>CM031604.1:9830144-9832644 GCA_018398815.1 Conus ventricosus | reverse complement strand
GGGCGTTGTGTACATTGTGGAAAGGACTGGACCAAGCACAGACCCCTGGGGAACACCAAAGTTCGATGACATTTTAGAAGAACGTTTCTCGTTAATAAGAACGAACTGGAGTCTGTTCGACAGATACGATCTGAACCAATTTAGTGCAATATGCCGAAGGTTGTGCTTAGACGTGAACGGAGTATTAATCGTGATCAATTGTGTCGAAAGCATCAGATAGGTCGAGGAGAAGAAGAACAGATACTTTGTCGTCATCAAGAGATGTCAGAATATCATTCAGGATTCGGATGAGAGCTGTTTCTGTGCTATGTCCAGCACGGTAGGCTGACTGGTGTAAACTGAGAGGATAATTCGGAAGAAGATGTTGGGATAATTGATGGAGGACCAGTTTCTCTAGAATTTTTGACAAGAAAGGGGGATTGGAATTTGGTCGGAAGTTTTTCAATTCATTTGGAATGAGCGACGATTTTTATTTTCAAAAGCGGCTCCACAATGGCAGTTTTGAAGTCATCAGGGACTTGAGCCACTCAAGAGAGACTTGTTGAAAATGTTTGTGATGACAGGTAGTGGGGAGTCGAGGTTTTCATAAAGAAGAGAAGTGGGGATAGGATCAAGTTCACATGATTTATTTTTGCAGTTTTCTGGAGTATCTCTGTCACAAATTGGATGGTGACTGGTTCAACCTTGGACAAAGTTGGGCCGGAGTAAGTGGATGTTACTCGTGAAGGACTAGAGGAAAGAAATGCATTACGAATAGTGACTATTTTGTCTCGGAAAAAAATATGAAAAAAAGGTTTCAGGTAGTTTTGAGGGATCTACGCCGGTGTGAAATACAGCAGTCTTCGTTTTGCCCCGAATTTGGTTCATGCTGCGGTAGAGTTCCCTACACGTCTTGCTGGCTGAGATCTGAGTCGAGAAGAAACTAGTCTTCGCTTTTTGAACTAAGTCTGCAATGTTCCGTTTCATAAAGTTGTACATCTGCTCATGAACAGTGAGACCAGTGGAGCGCCAACGCCTTTCTGCCTGGCGACGTTTACGTTTTAATCCGGACAGTTGTGGGGCGACTGTGTTGTACCAAGGCGTGGCTCTGTCTTCCCTGACTGTAAGGGGGAGGGGGGGGGGCGTGTCTGTCGAGCAGATTGCTCAGGGAAAAGTTCATATCGGATAGAGACATATCAGATGTTATTATGCAGTCTAATTCAGATTTGAGTTTTGAGTTATTGATCTTGTGGATGGAGCGGATACGTTTGGTAGTGCAATCTCAACAGGTTTCTCAACATGAAGGTCACAGAGGACAGACACATGACCAGACGTACGGTCATGGCATCCGTTAGTGGACAGCACAATATTGTCATGGCTAAAACACAACACAAGGTCTATCTCCCATCTATTCGGTTTTCCCTACCTTTTTTTTTCTCTCCTCTCCTTTCTAGCCGTGATGTTTGTTGGCCTAGCTCGATAGTGTCTCAGACATTCTGACGTAGGCACGGTCATCATAGAAATGACCTAGGTGATGTACGATGTGCTGGAACGAATAGCAGTTATATGGTTACGTAAAAATGGCTCTAAATCACGAACCTATTTTTCGTCTTTGTTCAATCCTAGCCTCCCCCCCCCCCCCGCCCCCCCTCCTCCCCTCCACCCCCCCCCCCTCTCCTTTCGATCCTCTCCTTACCTATTCCTGTATCCTATTTTTGTTGAAGTGTGTGTGTGTGTGTGTGTGTGTGTGTGGCACGCACGCCCAGATTAACTCACACATAAAACCCTTGAGAGAGAGAGGGGGGAAGAGTTTCATTGATTGATTGAGAGAGAGAGAGAAGAGAGAGAGAGAGAGAGAGAGAGAGAGAGAGAGAGAGAGAGAGAGAGAGAGAGAGAGAGAGAGAGTAGAGAGGAGATCTTTCTTTAAATGATTAAATCAAAAGGATGCCAGACACATTCATCCAGTTTTCAAACTATGGCACAGATTTCAGGAATGTTGGAATGTGGCTTTATTTGCATTTCTCTTTAATTGATGTTTAAGGCACCTGTTGGTGTTTCTACTTCTATATTACTTCTCTTTTACCTGTTTATTGTAGCGCGCGCACGTGTGTGTATGTGTGTGTGTGTGTGTGTGTGTGTGTGTGGGGGGGGGGTTAGAGAGAGAGAGAGAGAGAGAGAGAGAGAGAGAGAGAGAGAGAGAGAGAGAGAGAGAGAGAGAGAAAGTGGTCAGACACGACCGCCTGCTTACTACTACTACTACTACTAGTGTTGCTGCTGCTGCTACTACTACCACCATCACTAGCACCACTACTACTACCACTGCTGCTACTGCTACTTCTACTGCTACTACTACGACGACGACGAAACTACTACTACTACTACTACTTCTTCTTCTTCTACTGCTGCTGCTGCTCTGCTACTACTACTATTACAACTACTACCACTTCTACTACTATCACTTCTACTACTACTACTGCCTCTACTGCTACAGCTACTACTACTACTACCACTACCACCACCA
>CM031604.1:9820144-9825144 GCA_018398815.1 Conus ventricosus | reverse complement strand
CTTTTTTTCCCTTTCATCAGTCTGTGTGAGGCTTTTTTCCCTCTGTCTTCTGCCTTCGTTGTTTCCCCTCAACCCTCCTCCCCCTCTCCCCTTTTCCCCTCCCCCTCTCTCCCCCCTCCCCCCCCTCCCTTCCCCCCTTTCCCCCTCTTTTCCCCCTTCCCCCCCCCTCCCCCCCCCTCCTCCCCCCCAAAACCCCCCGGCCCCCTCTCTCTCGCCCCCTCTCCCCCACACACAAAAACACCACACAAAACAAAAAACCCAAAACGACGCCCCGCACGAAACCCCGCACGCAGCAACCCCACGCAACGCCACGAAACCAAAACACACACACACCACACAAAAAACACACACACACACACAAAAACACCTCGAAAAAAACCCTTTTTTAAAAACACTAAAAACCGGGAGAAAAACCCCAGCAGCAAAAAAAAACCCCCCTCGAGGTTTTTCCTCCCTAAAACTGGGGTGGCTCCCCAAAATGGGGGCGAAAAATAAAATCGCTTCGGGCTAATGGGGCTCCTTTTTGGGGCCCGCTTTCCTCTCTTTAAAGGAAATTTCCCCTTCTGAAAACATAGTTTAAAGGCCCCGTGGCCTGGGGTTTTCCCCGCGTGAAATGGCCCTAGGGGGGTTTCTTCCCAGCTGTTGAAAAAGCGCCCCGGCCCTTAAACCGCTGAAAACCGCAATCAGGGCTGTTGGTTTTTTTCCTTTGGGTGGTCAGAAAAAAACCACCCCTTTTTAAAAGCTCCAAGATTTCACTGAACCGTGCTGGGAAAGTAACAGGGGGTTTTCTTAGCTACCCCCCCAAAAAAAAAACCCCTGTTAAATTTTTTAGTGGGGGCCCGGGGGCGCCCCCGCGCCCGCCCCGCGCGGCGGGGGCCCGGTGTGCGTGCGCGCCCCGTGTGTGTTTTTTATGTTTTGGTGTGTGGTGGGGTGTGTGTGTTGGTGTGTGTGTGGGGGTTGTGAAAATGTTTGTGTGGTGTGTTGTGTGTGTGGGTGTGTGTGTGGGGGGTTGCGGCGTTTTGTGTGTTGTGTGGGGTGTGTTTTGTGGTGGTTGTGTGTGTGTGTGGGTGGGGTGGGGGTTTTGGGGGTGTTTTGTGGGGTGTGTGTGTGTGGTGGTGCGTGCGTGGTGTGGGTGTGTTGTGTGTTTTGTTTTGTGTGTTGGGGTGTGTGTGTGTGTGGTGGTGTGTGTAAGGGGGGTTTTTTCCCCAGGGGGGGCCAGCTAGGGCCCCCAAACCCCCACCAAAAAACCGCTACCCCCCCAACCCCACCACCCCCAAACCCCCCAAAAAACCACCCCCAAAAAACCCCCCACCACCACCAAAACCATCCCCAAACCCCCAAACCCCCAACCCACCATACCATCACCACCAAACCAACCCCCCCTACCACCCCAAATCACCATCCCCCCAAACCACCACCTAACCACCACCCCCAAACCATAAACCATCACCCCAACCACCCCCAAAAGGCCAACCAAAACCCCCCAAACCCCACCCCCAAACCCCCCCCCCCCACCCCACCCACCCAACCACCATGACCCCAACACCCCCACCACCCCAAACCACCAACCAACCCCCCCAAACCCCCCACCCCCAACCCACCCCCTCCCCAAAACCCACCCCCAAACCACCACCACCACCAAACCCCATCACCACCACCAAAACCAAATCCCAACCACCACCACCCCCACCCCCAAACCCACCCCACCCCCCAAAAATAAAACCCCCAAACCCCCCCACCCCAAAACCACCACCCCCAAATCCCACCCCCAAAACCCCAAACCCCAAACCCCCCAAACCCCCAAACCAAAACCAAAACCACCCCACCAACCAACCCCCCAAAACCCCCGAACCAAAAAAATCAACCACCCCCCCAAAAACCCACCCCCCCCCCCCAAAAAAAAACCAAAAAACCAACCACCCCCGCGCCAAAACCCCCCCATTAAAAAAACCATCCCCCAAAACCGGGGGGGGGGGGGGGGGGGGGGGGGGGGGGGGGGGGGGGGGGGGGGGGGGGGGGGGGGGGGGGGGGGGGGGGGGGGGGGGGGGGGGGGGGGGGGGGGGGGGGGGGGCCCCCCCTTTTTGGGGGGGGGGGGGGGGGGGGGGGGGGGGGGGGGGGGGGGGGGGGGGGGGGGGGGGGGGGGGGGGGGGGGGGGGGGGGGGGGGTGGGGGGGGGGGGGGGGGGGGGGTGGGGGGGGGGGGGGGGGGGGGGGGGGGGGGGGGGGAGGAAAAAAGGAAGGAAGGGGAACAGCCCCACATTTTGTGGGGGAAAGGCCCGTGATAAAAATGGGGGGCCGGGGAAAAATCCAAAGCAGCCACTCCCCGCCTTTTTTTCCCAGGGCCTTTTTTCCCCTTTTTTTTTGGGTTTCCTTTTTTTGTACCCCCCCATTATTTTATAGAAACGGGGAAAGGGAAAATTTTTAAACAATGGGAACGAAAAAAATGCTGTGTGTTTTGTGTGTGGGGTGGTGTGGTGTGTGGTGTGTGTGTGTGTGGGTCTGTTTTCCCCTTTCCCTGCCCTGCCCTGCCCGGGGGTAAAAAAAGTTTTCCCAAACCTCCCCTTCCGGGAAAAAACCCTCCGGGGCCAAATTTTTTTCCCTAAAAAATTGTGGGTATGTTTCATTATGGGCCCGGGGAATAATGCCCGATGTTTACTTTCCCTTAAAAAAATTTCCTTACTGGGGGCTAAAAAACGGCCCATAATGGTTTTTTTTTCCCCTTTTAAATGGAAAAACTCAGTAATTTTGGGGCCCCACCCTTTTCTGAAAATTTGTAGGCTTTTTTTTCTTTAAGGGTCAACGGTTTAAAGGCCCCGATTTTTAAATCAGGTTTAGCCGTTTTTTTTAACGGCTATAAACCCCCCAAAAGGTTTTTTCCCCCCCCCCTTTTAAATTGGAACCCCTCACGCGAAAATTCCCAAAATAAACTCCCGAGAAAACTTTATTTTTTTTGCTTTGCATCTTTTTTAAAATTCCCTGTATAAAAACGGCAGCTTGCTTGTCTTGTCAAAAAAAATGGAAACCAACCCCACTGAAAAAAAACTAAAAACCGGGGGGGGAGGGAAACCCAAACCCAAGGAGGGTTTTGTTAAAATTTTTTCACCCCCGATTCTTTTAAAAAGATTCCGGGAAACCCTCCCCCCCTTTTTTTCATAAAAAATTTTGATTTTTCCGTGGTAATTTTTTCCAAACCCTTTTTTTTTTTTTAAAAAAAAAAAAACCGAAAAGGGGAAAAAATTTTTACTCCCTTTTTCGTTTAATCTTCTTTCTTCCTTCCTCGACCCGTTTTTTTTTTTTTTTTTTCCCCCCCCTTTTCCCCCTTTTCCTCTCCCCTTTTCTGTTTTTTTCCCCTTTTTAAAAAGGCCCCCCTTTTTCTCTCTCTCCACCCCCCCCTCTCCCTTTTTTGCCCCTCCCTCCCCCCTCTCTCTTCTTTTTTCCCTTTTCCCACCCCCTCCCTCTCCCCCCCCCTCCCCTCCCCTTTTTTCCCCTTTTTTCCCCCCCTCTCCTTTCTCCCTCTTTTTCCCCGTTTTTTCCCTTTCCCTGGGCTGCCCCCCCCTCTCTCTCCCTCCATTTTTTTTATCTTTTTCCCCTCGGTCCCCTTTTTTCTAACCTTTCCCCTCTCTCCTCCCCTTTCGTTTTCCCCCTCTCTTACTCTCTCCCTTTTCGTCCCCTCCCCCCCCTCTCTTCCCCCTCCCCTCCTTCCCCTCCCTTCGGTCCCCCTTTCTTCTGCTCCCCCCCTCCTCTTCCTCCCTCTCCCCTTTTCCTCCCTTCCTCCCCCTCTCTAAACCTCCCCCCCCAAAAACTCCCCCTCTCCCCCCTCCCCCCCCCTCCCCTCCCCCCCCCCCCCCTCCCCCCAACCTATTTCCCCTCCTCTCCCCCCTCTCTCTCTTCCCTCTTTTTCCCTCCCCTTTTGGCCCTAAATTTTTCTGCTCTAAAACCCGTCCCCCCCTTTTCTCTTTTCTAAAAACTCCCTCCCTCTCTCCCCTCTCCTCCCCCCCCTCCCTCCCCCCTTTTCCCTCTAAAACTCTTCCCTTTTTCCTTTTTCTCCCCAAAACCCCTCTTTCCCCTCTCCAAACTCTCTCCTCCCCCCCCCTTTCCTTCCTCCCCTCCCCCTCATCCTCCCTCCTCTCTCCCCCCTGCTCCCCCCTTAAAGAAAATACTGTACATGCCATAACAAAAACCAGAAAACCCCTTTTTAATAAAAAAACCCTCTTCGGGAAAAGGGAATAAAAAAGCATTTTTTGTTTCGTAGAAACTTTAAAAGGGTAGTGAGGGAATTTCGTAAAAAATTTTAGATGCTCCCTATAAGTTTTTTAAAATGGGGATTAAATTTTTGCGCTAAAAAAGTTTATGATGGCAAGGGGAAGGAAATTTGCAGACTGCAAAAAAAGGGAATGAAACCCAAATTAAAAGTAACCCCCAGAACCGGGCCCTGGTCGAAAAAGAATGTGTCCCTTTTAAAGGAAACCCATGGGATTCCTTCGTATCTTTCCGTCGAAATTTTTAAAAAACGGGGACAAAAATGCTTCCCCCCCCTTTGCTAGGCGAGTATCAACATTTTTTTGAAAAGAAAAGAAAAAAACCTTCAAAAATTTCTTTATTTAAAAAACTTGAAAATCATCAAAAAAAACTGTAAAAAGGGAAAATTTTTTGGGATATTTTTTTTCAGAGGATTTTTTTTTTTCAAACAAAAAACAGCCCGGGAAAAAACATCATATTGAAACAGGGTTTTTAAAAAAAACTTTTCCCCAGGCTCAAACTGGGGGTCGACGTTAGAAAACCGTGTGGTTTGCCCAAACACTTGATGTAAAACAATGATATTTTAAAAATGAAGAAAAACCTTTTACCAAAAAAACGAAGAAAGAAATTACGTGAAAAAAATTTAAAAAAAAAAATTCGCAAGGCGGCTGGCCCTGACAATTAAATTGGGTTGAACTTTTTTAAAATGCTTCTGATCAGGAAGGGCCCTTTTTTTTCTAAACTTTTTTAAAAATTCCTTATT
>CM031604.1:9802644-9815144 GCA_018398815.1 Conus ventricosus | reverse complement strand
CATAAAACACCTGATAATGAACATGAACTAGTGTCTAGAATCCAGGAAGGTGCTATCATACATACTGCGACACACTCATCATAAAACACCTGATAATGAACATGAACTAGTGTCTAGAATCCAGGAAGGTGCTATCATACATACTGCGACACACTCATCATAAAACACCTGATAATGAACATGAAATGGTGTCTAGAATCCAGGAAGGTGCTATCATACATACTGCGACACACTCATCATAAAACACCTGATAATGAACATGAACTAGTGTCTAGAATCCAGGAAGGTGCTATCATACATACTGCGACACACTCATCATAAAACACCTGATAATGAACATGAAATGGTGTCTAGAATCCAGGAAGGTGCTATCATACAGACTGGAGACACATTCCACGAGTCACAATTGAATGTCCTTAGTTCGGCAAAATATCACTGAAGATTTCCCAACAATGTCCAATACTAATGCAAAGTATCACTGACGATTTCCCAACAATGTCCAATACTAGTGCAAAGTATCACTGAAGATTTCCCAACAATGTCCAATACTAAATGCAAAGTATCACTGGAGATTTCCCAACAATGTCCAATACTAAATGCAAAGTATCACTGAAGATTTCCCAACAATGTCCAATACTAAATGCAAAGTATCACTGACGATTTCCCAACAATGTCCAATACTAATGCAAAGTGTCACTGAAGATTTCCCAACAATGTCCAATACTAATGCAAAGTGTCACTGAAGATTTCCCAACAATGTCCAATACTAAATGCAAAGTATCACTGAAGATTTCCCAACAATGTCCAATACTAGTGCAAAGTATCACTGAAGATTTCCCAACAATGTCCAGTACTAATGCAACGTATCACTGAAGATTTCCCAACAATGTCCAATACTAATGCAACGTATCACTGAAGATTTCCCAACAATGTCCAATACTAATGCAAAGTATCACTGAAGATTTCCCAACAATGTCCAGTACTAATGCAACGTATCACTGAAGATTTCCCAACAATGTCCAGTACTAATGCAACGTATCACTGAAGATTTCCCAACAATGTCTAATACTAATGCAGGACAGTCTCCAACCAATCGACGCTGAAGAATCACAGAGAAAGAAATCGGATGACCGAGTGTCAGATCTGAGCCTTCCTGTCCTGTCATCGTTACCATGGTCACACGGTCACGAGCAACGCGCATTCGATTCGCACTCTGTCATCAGCAGTCAGTCTGTGTTGGTGACAGTTTTGGGTTATTACCGCGCGGCGACCGAGGTAGTTCCATAGAAGGTTATTTTTTAAACACCGGAGGGATAAACTCGTTTGTGGTTGGCGCCAACTCACCGCCTTTAGTCCTATTTTTAACCAGGACACGAGTCAGCCGGTTTTCTGACACTGGCCTTGTGGGTTGTGGTGGGTTCCCGTTGTCAAGGGGGTCACTCAAGTTTTCCTCACAGGTGGCAGATTAGAGTACCCATGCGCACGAATCGGCGTCATTCGTGAGATCTTTTCGGTTGGCTGCAAGACTGCAGGAGTGGCGGGTCTGAGGCCAGAAAGCTTTTCTTACGGGTGATTTGTCATCTCGAGAGTTTAGGCTAGTGTCTTGTGGCGTATTGCTCTAGCTATTCTAAGAAATCCGTGTATCCCCCCGATCTAACTGTGTTCGGCGGGAAAGTGCCTGCGAAACCGGTAGTGTACTGTTTTAGTGTCCGAATGCACGTGAGTCGAGTTAGATTGTTAATAAACCTCACGGCCCACAGCGTGAGCGGCTGACAGATCCTGATGCGGGTGTGTCTCTCTGGGCCTGCGAAGTGGCATGTTTCGGCCGCGTGGCGGTTACGTCCTGGACTGATGCTGTTTGAGAGGTAGGTGGTGGTTTGCGTATTTTCTGTCGTCTGGTAGTATTGGGATATACGGTTTCGTTCATAGTGTTTGAATGGTCGTATGTGTGTTGGAGGTGGTCATCTGAGGGGGATATAGGAGTTCACTGGGATGTGGAGTATATTATGGAGAGTTTCACATTCAGTTTCAGGAGCAGCGGCTTGAATGTGTTGTTGCAGGCAGGATAGGGCAATAGGGTTTTTGAAACTATGAATTATTATTATGTGTGTTACGCATTGATTGACTCATTAATGTTTGACATCGTGGTGTCGACTTATGTTGTTGCCACTGTGAGTGGGCAGAGAGTGATGTATAGGGCTGTCGACTTGGTAAATGCAGTAAGCGGAATGTTGGCTCTTCGTGAGTGAAATTGCAATGTGGTAGTTACCGAGCAGGTGTGGTTTAGCTCGCAGGGTTCTTGAGTGAAAATTTGACAATGCTTGGGGTAAAACCTAATGCTTGAACTCTGTTGATTCTGGTCACGCGCTCGAGAGGAGTGAGAGATTTGATTATGTAATGAGAGCGTTGAGTGTAGTTGCTATTATTTGCTACGGGTTTGGATTAGTATATTGGTTGTGATTTATGGTATGGGGTGTAATCTGGGTTCACAATTCTTAGGTGGGGCTATTGTTCATGGTGGTGATGATTTGGTAGGTGCGAGGCCCATGTGGAATTATGTTGCTGGACTAAGCCTCGTAAGCTATGAGCGGTCGGGTTTTTATGAGGTGTTGGATTCGTGCACCGATCTGACCTATTGACTAAGTGTTTAGTCAACGGAGTAAATACGGGGATTTTAACTAAGTTACTGTGCTCTTTTCTCTGATTGACCTGCCAAGACCCCCCCAGTGTACGACGGGATCCTGTGTTGGATGCTGGCATGCACAACCTTGCGGAGTCTCCTGTTGGCCTCCATCGAGTGACCTGCTTGTCACCTGTCGCCCGAGTCCCTGTTCTCTTGGGCAGGGCAGATTACCCCGGGTCATCCGTCAGGTGGTGACTCGTCCTGCGTCTCTTCGACCCTATTCCCGATCCCATTCTGATCCCTTGACCCTGTCAGGCTGTAACCCGGTTCTCCTTGGACCACTCCAACCGGATGTCCAGTTGAAACCATCAACTTCCCCCTCCCTTGTCCTTGTCCCTGTCCCTGCCCCGCCCTGTATCGCTGCCGCTTGAGCGTAATGCTGGCCACTGTGGCAGCTGGGGGGTCAACTACTCGCCTGCACCAGGTGGCGACCCGACAGGACTGGACAGAGCAACTTGCTTGACCCTTGGTGACTTCGCCAGAGAACAGTGGGAGGTACTAGTGTTGCGGTGGAGGGCGTCCTGGACGCTGTGTTGTGTGCCAGTGGACTTGTGTGGCCAGTGAACTTGTGTGGCCAGTGGACATGTGTGGCCATGGACTTGTGTGGCCAGTGGTCGGTATGGGCATGGCGCATCGCGAGGCCGACGTTGAGGGTCCAGTGTCTGGTGATGTGATTGGACAGACGTGCGCGGCAAGTGCTTCGGGATCACTGAACAGTATGAGGAACAGCACGAACGAACCCAGGTGATAGTGTTGGACGTGGATCGGTGGTGAGTCGTGTGAAAACCTGTGTACGTGTAAAAAGTTTTCTCATAAATAATTAATATTGGTCAGGCGTGTTGTTTGGCCTGGGTATGTTCCATGCTGCGGGTCTATTGAAGTTCTTTTCAGGGGTTGACGTTGACACTGTATGAATATTCATTGTATTGATGATGTGTGTCTGTGCCTCTATGACCCATGAGTGTTTCCAGTGCGTATGGCCATTGAAGTTCCTTTCAGGGGTTGAGTTTGGCACTGTGCTGTAATGCATTGTGCTGATGATATGTGTGCAAGTGCCGTCATATGTTTCTCATGAAATAAAATTATAGTTTGGGCCAGAGTGGTCGTTGACACGGCGTGGTAATTCATTGTAATTGGTGATACGTGTCATGTGCCGCTATGACCATGTGGTGTTCCTCCAGGTGCTGGAGGCCATTGATAAGTTCCTTTTCAGGGGTTGACGTTGCACCGGCAGTATCATTGTATTGATATACGTGTCAGTGCCCCAATAGCCTAGTGTGTCTGGGGTTTCATTGAAGTTCCTTTCGGGGTGTTGATTTGCACTGTTGTTTTATTTACATTGGATTGATGATATGTGTCATGTGCCCCATGACCTAGGTATGTTGCAGAACTGCGCTGCAGATGGAGCTGGTGTCAGGCGGGATGCAGTGTGATTGAGTTTTAAATGAGCGAGTGGGTTGGTGGGTGGCATGTGTTGTTGGTGTGAAAGGATTGATTAGAGGGGAGGTGTCGGTTGTTATGTTCGGGAAAATGTTCATGTCCTAGAAACGGTCAATAAAATGTTGTGTGAGAGTTAATCTGTGTTCAGCAGTCTTAGATCTGTTTGGAAGGCGACTATTTAGGCTGAAAATTTCTGTCTGTCATTCTATAGAAATTAGTTTCAGGTCTTAGGCGAACCTGACATATGGTGGAGATGCGGG
This sequence comes from Conus ventricosus, assembly GCA_018398815.1. Lineage (NCBI taxonomy): Eukaryota > Metazoa > Mollusca > Gastropoda > Neogastropoda > Conidae > Conus > Conus ventricosus. The sequence goes on along the minus strand of CM031604.1, from coordinate 9,810,761 downwards.
GTACACAAACAGGTTAGGTAGAGTTATAAGAGGACTAGATTAGCGGGTAATTGATAGGTTAGTCGGTGGTTACGGGGGAGGTAATGGCGCTTCAAACAGTAAGTGTTTGCAGGATAAGACTGTGGGTGTTGGTGGGGTGCGTGCCAAGGTGGTGGCGGCAACATAAGACAGTCTGCATCAAGGCGTGTATGACCGTTGCGGCCGCTGTTTATCGGAAGTCGATTAATTGTTTGTTGTGTTGATGTGGTGCCTTTTAATGAAAATTGACCGTGAAGCGTATGTGGTGTTTGTCTGTTGTGGGTGCAAGTGTTGGCTGCTTTTGGTTGAAATGGCTTCATGTAAGTGATGATTGATAGTTATTTGACTTAGGGGTTGATGCAATTTCCAGGTGCGGGGCTGACGGAGGTTGCTTAAGAACATTCGGTGTTTCATTGATTGTGATTATGCTCAGTCCGTTATTGATGAGTTTAGTGAAGTGGTTTTTTTTTGTGGTTTTTTTTGTTGCATGGATATTGATGCACTTTGATGTGGGACTGGTGTCGATAGGGGTTGCAATATCAAGTAGTGAGTTCTTAGACGCATGACCCAGTCAGGGATCAGGTGTGAGTATTTAAGGCCGGGGCGTGCTTGGCGATAGACGTAGTGTATTTGGGCAGTGTATTTCATTCGCCTTAGTGTATGTCCGACGCAATCTACGGAGTGAAGGCGGATAGCTAGACTGCTGGTGTGCGAACGGTTTGAGGAGTCTAAGACCTAGAGTTTACATAGGAAAAAGGCTATGGCCAGCTAAAGGGGAGGAACGGAGGAGCAGGAGAAAATAGTCTTAAGGCTGAAGGAGACAGGTATGGCTTCACGGTCGGACCTGGTGGCGTATAATGCTCAGGGTCAAGAGTTCCATATAGACAGGAACGAAAGACCTAAGGAGAAAGGAAGAGCAGAGCGGAAGAAGGAAAAGGGGAGCGAAAGTAAGGATCCGGAAGGAGAAGGAGGCTTGGAATTAACAGTTGTGAAGGATAAGATACAAGCAGAGAAGACCGCAAGGAGAGGGTAGAGCTGCGAAGCGGGACACGCCTAGCCAACAGAGCGCAGGAAAGAGAAGATCGCGTGCAAAGATGGCGAGAGAGGATGAGGAAATGAGGATGGCTGCAGAGAGCAGAGTGTTTTGAGTTTGACAGAGCCGAGCAGAAAAGAAAGAGAGAGAGTCCAGAAGGCAACAGAGAGCTGAGCGGAAGCACATAAAGATTGACCCGCCTCAAGGATGACGACGACGTTGATGCTTACATCCGTCACTTTGAAGGTGGGCCGAGCTTGTAATTGAAGAGGACGTAAGGGCCTGCAGTTGGTCGCCTTTTACTGCAGGGAAGGCTCGGAAGACTGTGTTGCGGATGCCCGTGGCCGAGATGGGGCATTATCAGAAGGTCAAGCTGACCCTGCTGCAGTTTTTCCGTTTCCGGTTAGACCAGATGCAAATAGGGCGGAAGTTCCGAATGTGAGAAAGGAGACTTCGAAACTTTCTTGTCAGTTGTTGGCCAAATGCGTTCGATTTTCCTCGCTGTGGTGCATAGCGCCGGGAAGGATGAGGGGAAGGTGGAAGATGTTGTCGACATCTGTTGGCAGGAAACAGTTTGTATCGGCTTGTCACCAACCTCATGATGTGGTAAAAAGAATGAAACATAGACTGTGGCGGATGAGGTTGCTGCTGAGGCCACCACTTGTAGCAAGGCAAGGCGTTTTCTGGAAGGGAGGCCCCAACGAGAAGAGGGTCTTATCCTCGGAGATGAGCTATGAGAAGAAGGAAAAAGCGACAGCCGATGACAAGGAGTCCGGGACCCACGTCGCAGAAGCCAGAAGCGGGCCTTATCCAGGAGGTCAGGGTTGCAAGATCGAAATGTGACAAGTGTGGTGAGCCAAGCCACTATTTGCAAAGAAACTCAAGGGGTAACAGGCAGTGGTGCTCGGTCAAGGTGGAAGCTCAGAGCGACGAGGGGTCTCCCAAACTCCAGGCTTTGTGCGTGACTATGCGCACGGAAAGATTTCCCTCCTAGGTGTAGGTCAGAGTGAATGGCACAGAGTGAGGGCTGAGCGACACGGGTGCATATTACACATGGTAGCCGAGTAATCAGTCTCTCTCTCCGACGCCTAACACCGGAGAGAGCCGTGCCGGTAGTTTTGGCCGAGTCCCGTTGACGGCATAAGACCTGCCAGTGCAAAGGTAGAATTAGGAATCTCCCTTTCCCTCATTGGGTCAGGGTGTCGGTTCGTGTGATGAAAAAAACCGGTTGAGGGGGGGTAAGATGGTGCATCATCGGAAACGTGGCCAGGGCCGATCTATCAGGAGAGGCTACCAAGGGCCAGTTCTATCCACTCCGACCTGGTGGCTGCAGTACAAACAAGGCCCAGGCAAAAAGCGCGCTGCCGAACCGCCTCCAGGCAACCGATAAAGAACAGGTTCTCGAGTGAACCGCCAGCGAGAGCGTGAGTTGCAAAAGGGATCCCCACGCTTGCTGCGCTCGACGAGCTGCAGAGACTGGGAACTTTTTCTTGCAGGTAGGGGTGTGTGTCCAACCTTCGTCAGGGAGGGGTTCTCATGAGCTATCCAGACCAGGATAAACTTTGAACGCAAGTGTGTGTCCCTCATGGGATCTGCGCAAGGTGGTGCTTTGAGCTAGCTCATGATGTGCCTCTAGCGGTCATCTGGGTACCCAGAAGAACCAAGCAAGAGCTCTCCAGCATTTCTCTGCCCGGAATGTGCTCGATATTGCCCGTTATTGTAGGTCATGTGTGCTATGCCAGAATACGACCGACAAAGGGAGGGTGATGCCAGGCCGCTGGCAAGACGAAGTGCCAGAGGAGCCCTTTTTTTTAATTTCGAGAAGGTGGTGTGAACTCGTGGGACCCATAAAGACCGATGTCAAGTCAGGGAAACCGGTTTGTGCTGATGGTTTGACTACGCACCAGGATACCCTGAGCCGGAAGCCCTCCGAAAATATTGACACTGTCAACTGTGCTGAGCACTGTTTACAATGTGGAACGCGCAACAGGTAATTCCCCGAGAGGTGCTGTCCAGACAGGGTCACCACAGTTCACCAGCGCCATGATGGGGGAGTGCATCGACTTCTCGCAGGTCCAAGGGACTGCATCACTAACGCCTTACCGACGCTCAATGCAATGGCCTCGTGGAAAGGTTTAACCGGCACCCTTAAGAAGATGACAAGCGTTGCCATGGAACATGCCCAGAGAGTGGATCGCTGGATCCCTGCGGCGTTGTTTGCCTACGGGAGGTACCCCAGGCAAGCACAGGCTTCACGCCGTTCTGAGCCCAGTAAGCGGGAGGAAGGTTCGGGGGCCCCTAGATTGCTGAAGGAGATCTGAGACGCGGCCAATCACCAGAGGTCGCACCGCTGCCGAGGTATGGTTGACTTGCGGAACGTATAGCTGACTCTTGTGAATGGCGAAGGAAGCCGGAGTCAAGCCGAGCAAAACAGCAGAAGAGACAGTATGAGCCAAGGCTAGGAAGCGCGAGTTCATGCCAGGAGACCGAGTCTTATGCTCAGACCTACCAAGCAGAACAAGCTGGAACTCATGTTGGAAGGGACCGTACTCCGTGCTCGAAAAGACGTGGGAAGTAGACTAAAAGGTACATGCTGGAGCGCGAGACAAAGTTATTTCACCCAACCTCCAGAAGAAGTTAGTGGAGAGAGAGAGAGATGCACCAAGGAGCGAGGGATTTCTGTGAGAGCAGTGGTTATCCAGGAAGTGGAGGAGGAGATGTCACGGATGGTGACACAGTAAGACATCCTGTGATCCGTTGGAAGCAACCGAGGTGGCTGCTGAGGTGAAGTTGGGAACTCTCGTGACCCTGCGATTGCGGCGCGACTGAGGTCACTGCAGAGGAGTTTGCGGACGTCTCACTGACCTACCGACGCGTACCAGTTTGGAGGTGTGCCACATCAAGCTCACGGATGTCGACCCAATAGTCTAGAGCTTACCCACGTTCCCTTACGCCCAGAGGGACACGATCAAGGCGGAAATTGAGGCCATGTTGAGGATGGGGGTGAGCGAACCATCCACGTCACCCAACCTACCCTCAACAATTGTTCGTCAAAAAGAAGGCCGGGAAAAAGGTTCTGCGGATTACCGCAAGCTCAATAAGGTGGGTTGAGTTCGACTCGAACCTATGCCGGACATCGAGTTTCTGTTTGCTAAGTTAGGTGAACGCAAGTACTCACAAGATAGATTTACCAAGGGTATTGCAGATACCTGTGGCAGAGAGGCGACCGCCCCAAGACAAGCGTTGTTACAACCGCAGGGTTCTACCAGTGGAAGGTCATGGCCGTTCGGGTTGTGCACTCCGGGCAGTTTTTTCAAGGATGATGAGGATGCTGTTGTTACCGTTGGAACTGACCAGTTTGACAACTTTATTGACGACATCCTCGTAGCGACTGGACCCAGGAGACATCTGGAGTGCTGCGACGATCTGTCAGAGACTCCAGAAGAGTGCTCGATTGCGCAAAACCACCCAATGCGAGTGGGTCCAGGAGGACGAGTACCGGGTCCACAAGTGGGCAAGGCTGTATTTTCTCCCGTGGAGGCAAGATGGCCAGGATCCGGATGCACAAAGGCCTGAGACGAAGAGGGGTGCGAAGTTTCCTGGGTTGGTGGGCTACTATCGCCGTTTTTGTGCCTCGGTATGCTGAGATTGCTCTGCCATTGACCAACCTACAAAGGGTGGCGAGCCCAAAGGAGCGTTGGACGCCTGAGTGCGAGGAGGCATTCACTATGCCTCAAAGCAAAGTTTTGTACCCCGCCTCCAGTTGCAGGTTACCTATTCCAGGAGGTGGCTTCAATTCCTACAGACAGACGCCATCGTAACACAGAAATGGCTATTCTCCCTGCAGGAGCAGCAGTGGAGGAGTGCATCCTGTAGCTTGTGCGAGCAAGAGCTGCTTCCAGCTTAACGGAATTACCCTGTCATCGAGAAAGAGTGTCTTGCTCTTGTCTGGGGTGTTGACAAGTTCCGTCACTAACCTGTAAGGTACAACGCCGTTCGTGGTCAGGTAAGACCGACTCACTCGTTGCAGAACCTAGAGCGGAGTCCGATCAGCAGTTGAAAGAGTCACTAGGCGGGCACTCCAGCTTCAGGCCATATCCAGTTTCGGGTGGAAGCTATTCCCGAAGTCAGGAATGAGGCAGCTGATTTCTGAGTACTGTGAACGTACGGTTTGACACTCCACAGCCAGCGTTCTATGTTTGTCAATTAAACGTAGAGATGAATCTGGGGGGAGGGTGAGTCAGATCTGAGCCTTCCTTCCTGTCATCGTTACCATGGTCCACGGTCACGAGCTACGCGCATCGGGTTCGCCTCTGTCATCAGCAGTCATTCTGGTGTTGGATGACAGTTTGGGGTTTTTACCAGCTCGACCGAAGGTAGTTCAATAGAAGGTTATTTTTAAACCGGTAGGATAAACTAGTTTTGGTTGGGCCTACTCAACGCCTTTAGTCTATTTTTAGACCAGGAGAAGCGAGTCAGCCGTTTTTCCGACACAGGGCCGTGTGGGTGTGTGTGTGGGTTCCGTTGTACTAGGGGGGTCACTCAAGTTCTCAACAGGTGGCAGGATTAGAGTACGCCTGCGCACGAATACAGGCGTCATCGTGAGTTCCTTTTCGGGTCTGGCTGGCAAGACTGCAGAGGTTGCGGGGTCTGAGGCCAATAGCTTTTCTTACGGGTGATTTTGTTCATCGAAATTTAGCGCTAGTGTCTTGTTGCGTATTGCCTGCTAGTCTAAGAAATCCGTGTATCCACGTTCTACTGTGTTAGGCGGAAGAGTGCCTGCGAAACCGGTAGTTGTACTGTTTAGTGTCAGAATGAAGTGAGTCGAGTATAGTTTGTTAAGTAAACCCTCACGGGGCCACAGCCTGCGTGAGCGGCTGACGATCCGTGTTGCGGTGTGTCTCGTCTGGTGCGCTGCGAAGGTGGCTGTTGTCGGCGCGTGGCGTTACGTCTGACTGTTGCGTTATGAGTGGGTAGTGTGGATTGCGTTTTCTGTACGTCTGGTAGTTTTGGATATACGTTTCGTGCATGGTGTGAATGGTATCGTATGTTGTGGTGTGGAGGTGTCATCTGAGGGGATATAGGTTTCACTGGATGGTGGCAGTTATTATGGAGAGTTCACATTCAGTTCAGGACAGGCGCTTAGAATGTGTGTGGCAGGAAGGTATAGGGCAATAGGTTTTGAACTATGAATTATTATTATAGTGTGGTTACGATGTGATTGACTGATAATTGATTGACATCGTGTGTCGGACGTATTGTTGTTGACACTGTGAGTGGGCAGAGAGTGAGTATAGGCTAGTCGACTTGGTAAATGCAGTAACGGAAATGTTGGGGCTCATTCGTGAGAGAATGCAAAAGGTGGTTAGTTACCGCAGGGTGTAGGTTAGGCTCGCAGGGTTCATGAGTGGAAATTTAAGAACAATGCTTGGTAAAACCTTATGCTTTGAACCTGTTGAATCTGGTCACGCGCATCGAGAGAGGAGTGAAGATTGATTATGTAATGAGGAGGAGGTTTGGTGGTAGTTGCTATTATTTGCTACGGGTTGGATTGAGTATTTTGTTGTGTTTATGGGTATGGGGTGTATCTGGGTTCCACTTCCTTATGTGGGCTATTGTTTCATGGAGGTGATGATTTGGGTAATGTCGAGCCCTGTGTATATGATGTTGCATGGACTAAGCCTCGTATGCTTATAGCGTCGGGTTTGTATGAGAGTGGATTCGTGCACTGATTCGACTATTGACTAAGTGTTTAGTCAAAGAGCGAGTAAATACGGGGAGTTAGACTAAGGATATTGCTCTTTCTCGTGATTGAAACCTGCCAAGACCCCCGCCTTGGTGTACCGACGGGGACTCCTGTGTAGGGCTGCTGCACATCCTTGCGGAGGCTCCTGTTGGCTCCATCGAGTGAAACCAGCGTCACCTGTCGTCCCGAGTCACGTGTCCTCGTCGGGGTCAGGGCAGATTACCCGGGCATCCGTCAGGTGTGACTCGTCCTGCGTCTCTTCGCCCCTATTCCCGTCCCATTCTGATGCCCTTGACCCTGTCAGGCCTGTAACCCGTTTCGTTCCCTTGGTCCACTCCATACGCGAATGTCCAGTTGACCCCTCAACATCCCCCTCCCTTGTCCTTGTACCACTGTCCCTGTCCCCTCAGCCCTGTATCGCTCAGCTTGGCGTATGCAGCCACGGTGGGCAGCTGGGGGCAACTACTTCGACTGCACCTGGTGGCGACCGGACAGGACTGGAACTGAGCACGTGGCTTGGACCCTTTTTGGGGACATCGCCAGGAGAACTGTGGGGAGGTACTAGTGTTGCGGTGGAGGGCTTCCTTGACGCTGTGTTGTGTGGCCAGTGACTTGTGGGCCAGTGGACTTGGTGTAGGGCCAGTGGACTTGTGTGCCATTGTGACTCGTGTGCCAGTGGTCTGGAAAGGCAGGGAGCTATCGCGAGGCCGACGGTGAGGGTCCAGTGTCCTGGTGATGTATTGGACCAGACGTGCGCGTGCAAGTGCTTCGGGCTCACTGAACATAGTGAGGAACAGCCGAACGAGACCGCTCAGGGTGAAGTGTTTGGGGTCGTGGACGTGGTGAGTCGTGGAAAACCTGAGTACTGTGTAAAATGTTTTCTCATGAAATAATTAATAGTTTGGTACGTGGTTGTTGGCCTTGTATGTTCCATGCAGCTGGGGTCTATTGAAAGTTCTTTGCAAGTTGACGTGACACTTGTATGATATTCATTGTATGATGATTGTGTGTCATGTGCATCTAATGACCATGTGGTGTTTCCAGGTGCGGGGCCATTGAAGTTCCTTTCAGGGGTTGAGTTTGGCACTGTGCTGTATGCATTGTGCTGAATGATATGTGTGTCGAAGTGCCGTAAAAAGTTTCTCATGAAATAATTAGTATTGGCCAGAGTGTCGTATGACACGGCCCCGGTGTATCATTGTATTGGTGATACTGTCATTGCACTATGAACCCATGTGGTGTCTCCAGGTGCTGAGGCCATTGAAGTTCCTTTCAGGTGTTGACGTTGGCCACCGTGCTGAAATTCATTGTATTGATGAT
>CM031604.1:9780144-9792644 GCA_018398815.1 Conus ventricosus | reverse complement strand
ATGAATGAATGAAAATGAATGAATGAAACAAAGAAAGAAAGAAATATGGTATGAGAAAGCAGACCGCTTTGTGTTTGCTTGGTTGCCGTGAGTTGTTTAGACCGAATACTGCTTTCATCGTTTGACAAGTACGTGTGTGTGTGTGTGTGTGTGTGTGTGTGTGTGTGTGTGTGTGCGTGCGTGCGTGCGTGCGTGCGTGCGTGCGTGCGTGCGTGCGTGTGTGTGTGTGTGCGCGCGCGCGCGCGCGTGCTTGCGTGACTGCGCGCGTGCGTGCGTGCGTGCGTGTGTGTGTGTCTGTGTGTCTGTGTACCTGTGCGTGTGTATGCACGCGCGCAACGTGTGTGTGTGTGTGTGCGCGCGTGCGCGCGCACGCCTGTGTGTATATGCGCATGTATTTTTTTTGTCTATGGTTTGTATATGTTTCTGCTTGTATGTGTGCATGTGTGCGCGCATGCATGCAGGCATATGAGTGTGTGTGTGTGTCCGTACGTGTGTGTAAGCACACGCGTATGTGCATTCATATATCTTATGCACGTCTTATACCACAGTATAAATGAATTCCCTCCACAAAACGGTTGTCTGATGTTAAATCATTTGAATGCCCGATTCAGGGACCAAACGACTCCCCAAAATACATGCAGGTCGACTCGACATGGAACTAAATGAAAAAGGACGAATCGCAATGTCGGCTTCTCTCCCTTTATCTGTTCTGGCAGTCGAAGCAGTTTTTAACCGGTGTAACGCGCCGAAATTGCCTCTGTCCCTAATTAACTCCCGGGAATCTGGAGCAAAAACAGAATTAGACGCCGAAGGAATAAACAAATTACACCACAAACATGCCGCGTTTCGACCTGTTGGGACTTCTTCAGGCGAAACAAACAACATTCAAGACAATGCACGAACAGATAGTCACGTATCTCTACCATCCAGGTGTAAAAATTTGGTCTTCTTCTTCAAGCAAGACAGGTAGCATTCAAGACAATAGAAAAAAAAAAACAACAACCAAGGACGGTCGCGGACTCCCGGCTGGGAGGTCGTGGGTTCGAATCCCATCAGAAGTCATGTGGGTTTTTCTGCCCCGACCGGCTCCTACCCAGAGTTGAGTTGCTGCGGACTCAGTTGGGAAGACTGGGACCACACAGTCGAGTTTCATCCACTTAATGGATGCGTCCTCTGAGAGTGTTGCTCAAATTTCTTGACCAACACTGCAGGTGCCTGTATCTCTCGGGCCTGGTTGACGCCGGGATATATTATGAAAGGAAGCGTAGAGTACAGCCCTGTCATGTAGTCTCAGACCGAAATGGAAATCCGTAGCATCATCTTAATCATCCTCATTCTCAATGATCAGCATTAAAAAAAAAATGTCTCAAATTCTGTGGCCCTTCATGCCCTACTCTCATGGTGACCTCAGTTTCGATGTCCTCTCCACGTTTGTGGCCTTGGTTTGGTTCCGTCGGGGTCACCGGTATCGGCGGGTCCATGGGGGCTGTCGTTGGACGGACGTGATGGCGCCCTCCGGAGGGAGAGCTCACTCACGCCGGCTCCGCGACTAAGCAATTATTGTCGTCAGTAGGGGGCTTAGTAGGTGGTGTCCTGCGTATGTTAGATCAGAACAGGCGCCACTGAACACCACCGAAGTGACTCGGCAGCAGTGCAGTGTCTCCTCCGGTGGGTTGCCTCTTGACGACTTGACATTGACTGCTCCCTGTGGATTGCTGGTGCCGGGGCTGCGGCGGGGCCGACCGGGCTGTGGTTGTGGACGGGGTGTCGGAATGAGCGGCGTGGGTGCACTGCCTCTGAGGTGGCGCAGAGATTGGGACAGCAACAAAAAAAAAAACAAACAAAAAAAGAAAAAAAAACAACAACCAAGGACGAAGATCCAGTAGGTGGAAGCGCGTTGTGTTTGTTTTGTTCTTTGTTTGGTGGCGCAGTAGTTCTGTGCACGCTCTTGTGTCAGTTTCCGCCTGCAGTCATCCCACTTTGAACCCTTCCTGGGGGACATTTCGTCCGGCCCATTAACACCACCCCCACCCCCCTCCCCACACCCCTCCGTCCCCCAGCTGCCATGCCCTGGATTTACTTCTCCGGGATTCGATCTGGGGCAGGCCCCAAGTGCCCCCTTCCCCCCCCCCCCCCCCCCCCCCCCCCCCCCCCCGCCCTCCGCCCCCACCCCCCTTCCTTTCTCCAAGAGGGGGAGTCATTCTGAAATGGGCTACAACAACACAGTTCCATACCCACTCCTTCCACAGGGAGGGCATGATGTAGGATGGGTTCTAAAGCAGTCCCACACACCACCCAGCAGGGGAATCATTCTGGAAGAGCCCCCCCCCCTTCCCCCCCCCCCCCCCCCCCCCCCCCCCCCCCCTCCCTTCTAACCTCCCACGCCAACGGAATTACTCTGGGGCTCTGCCAGAGGGCTCGAACCTTTCTCTTCCTTTGGTTCATGCTTCGCTATACTTTTATAAAGATTTGGGGTGGAGTGGGATGGGGTGTGTGGGGGTGGGGGTGGGGGGTAGGGAGGGATGAAGCATCCAGAGTTTCTGTTCTCCCGTTCAGCGTGATGAAAGCGGTATCAGGTTCTGTCTTTTGCCTTTTTTTTTTTTGGGGGGGGGGGGGGGGGCAAAATCAAAAGATATTTCAAAATGGGATTCTAATGTATCACTTATGTCTCAACTTGTATGTTCGTGTGTCGATCTACTCCCGGGAATTAGATCCAGACAGGATCAGAATGACATCTCCCTCTCCTTTCAGACTAAGATTTAAGATTAAAATTATAGTCCCGTCAACAGCAGAGGTTATCTCAGGACTGTCACCACGTCTCCTTTCAGACACACGGACACACAGACACACACAGACACACACACACACACACACACACACACACACACACACACACACACACACACACACACACACACACACACACATACACACACGCGCGCGCGCGCGCGCACACGCTGCCCCTGTTACCCTGCCCCCACATGTGATCGTAATTAAAGGATGAAATGAGAGGAGAACATTTTTACGAGAATGTCCTGGTGTTTCAATTATTATCAAGCTTACAATTCACAGTGTTGACAAAGCACAAAGGAGAAAAATATTCATACAATATATTACGTACAAAAGCTTCACATTTTACATACAAGAATTACATATCAACTTTCAACAATACCAGACGAAGACGGGGGGACACACACAAACACACACACACACACACACACACACACACGCACGCACGCACGCGCGCGCGCGCGCACGCACGCACGCACGCACGCACGCACGCACGCACGCACACACACACACACACACACACACACACACACACACATAAGTACTTTGCACTAACATACAAGTACTTATTTTATCTGTTGACAAGTGAAAATTTGTAATGTTAAAAGACGCTTCTTTTAAGGTATTTCAGTGTAACTGTTGATCTGTTATAACCTCCCTTGACCAACTAGCACAAAAACTTGCAGAAGAAAACTATAATGCATTGGCCTTACAATCCCTACACACACATAGAAACAAATTACCTAAACTCGCTGGCTATTATTTTCCCCCAATTGTTCAACAGGGGAACACTAATGACAAAATCAACGTAGCCATTTACATCAAGGAAGGAGAGAACTACACCTCCTGTGCAAGTCCCGTTCCACCAAACACACCTGATTCCTATTCCTGCGCAGTCAGGATTCAGGTAAATGCCAACATCGTTTTAACTGTTGTGTCAGTCTATCTACCACGGGGACCTAACGAGCACAATTCTGAATGGTTACGATCGTTACATTTAAGACCAGATGAAAACAATAGGTATCTTATAACTGGAGATTTTAATGCTCATTCCCCGTTTTGGGTAAAGGATTGTCAGTTGATTACTGGTAACCGTTTTATTGTAAATCTAGTCGACTCGTCCTTATATCTGTTAAATGACGGGAGAATAACACGTATTCCTGACAACTCTAAGCACACGCCAAGTGCAATAGAGCTAACTTTATGATCTCCATATCTAGCGCCACTTTGTGATTGGCAAACCCTCGATGACACTCAATAGTGATCATATTGCTATCATTACTACCTTTGAAACTTCAAGGCCTGAACCAACAGATTTAACAAAGGAAAAAGTCCCAAAATATAATTAAAAATTAGCTAACTGGGGTAAATTCACGGAATTACTAAAAACATTCTATGTCAACACAAAAGAACTTGATACTCAATCTATTGACGACCTATACGATCAGTTTCAGAATGCTATTCTTTCTGCTGCGATCAGTCAATACCTATGATAAAACCTGTCAATTCAAATTAAAAAAAGCACGCATGTAATGTGCGATGGAATGAGACATGTAAAAAAGGGAAAGAGCAGAAAAACATCAAACTGAGAGAATATTTACGAAGCAAAGGAGAAGAGCGCGCTAAAAAGCTTCTTAAGAAAAAAAAAGAGCACAAAATGATTTTAATTACATCACAGCACAAGCAAAACAGCAATATTGGTCTAACTTTTGTAAGAATGAAATATCAAATCATAAAGATTTCCAAAAAGTGTGGGAAAAATCAAGAATGATGAAAAATGGAGTAAACTTGCTCAAATGTCCTGTCAAACTTCCAAACTCTGATTTCCCTTCTAATTTAGAAAAGGCCAGTGCTTTTGTTGACATATTCGCCAAAAATGGCAGCAAAGATAGTTTATCAACAGAAAATAGACTGCATAGAGAGCAAGAAGAAGGAAAGTCCATCTACAACGATCCAGACCCTGTAATAAACCACTATCCGAATGCTCCCATAGCAATTCAAGAAGTAGAGGAATGTCTTGCTAATGTAGGCACCAGAAAAACATCAGTGGGTTTAGACGGTATCTCTAATGAAATGTTACGTCATGTGCCACCTAATGTAAAACGCTTTATCTCAGTATTCATTCAAAAATGCTGGGAAGATGCCAATTTGCCCTCATTATGGAAGCGTTCTATTATAGTTCCTATACGTAAACAAGGAAAGTCTCGAAGTACATAAACAGCTACCGCTTACCCTAACGTCGCACACATGCAAACTAATGGAAAGAATTGTCCTAAACAGATTACTTTATTTTTGTAACAGACATCAAATTATCCCTATAAATCAAGCTGGTTTTCAGAAAGGCAGATCAGCAACAGAACATCTAGTGAAACTCACAACACATGTTAAACAAAAATTCGCAAGACGAAAAAACATCCTGGCAACGTTCTTTGACATAAGGAAAGAATACGAACAAGTATGGCATAAACGACTTTTGTATAAACTGACAACTATTGGAATAAATGGAACCGTGTATAACTATGTCAAAGTTTTCCTTCAAAGTAGAAGTATTCAAACAAGAAAAGAGCATACATATTCCAACACTAGAATACTGGAAATGGGTCTTCCACAAGGATCAGTATTATCTCCAATTTTATCTCATATCCTAATTGTAGATATAACAAAAGGCTTATCCAAAGACATAGTTTTAGGACAGTTTGCTGATGACATATGTCTGTGGATGAAAGTCACTAAGAAAAGAAAAACCCCATTAAGATCCTTAAATTACATAAAGATCAAATACCAACATGAATTAAACAAAATCCGTAGTTTCTTACAAGAAAATGGATTGATACTTTCGACAGAAAAAAAAATCTAACGCTTTTAAACTCTGGATATGACCCAGAGAAACTTCCACAATTTACCCTGAATGGGTCGGTCTTACAATACGTCAAATCGGTTAAATTCCTAGGCGTATATTCAACATCAAAACTCTCATGGAACCAACATATTCAATATATTTTGAATAAAGCAAGAACAAGTTTAAACTTAAAGATCATAAGTAAACAAAAATGGGGACAAGATAAAGAGAGCTTAACACTCCTATCTTCGGCTCTTGTGCGCTCTAGATTGATTTATGCTCAAGAAGTCTTCTTCAGTGCTCCACAGCATCTACTTAATAAGTTACAAAGTGTAGACTGCAAAGCATATAAACTTGCCTTGGATTTCCCACACATGCATGTAACATTGGGACTTATAATGAAATTGAAATCTTACCTTTGACGAGTTTCGAAAAATGTCCTCCTCTAAATTTGTTTTAAAGAACCTTTCACAGAAAAGTTTCTGTACTAATGAAGTATCTCTCAATTCAGAGGCAGATTTTGCTAAAAGAACAAAAGACATAAAATCAACTAAATCTATTCAGTCATACACATCTACTCTTCTTAAAAAACAACATTAACCAAAGTAAAATATCAAAATGGAGTGACTGACGGCGGCGAACGAAGCAAGATTAGGAATAGAGTTTGTTTAGAACTTACCGCCAATGACATTGACAAACAAAGCACAAGACAAGACACGATGCATTTCAACCACTTGGGTCTTCTTCAGGCGAAAAAATAAATCACATTTAACATGTGGGACAGTACAAACAACGAAAAACGAAAAAAGAATGAAAAATGACTTATCCGTTCTTGTCCATGTGTTTGGTGGGCGGAAATGACATGCGGCCAGGGGGATTATGGAGAGGAAACGGAGGGGGGGGGGGGGGGGGGGGGGGGGGGGTTGCGTCAGGGGAGGTGGTGTGTGTGTATATGATAGGGTTGTGTGTCCAGTTTATTGGATGGTGTGATATCTTTGTGATGGTTGTGGTAATGGTGGATTGATAATAATGGTAAGGGGAAAAAAAAGGGGGGTGGGGTGGGGGGATTTAAGGGGAAGGATAATACAAAACTAAGATTAAATAGATGGAGGGTTGCTGTAACTACTGTATGAAGTGAGTGAAGGGGATGTGGTGGTGGTGTATGTAAGTGTGTGTGTATGTGTGTGTGTGTATGTGTGTGTGTTGGTAGGGGATTTTGCCAACTGGTGTGGAAGAGGTGAGTATGTGTGTTTGGTTATTGTTGGATATTGATGCCTTGGGGGTGTAGTGTGCCCAGTTTGGCAATGAGATGGGATTCTTGAGTTGTGCGTTCAACTCAAGAATCCCATCTCATTGCCAAACTGGGCACACTACACCCCCAAGGCATCAATATCCAACAATAACCAAACACACATACTCACCTCTTCCACACCAGTTGGCAAAATCCCCTACCAACACACACACATACACACACACATACACACACACTTACATACACCACCACCACATCCCCTTCACTCACTTCATACAGTAGTTACAGCAACCCTCCATCTATTTAATCTTAGTTTTGTATTATCCTTCCCCTTAAATCCCCACCCCCCACCCCCACCCCCCCTTTTTTTCTTTTTTTTTTTCTTTACCATTATTATCAATCCACCATTACCACAACCATCACAAAGATATCACATCATCCCAATAAACTGGACACACAACCCTATCATATCACACACACACACACCTCCCCTGACGCAACCCCCCCCCCCCCCCTCCGTTTCCTCTCCCATAATCCCCCTGGCCGCATGTCATTTCCGCCCACCAAACACATGGACAAGAACGGATAAGTCATTTTTCATTCTTTTTTCGTTTTTCGTTGTTTGTACTGTCCCACATGTTAAATGTGATTTATTTTTTCGCCTGAAGAAGACCCAAGTGGTTGAAATGCATCGTGTCTTGTCTTGTGCTTTGTTTGTCAATGTCATTGGCGGTAAGTTCTAAACAAACTCTATTCCTAATCAAAGTAAAATAGCTATCAACTCGTCCTTTCCACCCATTTCCAAATGGAAACAAACCGAAGCAAATTATGACTCGAAGTATACTGAATTGAACAAAAACGATCCACTATATCTTTTAAAATATTATGTAAATTCTCATTTGAAAAATCACCATAAGGATCATCTTCAAATTTTTACAGATGGCTCAGTGTTAGATGACCATAGAACAGGAGCAGCTTTTTAATACCAAAATTAAAAATGAGAAATTATATCATCTTGGCATACACTTGTCAATTTTTTACTGCAGAATTAGTTGCTATTTTGATGTCCCTAAAGTATGTTTTAAATTCTTCCATAGAAAATTGTTCCCTTTTTACTGTGCAGTGATTCAAATCAGCTCTTTCTGTCTTGCAGTCTTTAAATCCAAAGATTCGTTGTAAGACTATTACAGAAATCAATTACGTGACACATCTCCTATCGATGAAAAGAATAAATGTGGCGTTCTGTTGGGTGCCTTCACATTGTGGAATCTCAACAAATGAGAAATTTGATCAAGCTGCTCGGAGAGCAGCTCGAAATATTGAAGGAACGACCGCACTGAACATTCCGTTAGATCTATCAGAATGTTTTACTTTGATTAATAAAGCATCCTTTAACAGTTTCAAAAGGTTATTGAAGGACACAGATAGTCAATATTATCACAATTGTATACAACCAAATCCTGACATTCACCCCAAGACTCAATTAGACAAATTCGAACGTTCGATATCTAAAGAGGAATTAACCTTAATTCATAGGATGCGTTTGAATTCACTTCGAACCAAAAACAGCAAAAATGTTAAATGCGTATGTGGGGAAATTCTTAGTGTAAGTCACCTGTTACTAGATTGTCCAAGAGCAAAGAATACAGTGCACAAGGCTGGTATTAATATTTCACATGATAGATCGACACCACTGACGTTACCTAAAATGTTAAATAATTGTGCTTTTCTTTGTTCGTTATGCCAACATTTATTACGCAGTCCAGTAGGAATTTATCTTTAACTTTCAACAACCTCTCATATCAAAAAAAATTACTTTCACACACACACGCGCGCGCGCGCGCACGCACGCACGCACGCACGCACGCACGCAAGCACACACACAGACACACCATTACGCAATCTGTCTGCAATCACGTTAAGTACCAATACGTTAAATTGAACACACACACACACACACACACACACACACACACACACACACACACACACACACACACACACACACACACACACGCAGAAGAGAGAGAGAGAGAGAGAGAGAGAGAGAGAGAGAGAGGAGAGAGAGAGAGAGGAGAGAGAGAGAGAGAGAGAGAGTTGTGCACCAGCAGTCAAATAGAACTATGATGTTCTGTATGCATAATATGAAAAGGCCTGAGAGTGGGGTGGGTGAGGGATGGGGTGGGGACGTCCAGGGAGTGTGGGTCGGGGATGGGGGTTGGGGTCATTTGGCAACAGGCAATGTAGGTGTGCTTTGGTCACTGTGCATCGCTTCTGCAGGAACCTTTCTTTCATTCAGCTTCCGTTCTGTCTGCTGCTGTTTGGTGTTGCTTGTACAGTTATTACCCCCTTTGCCAGGAACGACACGTTTGCTAAATGCATTGAAATGTCTCTCTCTCTCTCTCTCTCTCTCTCTCTCTCTCTCTCTCTCTCTCTCTCTCTCTCTCTCTCTCTCTCTCTCTCTCTCTCTCTCAGTATGTGTGTGTGTGTGTGTTGGCACATTTTTTGGATATTTTTAGAGCATACGATTCAGTGTGGCATAGTAAGCTTCTTCATAAAGCATCCTCAGTCGGGATAAAGGGTCGGTTTTTCGTGTTTCTAAAGTCATTTTTATCGACAAGAACATTTCAGGTAAGATTAAATGATGTTTTCTCCAGCACAAGGGCTGTTAATATGGGTGTTCCTCAAGGGAGTGTTATCGCTCCCACTCTTTTCTCACTCATGCTTTATGATATAAAACATGTTAACACCAAAGGTGCAATCTTAGCTGTTTGTGCTGATGACATTGCTCTGTGGACAAATGTTAACTGTAATTTTACAAAAAGTAAAGCCAGAAAAACTAACATTATAGCAAGGTTTCAAGATGCTGTGAACAATATTGTTGATTACATGAAAGAATCTGGTTTTCTCTTATCCGCAGAAAAAAGTGTCTTTAAGATTTTCACCAAAAAGATCATCGACTTTAATGGGAAGGATGTTGTTGGCATCAAAATAAACGACACTCCTGTCTATCCGAGCAAACAAGTAAAATTTCTTGGTGTTATTTTTCATTATAAATTATTCTGGAACAAACTCATTAACTATCTCATTGAAAAAACAAGGAAGAAAATTGCTTTGTTGCGCGTTTTATCAGGTATCCCTCTTATAAATTGGGGTTCTAATCTTGCTCATGTTGCCTCCAGTTTAGTTCGTTCTCTCGTATCTCATGGTCAGGAAGCTTTTTTCACGGCTTCTGTTTCGGATTTACATGAATTAACCAGTACTGATTCTTTGGCATTAAAAATAGCGTTAGGGTTACCACGATGGGCTTCTATTAATATGACGTATAAAGAAGCTAGGATATTACCTCTTGATGAATACAAAAGACTCTGTGCCTGCAAATTCATGGTGAGGGTGAGATCTATCCTAAACTCGGTTGTCTGTGAACTTGATGAGGACACCTATATTTCAAGAGAGATCAGAAATAAAACAAGTTATAATTCTTTATTAGATTATACACGTCCATTGATCCAGAACTGTGATCTATCGTTTGATCAAATTGCCAAGGTTCCTCGTCATCCGCATCCACCTTGTCTTACTGAAAGAGCTGAGATAATCTACACATATGGATATTTAAATAAGACTGATAATCCTCTCATTCTGGCTTCTAGGGTTGTACAGCTTATCAGTACAAAATATTGCTTTCATACTGGCGCTTACACTGATGGCTCAGTCACGGACTCCTCTGAAGTTGGGGCCGCTTTTGTTGTCCCCAGTTTGGATACAAGAAAACGATTTCACCTAACAGAGGGGTGTTCTATTTTCACAGCTGAGTTATTTGCTATCATGATGGCTTTAAACTTCATTAAAAACATGAGTATTCTTTCAGATTCAAAGTCAGCTCTGATGGCTTTACACCATCAATCATCATCAGATAGGCCCGATATCTTACAAGAAATTCTGTTTTTAATTCATCAGCTTATTACACAAGGTTCAGATGTATCGTTATTGTGGGTTCCTGGCCATTCCAGTTTGTATGGTGATGAGATGGCTGATGTACGTGCTAAAGAGGCAGCTTCTGGGAAATCAGACTTAGTGTTTTGAATATTCCTCTTTCTGTCTCGGAAGCTAATAGTATTTTATTAAATGCAATTTGGAAAAAAACGACAGGAACCATATTTAAATGATGCTCGCCTCAAACACAGACGGGATGTAACTATTCCTGGGAAACGATGCATTAATCCCCCTAGTCTAATTCCGGTAAGAAACTTAATTCACCGGCTGCGGGTTAATGCATGGTTGGGAAGATTTTTTAAAAACCTTCCCCTGTCTATGTTTGTGGCCTTGACATAACTGATTTCTTATTTGAATGCACGAGCACAAGAATTTACTTTCAATCACTCCATGATAGGACCATACATCAAACTATGCCGCTTACGCTTCGAAGTCTTTTGCAGCCCACTAGAGAGACTGGCTGCAGAATGGCTTCAGCAGCTGCACATTTTGATTAAAAATCATCCGATTGGAAGGGTTTTTTTTAGGGTTTTTTTTTTTTTAGTATTTGATCATTTTAAGTTGTGTGAGGTGTGTGTGTGTGGGTTTGGGTTTTTTTGTTTTTTGTTTTCATAATGTGTAAGAGAAAAGGGAGGATGGAGAGTGTTGGCGAAAGCGTCAGTATAGATGTGGGATTTAGCTATAATTTCATTGTGGCATTGCGTCAGATTTACAAGCAGAGCACGGCACTGGCTTTCAGAGCTGTCCGACCCTTACATGTAATACGTCGGTCTAATCCATTGTGAAATTATCTTTAACATGTGTGTGTGTGTGTGTGTGTGTGTGTGTGTGAGAGAGAGAGAGAGAGAGTGAGAGAGAGAGAGAGAGAGAGTGCGCGTATATGCGCATGTACTATTGTGCCCACGTATGTGTGTGTGTGGTGTGTGTGTGTGTGTGTGTGTGCGTGTGTGTGCGTGCGTGCGTGCGTGTGTGTGTTTGTTTCCTGAGTACTTGCCCAGATGAGGTGAAGA
This sequence comes from Conus ventricosus, assembly GCA_018398815.1. Taxonomy (NCBI): domain Eukaryota; kingdom Metazoa; phylum Mollusca; class Gastropoda; order Neogastropoda; family Conidae; genus Conus; species Conus ventricosus. Next base: position 9,780,760 of record CM031604.1, on the reverse strand, counting down.
GAGAGAGAGAGAGAGAGAGAGAGAGAGAGAGAGAGAGAGAGAGAGAGAGAGAGAGAGTATAATGATAATTCTATTGTGGATATATAAATGTGTTAGAAGGATTCTCGGGCCTGGGGTAAATAGGAGTATAAATAAGAGAGAGGAAGAGAGTGATATTCGTATGTTCATTGGACTTTGGTCGCCTTTCCATTCTATTAAAGTATCGTCAATCATTTCTTTACAATTTTCTCATCCAAAAAAAAAAAAAAAAATTGACAGCGTGCCATATAATTATCTTTAACTTATTTATTTTCTCTTCACGTTTCTGAATTTGTGTTACTTATTTTGTTTAAAATGTCAGTACAACCTACGGTTAATCTGACGATAAATGGTTTCAGTTCAGTTTTCAGTGTGTGTGTGTGTGTGTGTGTGTGTGTGTTGTGTGTGTGTGTGTAAGTCTGTCTGTCTGTCTCTGTCTGGTCTGTCTGTCTGTCTCTCTCTCCTCTCCCCTCTCTCTCTCCTTCTCTCCTCTCCTCTCTCTCTCTCTCTCTCTCTCCTCCTCTCTCTCTCTCCCTCTCTCTCTGTAAGTCTGTCTGTCTGTCTGTCTGTCTGTCTCTCTCCTCTCTCTCTCTCTCTC
>CM031604.1:9770144-9772644 GCA_018398815.1 Conus ventricosus | reverse complement strand
CCCACCCCTCACCCCTCTTTCATTCTCTGCCTGCTCCCACCCTCACCCCTCTTTCATTCTCTGCCTGCTCCACCACCCTCACCCTCTTTCATTCTCTGCCTGCCTCCCACCCCTCACCCCTCTTTCATTCTCTGCCTGCCTCCCACCCTCACCCCTCTTTCATTCTCTGCCTGCCTCCCACCCCTCACCCCTCTTTCATTCTCTGCCTGCCTCCCACCCCTCACCCCTCTTTCATTCTCTGCCTGCCTCCCACCCCTCACCCCTCTTTCATTCTCTGCCTGCCTCCCACCCCTCACCCCTCTTTCATTCTCTGCCTGCCTCCCACCCCTCACCCCTCTTTCATTCTCTGCCTGCCTCCCACCCTCACCCCTCTTTCATTCTCTGCCTGCCTCCCACCCCTCACCCCTCTTTCATTCTCTGCCTGCCTCCCACCCCTCACCCCTCTTTCATTCTCTGCCTGCCTCCCACCCCTCACCCCTCTTTCATTCTCTGCCTGCCTCCCACCCCTCACCCCTCTTTCATTCTCTGCCTGCCTCCCACCCTCACCCCTCTTTCATTCTCTGCCTGCCTCCCACCCCTCACCCTCTTTCATTCTCTGCCTGCCTCCCACCCCTCACCCCTCTTTCATTCTCTGCCTGCCTCCCACCCCTCACCCCTCTTTCATTCTCTGCCTGCCTCCCACCCCTCACCCCTCTTTCATTCTCTGCCTGCCTCCCACCCCTCACCCCTCTTTCATTCTCTGCCTGCCTCCCACCCTCACCCTCTTTCATTCTCTGCCTGCCTCCCACCCCTCACCCCTCTTTCATTCTCTGCCTGCCTCCCACCCCTCACCCCTCTTTCATTCTCTGCCTGCCTCCCACCCCTCACCCCTCTTTCATTCTCTGCCTGCCTCCCACCCCTCACCCTCTTTCATTCTCTGCCTGCCTCCCACCCCTCACCCATCTTTCATTCTCTCCCTTACTTTCCTCTTCCTCTTCCTGCTCTTTACCCTTCCTTTTCACCCTCTTTCCCCCCTCCGCCTCCTCCTCCTCCTCCTCTCGCCACCCTGCTACATTGTGTAGTGTGTTTGCCGTGGCGTGTCAGCACATGTTCACTTGTATCATTTCATTGAGTTTCCTGATGTCTGCATGTTTTGTTTTTTTTCTCAGGAATTTACACCGGAACAAACTTCAAAGGGTGGACTCCAGCCTCCTGTCCCCGTTTCCCTCCGTGGAGCATCTGTGAGTTAGTGTGTGTGTGTGTGTGTGTGTGTGTGTGTGTGTGTGTGTGTGTGTGGTGCGTGCGTGCGTGCGTGCGTGCGTGCGTGCGTGCGTGCGTGCGTGCGTGCGTGCGTGCGTGTGTGTGTGTGTGTGTGTGTGTGTGTATGTGTGTGTGTGTGTGTGTGTGTGTGTGTGTGTGTGTGTGTGAATATGTGTGAGAGAGAGAGAGAGAGAGAGAGAGAGAGAGAGACAGTGTGTGTGTGTGTGTGTGTGTGTGTGTGTGTGTGTGTGTGTGTGTGTGTGTGTGTGTGCCACGAGAACAGGCGTGTGCGTGCACGTGTACATTCCGTTTTCCTGCATGCAAGTCGAGCTCTAAACATTCACAGCGGGTCAGGAAAGAAAAATCCACGCCATGCACATTTTGGTGTTCCCCCAACATTCTCAACATCTGAGAGACTGATCGCATCATCAGTGAATAAGCGCCAAAACTCATACTCATCACGCAAGCACCGTAAGAAGATACACGGACACCCGTTAAGAAAAGAAAACCACCTTGGCTTGGAGATTGAACCAGACTGAATGGCCTTGCTAAAACAACGCTTCAGGAACGCATTAAAGAGGGAGACAGAAGAGAAGACAGAAAAAATTCCGATAGACAGAAATAATTTGGAATGGAAACGGAAATCGTAAGCAGAGAACCTGACCTTGGTACATGGTTCCCAAAGCTTGAAGAACCCGATGAACTGTTCTCCAGTGTGGATCCTCAAGGGCTGTACCCAGAACTGATGGAGAAGAAGAAGTTCCATCGCAAGGGGACCAACACAGTTCACAACAATCAGTAATCCGAAGCTGATCCTTCCGAGGTGTGTCCCGTGATAAAAATACCACGGTGCAATGCCATGCGTTAAAGCCCATTCAGTGCTCGATTGGCGCACAACATTGCATAGCAAGAAGATCCGTCTGCTTGGTGTTAATGCCTGTTTCTTTCAATCTTTAAAATCGCGCCTGACAGGTTAAGTGGCTACGGAATGTTTTGACCGGAGACAAATTTTGTTTACTATGTTCAGAATTGAAGCGAGTACGTCTAGTTCTTGTCTGCTTTTTGACAAATGACGCACATGCTGTCGTGTTCGCTGTCAGTGCTGTTCGTGTGCTCATGATGCGAAATGAAAGTCATGAATTTCGCCTGACCACAGAACATGGGCACGTCACACGGGACACACAGGAAACATCCTGCTGGAGCTTGCTTCTGTACTAAGGGTTGTTCATCAACTGCCCTGTGAAATAACCCTAGAGTCGAA
>CM031604.1:9760144-9762644 GCA_018398815.1 Conus ventricosus | reverse complement strand
AAGAGACGATGGAGCTTGACCAGTCCCAGACTTTGAAACAGAGCAAAGACACTTTATAGTCAATTCGTTTCATAACAGAAAGAGACGAGGGAGCTTGACCAGTCACAGACTTTGAAACAGAGCAAAGACACTTTATAGTCAATTCGTTTCATAACAGAAAGAGACGATGGACTTGACCAGTCCCAGACTTTGAAACAGAGCAAAGACACTTTATAGTCAATTCGTTTCATAGCAGGAAGAGACGATGGAGCTTGACCAGTCCCAGACTTTGAAACAGAGCAAAGACACTTTATAGTCAATTCGTTTCATAACAGAAAGAGACGATGGAGCTTGACCAGTCCCAGACTTTGAAACAGAGCAAAGACACTTTATAGTCAATTCGTTTCATAGCAGGAAGAGACGATGGAGCTTGACCAGTCCCAGACTTTGAAACAGAGCAAAGACACTTTATAGTCAATTCGTTTCATAGCAGGAAGAGACGATGGAGCTTGACCAGTCCCAGACTTTGAAACAGAGCAAAGACACTTTATAGTCAATTCGTTTCATAGCAGGAAGAGACGATGGAGCTTGACCAGTCACAGACTTTGAAACAGAGCAAAGACACTTTATAGTCAATTCGTTTCATAGCAGGAAGAGACGATGGAGCTTGACCAGTCACAGACTTTGAAACAGAGCAAAGACACTTTATAGTCAATTCGTTTCATAACAGGAAGCCAGTGAAGAGAATGAACGAGAGGAGTAACAAGAGTGGATTTAGAACTTCTTAAAATTAGCCTGGCTGTATTAATCTGTGCTAACTAATGAATAATATAAATATATATCTGGGCGGTTCGCTGACATTTATTTAAGATTTGTAATGAATACTATGTCACTGACAGCCAGGAAGAAGAGGGTGACAGCAATCTAGCCGTGCAAAAAAAACGACACCACAGATAGTGTTTGGGTCGCAACCTCTAAAAGAAAATACCGACCAGAATTAATGCGGCGGATTCCCAGGTAAGAGACTAAGAGTCGCACCGCTGGAATGACAGTCTCAACCAATGTAACACCAAGGTTACGAACAAACTTAGATTGATGAATGAGGCAGCTGCTACCTGCAAAGATGCCGGAACAAACTCAGAAGAAAGATCCTTTTTGCTTGCAGTGAAAATGATGTCTGTCTCGTCATTATTCAACTGGAGTGCATTGTGTATCATCCCATCTTTCATGTTAGGTAAGCATGCTTGTGTGTTCTGAATGCAAATTGGTAGCTTGGACAATTTACTGGACATCTGGAGTTGGTTTATTCTCAGGGAAAGTATGGTGAGACAGAGTTCTGCCTAGACACACGGTCGCTTGGACAATTTACTAGACATCTGGGGTTGGTTTATTCTCAGAGAAAGTATGGTGAGACAGAGTTCTGCCTAGACACACGGTCAAAGACGGGTTGTGTGTTAAGGTGAAAGGAATGGGCGCTCAGGAAAGATCCCTGAGGAACTCCAAACTGAACGTCTGCAAGAACAGAGGTATGGCCATTGATGGAAACAACCTGATGACGACCTGAGCGATAAAAATGAAACCAAGAGAATGCAGTTCCAGAAATACCAAAAGTAATTTATTTGAAAACGAAAAAAAAATTCTGGTTCCGAATGCAATTAATTGACTCTCTGACAAGACAAAAAAAATGAATATGAGATTAAATAATCTGCGAATTTGATATTGAATGAAGAATGAGTTGCAGGAAAATAAAACATGACGTTATAAATGTTTTAATGAAAGAGCGAATTTGCAGACCCAAAAATGGACAAGCACATGCACCTGTGACATATGCATGTTTCTGCTTTTCTCTTTTTATTTTGTGTGTGTGTGTGTGTGTGTGTGTGTGCGTGCGTGCGTGCGTGCGTGCGTGCGTGCGTGCGTGCGTGTGTGTGTGTGTGTGTGTGTGTGTGTGTGTGTGTGTGTGTGTGTGTGAAGGAAAGAGAGAGAGAGAGAGAGAGAGAGAGAGAGAGAGAGAGAGAGAGAGAGAGAAAAAATTCGATTTGACTAGATTATGTAGAATATTTCAAAAACCAGGGAGGCTAGTCCGGTTGGAGTCGAGGACCCTGCACCCTGATATTCTGCGAAACGATGGGGAGAGAAGACAGGGAGCACAGGACAAAGGGAGTTGGGGTCATTTGGGCATCACTCCGCTTCTGACAGCTTTCGATTACATGTCATCTAGCAGCTGGTGACGATACTGACAGATTGACTGAGAGGACGACGTCATTCCAGGGTATTAATGTCCTGACAGTTGTGTCATTCTGGATGCATTCATTAGGCAGACATAACACAGTTACAGATGGGATTTTGATATTTCAGCACGTTCTCCTAGTAAAATTATGATTGTCTTCTATCTTTTTTAGTTTCCCCCTCTGTCTCTGTCTGTCTGTCTGTCCGTTTTCTCTCTCTCTCTCTCTCTCTCTCTCTCTCTCTCTCTCTCTCTCTCTCTCTCTCTCTCTCTCTCTCTCTCTCTCTCTCTCTC
>CM031604.1:9737644-9755144 GCA_018398815.1 Conus ventricosus | reverse complement strand
CTGGATAGATAGATAGATAGATAGATAGATAGATAGATAGATAGATAGATAGATAGATAGATAGATAGATAGATAGACGGACAGATAGATAGACGGACAGATAGATAGACGGACGGACGGACGAACGGACAGACAGATAGATAGACAGACAGATGGAGAGAGAGAGAGAGAGAGAGAGAGAGAGAGAGAGAGAGAGAGAGAGAGAGAGAGAGAGATCGTGATTTGTCACATTTTGTCACCCCCGCATGTAAATGGTAACATTTATTGTATCTGTTCTTTGTCTCAGTGTTATCATTCATATGGGAGGTGTGTGTGTGTGTGTGTGTGTGTGTGTGTGTGTGTGTGTGTGTGTGTGCGTGCGTGCGTGCGTGCGTGCGTGCGTGCGTGCGTGCGTGCGTGCGTGCGTGTGTGTGTGCGTGCGTGCGTGCGTGCGTTTGTGCGTGCGTGCGTGCGTGTGTGTGTTTGAGTGTGTGTGTGTATATGTGTGTGTGTATGTGTGTGCGTGTGTGTGCGCGCGTGTGTGCGAGCGTGCATGCGTGCCTGCGTGCATGCATGTGTGTGTGTGTGTGTGTGTGTGTGTGTGGGTGTGTGTGTGTGTGTGGGTGTGTGTGTGTGTGTATGTGTGTGTGTGTGTGTGTGTGTGTGTGTGTGTGTGTGTGTGTGTGTGTGTTTGGGCGCGCGCGCGATATCACCAACAATTTTGTACAACTTTAATCTGATTTGGATGTCTGGGAATGCGCTCAGTCTGATCAGGGTCAATGTGATCAGACTTAACATGATCTGGTGAAACGTGAAAAGGCTGAATGCAATAAGGCATAACGTGATTTGGTGAAAGAACAAACTAAAAACTGTACACAACACATTCTCAGATTCTGCATCTGTCTTCTAGGAGAATGTTCCACACAGACTGAACGTCGCAAGAGACTAAAAGATTTTTCCCCCCAGTTTTCTCAATGTCAAACAAAGTACAAACAACTCAAACAAAAGTGCAAACGTGTCAATATAAAAGCAACACTTTACCACACAGGTGTGAGAGAGGAGCAAAGATTAAAAAAAACAACTCAATCAATATGAGAATATGAGAGGAGCAAAGATTAAAAAAAATCAATCAATATAAGAATCTAGACACAAAGAAAGAAAAAACAAAACAAAAACAAGAGCAAAACTAAAAATGGAGTCAGATAATATTTTGCTACACAGTGGGTATATATACATCACTCATTAGCCTCATAAGTCTTAAATATTAACCAAAGTATAATGACTAACAACCAATGAAACCAGTTCCATGACATATCTATACACGAAAGACTAGAGACTTTGTGATTCCTTCATACTGTGGTACCCGGTTTCAATGCAGTCGCCTCCTGTTCCATTTGTTATTCCTCTGCTAATCATCATGTGAAAGACGAGGAGTGTGTGTGTGTGGGGGGGGGGGGGGGGGGGGGGGGAGGGGCGTTTGAGAAAGGAAAGAGGAGGGTGTAGAACATGGTTACCGTAGGACTCAATCTTTTACAGCGTTTTGTAACACAATTATCTCACCCTACTTCTTTAGTCCAGTTAAAATGATCTGCGTCATCACGACTTCGTCCCACGTACAAAGAATGAACAACAAATGTAAAAATCGTGCAAGGACTGAGCAAGAGTCGGTTAAACTTAATATGAGCAAATCAAATACACTGGCGGAAATTCAGAATCTGTATATCAACACTTTGTCTTGTTAAAGTTTCATTTCTAATTCAAACACAAGATGAAACAAAATCCATTTAGATTAAATTCAGGAACGTTTTAATGCAAGGATCGTTATTTGAACATATGTGGCTGGTGTTCGACAGATGAAAACAGAAGAATCAAAGAAATGTGGCTGGTGTTCGACAGATGAAAACAGAAGAATCAAAGAAATGTGGCTGGTGTTCGACAGATGAAAACAGAAGAATCAAAGAAATGTGGCTGGTGTTCGACAGATGAAAACAGAAGAATCAAAGAAATGTGGCTGGTGTTCGACAGATGAAAACAGAAGAATCAAAGAATAAGATTTCTCTCCATGGTCTGTTATTTGATCGCTGCCAAACAATTTTAGACCAGTTGGAAAAAAAAAAGTTTTCGCAGAATATAATGTGTTAAACTCATTCACGATTGGCCCCTTCTCAATTTCCTTCTAGCTGTATCAAGTTAAGAAATGAAACGGAGACGAAATCGGTGAATTTTGAACCGGAAAAAAAAGGAGATGTAAAATTGTGTCTTTTTATCATTACAGCCCATACGACCACCGAGGGCTTTTCTGGGTTGTGTGCATGCACACAGGATAAATCAGTGATATCATGGGAAAAGTGACAAACGACAACGACAAAGATGATAAACAAACGTCCACAATAATTCACGACATACTCTCTAAATCATTGATGCTCTTTAGGCAGATAAGACAAACCGGTGCCTTAAGTTTTTTCACTCTCATGTCAAGACAAAAAAAAATTTGTTTTCAAGTAGCAAAAACAACAACAACCATAAAACCATATAAACAAACACATATTGCAGAATGGACAGCTATCGTCCGATGTACAATTTTCGCCTCCTTGTTTCCATATTACAACAATAAACGCTGGCATGTCATAAATTGTGGCCTAAAAGTGTGTAACGGAGTTTACAGAACAAAGAAAGAAAACAAAATCAACAAAGGCAGAAAAACATCAGAACACAGTAGAGAAAAACACATAAAACATGCAGAATAAAAGAGTGACCAAAAAATATACAAACAAAAATTACCAGCACATAGCTTGCACGTGGCTGCAAAGCTGTTATTCTGAAAGAGCCTCTGATCTCTCCAGGAACACTGTATGTAACAATTGTGACCGTGGTCTGTTTCACCGGAAGTGCTCCACAAGGGAAGTTACCGCGTGGTCACACCACAGCACACCTAGGCTGTTTCACCCTGGTAAGGCTTGTCAGGACAACTGGAAGGAACTGGAGCGCTTTGCTTTTTTTTTTTTTTTTTATACTTTCATTGATTGTACAGCGTTTCCTGACGTTCAGCACCCAACTGCTTTCGTTTCTGTTTTACGCCTGACATCGACGTGCATGCTGAGTCTGTGAGATGAAGTAGAACGCTGGAGACGATAATCTAACAGACTGAAATGGAGGTGACAGTGATATAAGAGACTGAAATGGAGGTGACAGTGATATAAGAGACTGAAATGGAGGTGACAGTGATATAACAGACTGAAATGGAGGTGACAGTTGGTGACAGTGATATAAGAGACTGAAATGGAGGTGACAGTGATATAACAGACTGAAATGGAGATGACAGCTGAAGACAGTGATATAACAGACTGAAATGGAGGTGACAGTGATATAACAGACTGAAATGGAGGTGACAGCAATATAACAGACTGAAATGGAGGTGACAGTGATATAACAGACTGAAATGGAGGTGACAGTTGGTGACAGTGATATAGCAGCCCCACCCCCTCCACCCCCACTCCCTCCACCCCCACCCCCTCCACTCCCACCCCCTCTACCCCCACCCCTCCCACCCCACTCCCTCCACCCCCACTCCCTCCATCCCCACTCCCTCCATCCCCACTCCCTCCACCCCCACTCCCTCCACCCCCACTCCCTCCACCCCACCCCCTCCACCCCCACTCCCCCACCCCACCCCCTCCACCCCCACTCCCTCCACCCCACCCCCTCCACCCCCACTCCCTCCACCCCCACCCCCTCCACCCCCACTCCCTCCACCCCCACTCCCTCCACCCCCACTCCCTCCACCCCCACGCCCTCCAGCCCCACTCCCTCCACCCCCAACCCCTCCACCCCCACCCCTCCACCCCACCCCCTCCACCCCCCCCCCTCCACCCCCACTCCCTCCACCCCCACCCCCTCCACCCCCACCCCCTAAACCCCCACTCCCTCCACCCCCACTCCCTCCACCCCCACCCCCTAAACCCCCACTCCCTCCACCCCACTCCCTCCACCCCGACCCCCTCCACCCCCACCCCCTAAATCCCCACTCCCTCCACCTCGTAGCTTGACTGTGCCACCAGCACAGTGCATTCAGGTAAAGTCCACGCCCTTTTCTCCTCCTCTTTTTTCACCCTTCGTAATTAAGGTTTTGTGCTGATGAAAGGCGTTTCGCCGCAGGCTAATGACAACACTTCCGTCTACCGACGACATAGACATTCCAATCGCCTCAAAGCAATGACAACGAATTCATTTCAAATACAAGGAAAATATCGTGGAAAATGATCCGGATGCTTTGAAAATGTCTGTGTGGCACTGAAAACGGCTACTAGGGTAGTTTATAGACAAGAGGAAGAAATGAAAACAAAACAAAATCGCACCCCCCTACCCATCCCTTTTGACAGAAAAAAGAAAAGTAAAATAGAAGAAAGGACAGGCAATCAGAGTGACAGATTCATCGACTTATGATTGAATGGGAACAAAAATGAAAAGAAAGAAAGACAGCGAGGGAAATAGTACAAAACAAGTTGGACGTCCATAAGCTCCATTTTTACCAAATTTATTCATGGTCATATTTTGCATTAGGTATCAGTAAGAGTTGTAGATTAAGTGCAATGATGCTTCACACATTATGAATAAGAAGGAAACCAACAAAAACAGTCATGAAACAATCAATGAGGAAGTAGAAGTCACTTGTATGCTAGAGATTTCGCAAAAAAAAGTCTAGGTAGGTAAAAGTTAAATGTACAACATCTTGTTCAATACTATATCTGAAACACAATTGTTGTTTTTTTAAGTACATGAAGGTTCCTAACAATTTACACACGCACAAGTAATGATTTGCTAGCAGTATGGAAAAAAAACTATGATCAATAAGGATTGTCACATTTAAACTTGGTAAAGCGAAACAAAACAAAACAAAAAGCTGTTAAATATTCCCAGTTTTTACACGTGTCTTTTTCTTACTAAATTGTTGAAAGTGACGCAAACACGCTGAACATGAGTCATTACCATTCTGATATGAGCCACAGAAACAGCACCTGCCGTTAACAACTTCCACATCTTTCAAGACAAAAATGCGTGTTAAGGCATTGAGATGAAGTTTTGATCATTAAAAACCGCCGACCGCACGGGGGCTTTTCAGGTCTGACAAACTGGCACAAACAGTGTCATATTTAAAAACAAGTCAGACCATCATTAACAAAAAGCATCAATATCGTGAGGAAGAAACAAACAACATAAGGAGTAGACTATGGATGCTTAAGCCATGTAAAAGTATTGAGAGCGACGGGCATTCCTCTTAGTCTGTCGGTTCCATTAAAAAAATTTTTTTTTTAAATTCCCAAACCACAAAATGACATTTTAAAAGCCGTCGTGGTTCACGGGACGGTACATAATGGAAAGCCTGTGTCCACTCTGGACAATGTTACTGTCACACCTGACTGCCAGATGACAAAACAAAATCATGCTGACTGCCATAAACTGTTCACAGAAAGCAGTTAAAAGAGTGTTCAGATCAGAAAGGAGGAGGATCCACAGAAACAGAAAGGAGGATGATCCACAGAAACAGAAAAAAAAAAAACAGACGTCACAAAAGAGAGTTTCAAAACGAGGTGACTGAGGGCGGAAAATGAAGCCAATTTTAAACAGAAAGAGTATTAGTTCCACCAGACTGGCTGGCGGAACTAACACCCTTTCTCATTTTTTCTTTTTTTTAAAGATTTGACACAAAAGAGAGACAAAAATAGGTTAATAAACATAATGTATATACCATTACGGAAACGGATACGGATATTTTACTCGTGTATATACCATTGCCCCTCATGAAGAAGTGCATGTAAACAAAACTAATCACATCTAACAAAGATACAAAATTGTATGATCATCAATGCGTTCTCAAAATACATTCAAGACACGACACTAGAACGCAATTTAAATGCTTTATAGAGACATGTTGACACGTTTCTAACAGTTCGTTCGTGCGTAGATGACATACGCAGTGTCGGTCTAAACTGACTAGGATCTTTCCTAAGATTAGATAGTATATACTGTGTCAAGAAAAAGACAAAACAAAACAAAACAAAATAAATAAATGAAATAAAAAGAGAGTCAAAGAGTGACAGAGAGGAGCGAGGTACTAGCCCAGAACATGCAGAGGGCGGGGGCAGCTATTTGTACCGAATGACTTCCCGGCCTGTCATGGTCATTGCCTATGCATCGATGCCTTGTCTTCAGCCGGAGTCATTTGAGACAGAAAATCTTTTATATCGGGTCTCTATGGAAATCTAGACGCTCAGTCATGTTGCACTGAAAAATGGAGAGGTCCCATTGCTTGCAGCTTGTTGGTGTCAAGATACTATGTCGATTACTATGTCGTAGCTTTGAGTCTTTACAGCCGTAAAAGATGCCATATAGTAGAGTGTGGAGTTTATAGATTAACTTTTTTTTCTACAATAGTGCTACGGTTTTATTTCTGTAATCACTTGTTGCCGATCTTTACCCGTCATTTAATAAGAAAACTGCAGTAACTCCATGCCTGTCTTTACAATAACCACACGTCCTCATAAAAATGCCCACAGTTACATACAAATATGCAAAACACAAAGCATTTTCTGTCGTCAAAAATTTGGACATAATACATATCTTCTCGACCAGATTATTTTGATTATAGCACATAAGGTCTGCTGTATAGATTCGTACTGAATCGTTTTCAACGCCTTAAAGCTTGCTCAAGAGCGGTCACCTTCACTAAAATGTTGAAACGAACTCCGGGCCCTGTTTAAAAGAAGTGACCATTTATGACAGTCACTAAATCTCTGAGGAAAGCTGTTATCGTCCAACTTAAACAATCCGTGTTGTTAATTTTATTTAAGCTGTGATAAATGTTTTCAACTTGAGAATGTCAAACCTTTGCTTTGAACGTCTTCATCAGCCATGTTCGGCTCATTTTGTCTATTTTTGTATGCCAGCAGAAAAAAAAACAAAACTTATAGCAAGTCTGCTATCGTGTTCGAAAACAATGCGTGGTAATTCTGGCAACAGTAGCCATAAGTGATAAGTTAAGAAAAGATTGATTTCTTAACATGTCTGCTTCACCCTCAAAACGTTAATTGGCCTTTTATCCGTACGTTGAACAAATGTTTTACATCATCTGATCTCTCTGAATAATTTCGCATTACACATTCTTAAAGATCACTCCTGAGCCATGGTCCTAGTAATCGAAATTTGGGTGAATTCCAGTCCAGTGGAGGAGGTAAGCTACGGGAAACACGAGAAAAGAAGAGTAGGAAAGACAGAAGAATAGAGAGAGAAAAGTTTTCAATTTAACGGACACCACAAGTCTGTTGGCTCCCTAGACTGCATTAGCTTTACTCGAGTCCGAGTAAAAACCAGAGACGGAGCCCAACTCTCCTAACATCTTCAACACATATTCCATATGATTTACGATCCCTTGCACGTAGGGAATGTTAGGTATATTGGGACGGCTTTTTTTGTGTTTTGTTTTGTTTTTAAACTGTAATCCGTTCTAATTCCCTGAATAACTTATTTTTCCCATATGATGCTGGACGGAATTTCTTAAATTTCTTGCTATTTCAAACCAGTCTGAGCTTTGGCCATTCACAACGGCACATCTTTCTGAAAATCAAATGATTCCACGCCTTGAACGTAAAATCTGTGTTTATCGAGTCCAAAGTCTTTTCAAAAATCCATTTAAGTATTATGCAAGTAAATTGTGTTTATCTAAGTAAAATAAATAGTATCATATATAAGTCTTCAATTACCAGCTATATATCTAACAAATCCGACGTGACGCTCGTTAAATAGCTTTCGCCTTTAATGTTTCATTTGACTGGATGCACACGAGGATCCGATAAAGAAAACTGTCCTGTAGTTTATACATACATACATATATATATATATATATATATATATATATATATATATATATATATATATATATATATATATATTTATATATATATGTCAAAGTAGATAAAAATCCAAACAAACAAGATTAAAGTTTCCCAAATTTTCAGCTTTATTTGCTTTCGTCAGGGGGTATATATGTTCATCAAAACAAAGAACTAAACAACAACCACGCTGAATTTTTCCCAATATTTCGACCTCCTTGGTCTTACTCAGGGGACTTTAATGATGGAGTTGCACATAGCAGCTTCTGTTCACACTTTTTAAAAAAAAACCAGTTCACCACAGTTCCGATGGCTTGAGAAAGGGCAAGGGTGAAAGGGTGGTAAGCTACGGGAAACACGAGAAAAACAAAGAGTAGGAAAGACAGAGGGATAGAGAGAGAAAAAAGGAAAGTAAGAGAGAGTGGGGGAAGAGCTGGCAGAGAGAGAGAGAGAGAGAGAGAGAGAGAGAGAGAGGAGAGAGAGAGAGAGAGAGAGAGAGACAGACAGACAGACAGACAGACAGACAGACGCACAGACAGACAGGCCGACACCGAGACGGTGAGGGGCAGGGGACAGAAAGTGATGAGGGGGGGGGGGGGGGGGACGGAAGAAAGGGAAGGAAGAGGCAGGTAGGGAGAAACTTAAAAGAGAGAGGGAGAGAGAAAGAGAGGGGGGAAGAAGGTAAGGATAGCGAGAAGTAGGGAGAACAACGGGGGTGGGGGTGGGGGTAGACAGGACTGTAGGGAAGAGCGGTCATAGAGGGAAAGTAAAGGGGAAGTGAGAGAGATAGGAAGGGGTTGGTACATACCGAAAAAAGAGAGAGGGGGCGGGGGGGGTGGGAAAGAGCGGAGTTAGAGAGTTGTAGCACGTTAACATAAAGACAGGGGAAGAGAGTGGGAGAGAGGGAGGACTTAAAGAAAAAGAAAAGCGCATGCGTGCACAAGCGATAAAGAGAAGGGAAGGGGGGGGGGGCTGGAAAAAAGGTTGGGGGGGGGGGGTGGCTAGAAGGAGGGGAAAAGGGTATATGCGGGGAGAGAGGAAAACCCAGGGGAGTCGGAAAGTGTTGGTACAGAGAGAGGGGCCAAATAATGGAAATGAGAGGGGCGAGCTGAGAGAGAGGGAGAGCGAGAGGGGGGTGGGGGGGGGGAAGAAAGAGGGAGAGAGGAAGGGGGGCAGGGAGGGAGGAGTTGAGGGGGGAAAAGCAAGGGGACGGGGGAATGTGGGGGAGGGGCACAAGTAATGGTGAGTACATAAATCAAGTGTTTTTTTGGCAGCGATACCATGAGAAGTATTTTTGTCTGTATAAAATGTCCCTTTATAAGATAATAAGAATTTCCATGAGAGACAGATTCCCAGACAAAAGCGTGCCTCAGCAGTACAGTGTATGACCTCTAAGAAATTACACATATATACGACATAAAACGTTACCATTTAAACTGTTGAAAATGTCCAAGTTAAAGATCATATACTTTCCATTAAGTCATAAGTTCAAACAGTGTAACGTCACATCAAAACTGTCCATTGTGGTCCACAAGGAATAACATACAGGTGTATGTACACACAGACACACAGACACACACACACACACACACACTCTCTCTCTCTCTCTCTCTCACACACACACACACACACACACACACACACACACACACACTCACACACACACAACACACACACACACACACACACACACAATAATATATATATATATATATATATATAGAGAGAGAGAGAGAGAGAGAGAGAGAGAGAGAGAAGAGAGAGAGAGAGAGAGAGAGAGAGAGAGAGAGAGAGAGAGAGAGATGATGATGATGATAATCTTTATTTCCAAGGGTAACAGATAAGCAAACACATGCTTTTTTTCATCCGGCCCTTGCCCGTTAAGGGACTAAGTATGACTAGCGACTAAGACTTACAAAACTTTTAACAAACACACATATCTTCATAACATTAAAAAGTTCATCCATTAACAGTTAAGGCGTAGATGACTTTATAAGGAAAAATGAGACTGTCACGGTTCACCCGGTTAAGGGTGAACAATGACGTAGCATGGGAAGAGGGAGAACCCGCAAGTACCTGACCTCAAGCGCACAAATCAAACACCAGGCAAGAGATAGACAAACCACAACATTTATTCACATTAAATAGATATTGATGAGAGATGAAGAGGCGGGGCCCTAACTAACTAGATAGAACAGTGATGATACTAAATCTCCCACCCTAACCCAATACAGCACCCAGGAGGACCTAAACCCCCAACCTACCCCACACTACTGAAGCCCGCAGGGAAAAGGGAAATGTGTACAATGACAAACACATAAGGAAAAAAAAACAGTTTTAAAATCTATTTAGAAACAACACTAATGGCCCGTCGAAGAAAAAAAACAACAACAACAACAAAAACCTCAAAAAAAATAAACATATTCCAGCCAGTTCATTTCTTTGATACACCTGTCTGCTCTTGTCTCGTTCTGTCTTCTTGGGGCTACCTTGAGTCTAACACCTCTCACCCACAAACCCTCGACTCACGCACGCCCTCACTGCAGTCGCCTCATGATGTCGGGACAGGCGAAGAAGTGCCAACGTCACAATCGGGACCTCCCGGGTCCCAGGGCAGCAGGCTGTGTTGTCTCGGCCAACAGGAGCAAGGTCAGGGCGTGGACGAACAGGAGGCGAAGTGGCAGTTGAAGACCGGGGAAAAGGCGGAAGGAGAAGGAAAAGGGAAAAGTGCTGCACATCATACAGTGAACTCAGAGTGAGAACACCTATACGGGCTGGTCGGCGGGAAACAAGAAAAGGGGGGGGGGGGGGTGCGAGTGAAGGCAAATGTGGGGAAAGGAGGTAACCATGACACAAGGAGCCCCCTACACCTAACTCTATATATATTCATTGGTCATCCAGGCACAATAAGCCACACATACAAAACCTCTCTACTTATAGTGGACACTTTGAACTGGAAAAGATTAATCGGAATCACCTTATGAATGGCAGTATTTAAAAGAAAAACTGATGGTTACATTTAAACATACAGACGTGTAAATACGGAGTTGAACCAAAAGAAAAACCACTGGCCCTAAACTATCTCAATCAATCAATCAATCAATTATTTTGATTATAGGCCAGCCGACCAAGTAGTCTATAAGACTGTCTCTGAAACACAATCAATCAAACATCTTTGAAAGAGGGATGATATGAAAATAAAGCACGAAAATGACATCACCATTCACTCTCCATACAACCCAACAAAACAGACAAGACAAGGGCGCCTGGTCACCATAAGGGAAAAAGGGGGAAGAGGGGGAACACAAGAGACGCCCCGCAAAACAACTCCCTCACCAACCAACCTTCCCCAGCCTCGACCATTAGGCGCCAAAAGGTAATGCCATAAATAAAAATTTACGCTGGAATGTTGAAACAAAAATAAAGAATCCTTGTGAATTTTGAAAATAAATGAATGAAAATAAAATAACGATTTCAGCGCAAAATGTGGTACGCTAGTCGACACCGAAAATGGGGAGAGAGGAAAAAGGGGAACGAAAGGAAACAGTTCCTGATATGTATGAATTACAACTCGCAATAAGTAGGATTCCACTAAAGAGGCTGTGACCGCTTGGAAAACGAACCCCCAGAGTCGAATCGAAAAAAATGAATGCCGAAATCTGACCAAAAGAAAAACATCTTCAACGTGACCAACGTACCACCAAATATTAATTTAAGACTCAACACTCACCACAACCACTCGTGCCAAAGAGGACGAAGCCGCCAGGTTACCACGTCTGGGGAGAGAAAACAGCCATGCAGACCGACCCTCCAGGAAGATGTCACCCCCAGTCTGACCCTCCTGTCCTCTAGCCCTCTCCAGTCTTCCTTTACAGGTTCCTCCTCCGTCTTATTTAAGTGGTTTTTTCTTATGTCTTCTTCTCAGGGTCTTCCTTCTTCTTCCTTCGCTTCTCCAGATGAAATGATGATGTGGGGGGTAAAAAACAAAAGGATGGTGATGAATAAGCTCCAGCAAGATGACGAGTCCTGCTCCAGTGGGCTGACTGCCCACTCCAGTTGATATCTAGAATACAGGGACGAGGCCCTCTCCAACAAAATGATCAATGAATAGAAAAAAACGAGATGACTCGATCACCCCCAAATCAGAGTGTCCGAACTCACCCCAAGCCCAACTTTTGTCCACCTTCCAATAGTGACGTAGGCGAGCGAGAAAACTGAGTGAACGCAAATGAATGGGACGCACGTGCAAAGACAGTGCACAGCGAGGGCTGGGGTGAAATGGCAAGCGACTGCCCAAAAATCAGTCGAGCAGTGTTTGCCCCAAGATTTGGTCCCTTCTAAAAAATGGGCATATAGGGTAAAAATAATAGGGACAAAAATCTCCTCGCAAGGGGTGGAAAAGAAAGGTCACGCTTGGCGCGTGACAGAGACGATTTAAAACAACAAACAAGAATAAATAAATTTATTACAAAGAAGAAAAGAATCGGCACACACAGATATGGAATAAACGATCCTCCTATCGAAGGGGGGAGAGAGAGAGAGAGAAAGAGAGAGAGAGAGAGAGAGAGAGAGAGAGAGAGAGGAGAGAGAGAGAGAGAGAGAGAGGAGAGAGAGAGAGAGGAGAGAGAGGTTATATTCCTTTTGTAAAAGTTTAGCATACAACAAACTGCTAAGGATGATAATTAGACAATTACAATGCATCAATATCAACATTTGTACTTTCTTTTACATTTATATGATGTGGTTATAAGGCAAAACGAGAACGAACAATCAATTATCAGTAAGCAGCAGTAAATTCCTAGCCTCAATAATCATAACACATTTTTCATGATGTGTGCGTGTGCGTGTGCGTGTGCATGTGCGCGCGCGTGTGTGTGTGTATGTGTGTGTGTGTGTGTGTGTGTGTGTGTGTGTGTGTGTGTGTGTGTGTGTGTGTGTGTGTGTGTGTGTGTGTGTGTGTGTGTGTGTGTGTGTGTGTGTGTGTGTGTGTGTGTGTGTGAGAGAGAGAGAGAGAGAAGAGAGAGAGAGAGGAGAAATGCCATTATTATTTACCTTCCCCTTCCATCTTTTTTGTTTTCTTTTTGACCATTCATACACTACCCAAAACTATAATTTTTAATTAAGCGACAATCCATCGAAACGCAGCCGTAATTAACGAAAGAGAGAGGGGAGAGAGAGAGAGAGAGAGAGAGTGAGAGAGAGAGAGAGAGAGAGGAGAGAGAGGAGAGAGAGAGATTATAATTCAATTTTCTATCCAAAATAATACACGCTAAACATTGCTATAAATTTGAATAAAGAGCAATACGAAAAGAGAGAGAGAGAGAGAGAGAGAGAGAGAGAGAGAGAGAGAGAGAGAGAGAGAGAGAGAGAGAGAGAGAGAGAGAGGGAGAGGAGAAAAAGAAAATGAGAACACAAAAATTAGGACATAAATAATAAATGTTAAACCCTTCACTAGCAGCTTATGAGAACTATCGTGATCCTTCCTGAGACAGTCTCTTGGCTGACTCACCAAAGTACCTGCTCAATAAGTGTGAGTAGGTGAATGTGCACGTACATTTCCATGCGCGTGCATGCGTGCGTGCGTGCGTGCGTGCGTGCGTGCGCGCGCGCGCGCGCGTGGGTTGTGTGTGTGTGTGTGTGTGTGTGTGTGTGTGTGTGTGATTTTTAATTTTTTTTAAGTTTAAAATTTGTTGACTACTTTTTTGTGCAACAGCGCAAAAAGTTTAATTACGCTCACGTGCGCACGCACGCACGCCACGCACAACACACACACACACACACAACACCCACCCCACACACCACCACAAAACACACTGCACGCACGCACGCACACACGCACACACACACAACACACAACACAAAACACACAAAACACACACACACACACACACACACACCCACACACGCACGCACACGCACGCACGCATGCACGCGCATGGGAGTGTACGTGCACATTCACCCATCACCTGGGCTGAACGGCTGCAGACACTTTTTTCCCGCTTTGGAAGTTATATGTCCCCTCGCGGAACAAAGTGTCCGCAGGATTTCTGCGGACACTTTGAATTTTTCAGTTCACGGTACAAGTGTCCGCAGGGAACAAAGTGCCCGCATGGGGACCGTTGTTCCTGCGGACCTTTGTACCGCCCAGCCAAGCGGGAACCCTGGGATCGGGAAAGTCGAGTTCACCCTTTTTTAGTGGATGCATCTGTTGCGAGTGTTCTCTCATTACCCCTCATGCTGTCTCAGAAAGATTTCTGTCAATGCTAGAAATTTCACATCATCATATCATCATCATCATCACCCATCATCATCATCCTCATCCTCATCCGCATCCGCAATTTGTTTTTGTTTTGAACATCTCCAATTCCGTGTCCCTTCATGTCCTTCTCTCATGGTGACCTCAGTTTCGATTGTTTTTTCTACGTTATATGGGCTTTATTTGACTTTAACGGGGTCACCGGTGTCGGCTGGCTGATTCATGGGCGCTGTTGTTAAATGGACGTGGCGGCGGGCCCTCCCGGGGGGAGAGGTCGCTCATGCCGGCTCCGCGTCAAAGCAATTATTGTCGTCAGAAGAGGGCTCACTAGGTGGTGGCTGCGTATGTTGGATCAGAACACAGACACCCCTGAAACATTTCCCAAAGTGACTCAGCAGCAGTGCGGGGTCTTTGTTGGATCCCCAAAACAGGCATCATGAACACTTCCAAAGGGATTCGGCAGCGGTGCGGGGTTTCCTGTGGGTGCGTCTTGACGTCTCGACATTGACTGCTCCCTGTGGATTGCCGGTGCTGGGGCCGTGGCGGGTTTCCCCCTGGCCAGTGTTGCGTTGGGCGAGAGTTCCCTGAGAGAGAGGACGTAGTTGAAATGGGCCCCTGAAGTGGCCCGGAAGATGGGCAACAGAAGAAAAATAGATGCATAAATAAAAATAAACAAATAAACTGACTAACTAAATGAATGAATTTAAATAATAAACAAAGCAAAACTGTCTTTACTGTCTTGAGACGCATAAACAAATGAACAAACGAATAAGTATCTAAATAACAAAGCAACAACTGTCTTTCAAGTTGGGAACGAGTGTTTGTTGTCAAAAAATGTTCGTCAATACACCAGCTTCTTAGGTCAGAGCAAAAATGTGTGTGGGAGAAAGTATATATATATATTCATTTTTGGGGGATGCATGCAACAATTTCTCATTTTTGTGTGCAAGCCAATATTCCCTTTCTAAAACCCATGATCAGTGCTGTCATTTTACCAAAAAAAACAAAAAAAAAAAAAAAAAAAAAAACCTGTATGCTCCCAGAAGTTTTATGGAATTCTACACTGAATCCACCAGATCCCAGACTTTTATCATTTTGTTTTTTTTTTCTTTTCATCCTTTCAGAACGCATTCAGCCTTTTCTAATGCAGTGTCTGCTTCTAAATCATGTCCTTGTGCTTTATCGCAGTCCTGTAGACCTACCTCCCCCTCCACCCCCCTCCCCTCCCGTATGGTTGTTTATCAAACTTTGGACATCTTGTCGAACATTATAGTTTGCAGGGATATGATCATGCTGGTCTCTAATTCCACTCATGTTTTTAACTGATGACATTTTGCTTTTCGAGAGTGCAAAACTATTCACCGACTTTTTCTCCCTGGGCTATCGCTTTAGCTCTTTGTTTTCCTAAAACTTTTATTTTGCCCAGATATTGTGTTTCCTGGTCATGTTCATAAATTTAATATCAAGTTTTTAAACGCCTTTTATGGCGTGAGTCCGAATCATATATGAAGCGTCTATCCAAACTTTTCCATCACGGAATCCGCCTGCCGTGAACCAGTTCTGTGTGCTCAGAGAGAAGAGAGAGAGAGAGAGAGGAGAGAGAGGAGAGAGAGAGATGAGGAGAGAGAGAGAGAGAGACAGACAGACAGACAGACAGACAGACAGACAGACAGACAGGTGTTAATCCTGAGTGAAAATGTTCAGTAACAGTGCAGAATGAATCTGCCTTTATCAGACTAGGGAAGTAAGGAGATGATGTAACAGAGAGAGAGAGGGGAAGAGAGAAGAGAGAGAGAGAGAGAGAGAGAGAGAGAGAGAGAGGTTAATCCTGAGTGAGAATGCTCATTAACAGTGCAGAAGGAATCTGCCTTTATCAGATTAGAGAAGAACGGAGATGACGTGTTGTAAGAGCCAGCGCACATTCACGGATTAAGGCCAGTTGTATTGATGGGGGTGGGGGTGGGGTGGGGGAAGGGGGGTCCAGCAGGCCGGGGATTCTGGATGGTTGGCAGGATGGAGAGAGTTTCTCTGTGTGTGTGTGTGTGTGTGTGTGTGTGTGTGTGTGTGTGTGTGTGTGTGTGTGTGTTGTGTTGTGTTGTGTTGTGTTGTGTTGTGTTGTGTTGTGTTCTGTGTGTGTGTGTGTGTGTGTGTGTGTGTGTGTGTGTGTGTGTGTGTGTTGTGTTGTGTTTGTTGTTGTGTTGTGTTGTGTTGTGTTGTGTGTGTGTTGTGTTGTGTGTGTGCGTGCGTGCGTGCGTGCGTGTGTGCGTGTGTGCGTGCGTGCGTGCGTGTGTGTGCGTGCGTGCGTGCGTGCGTGCGTGCGTGAGTGCGTGCGTGCGTGCGTGCATGCGTACGTGTGTGTAAAATAAGAAAAAGGAGTGTAAGCAATGGATGAGAAAATAGATGTTTAAATGAAAAAGCTTTTTTTTTTTTGTTTCAAGTTTGATGGAGGCGTAAGGAGAAAAGGAAACCGGAAGAAGAAGAAGAAGAAGAAGAAGAAGAAGAAGAAGAAGGGGAACCCTTGGTAATTATAACGGAATCTTTGCAACAAAAATGTTGCTACAGACACAAGGATGACAATCTCCTCCCAGAGTTGAGAAAAAGATCCCATTCATTAAAATAAATCACTACAAGTGGGCTGGGTTCAAACAAATCAATTATTTTCTTCGTAGTTCGATCGCTGGGAGGGACACCCGCCAGCCGCGGTTTGCTGGCCAGGGTAAGGTGAAGCAGGCAATGTTTAGGGCACCTTTTCTAGCCCCTTCCTCTTGCTATGCAGGTGAGCAGTGTGGTCCTAAAAAGGGCTGCTCAGACACCAGGGGGCTGCCGAACTCACTTCTGCTTCGTCCAGTAGAAGGCGACGCCCTGGGCCGCCTGTGTGCAGGCTCGTGACTGACAGCTCCCAGTGTGTCCACACCTGCTGCCTTGGCCACTTGCCTATCGCCACAGGACTTGAGGTTGCGCTGTGGGGTTTGAAGTCATGACTTGCGCTTGACTTGGATTATAGTGAGAGAGAGAGAGTTGCGTGAGTAGTAGGGTGAGGGAGGTCTCACCCCTCAAAGCAGGTGCAGGAGCAGGTGCAGGAGATGACGTCAGTGCCTTAGGGACGAATCACATGACCGAGGATGCTCGGTGATGACATCGAACGATCCATGTGACTTTCCTAATGATAGACCTACGGGCGATTGCATTGCACTGATGCAATCAGATGTAAAAAAACGTAAGACTGGTTATAGCGACTCGTGTTGTTTTGTTTTTGTTTAGGCCGTCTCCAAGGGTGACAATCACATGATGAAAAAGGCAGTCAGCTCTTTGAAAGGCCCGAACTGACCTACTGAACCTTATACTGAGCGACTGACTTTTTATTCGGTTCATTACAGAA
>CM031604.1:9730037-9736644 GCA_018398815.1 Conus ventricosus | reverse complement strand
AGAGAGAGAGAGAGAGAGGGGGGGATGGGTAGGGGGAGTAAAAGAGAGAGAGTGGGAGCTGGGATGAAGAATTATTAACTGGAGCAGATGTTCAGAAGGTATATTCAGATTGTGACGAAGAGAAAAAATTGCAAATGGAGGTTAATGGTTTTGAATCAAATATTCAAATTATGAAGAAGACATGAAATGTTTCTGTAAATGCTTTCTGAAAGGTTTCACTGTGGTCCTGTTTTGAAGACTCACTGGACGTGAGTACCGGACACACGGTCCCGGAGTAAGCTAGACTTGCAGTGTTCACGAAATTGGAGGCGGGTGGTTGGGTGGGTGTGGGGGGTGGGGATGGGGGTTGGTTCTTTTCTTCTATTCCCAAATTCCTGTCGAGCGTTTGTTCATATGTCATGTGTGTGGTGTGGCGGTGTGGGGGAGGTGGGAGGTGGGGGAGGATGGAGTTGGGGGTGGGGGGGGGGGGGGTGGATGTGGCTTGTGCATCTGTTTTAGTGCTTGCTTTGTGACCTATTGTTTTGATGCCTTTTTCTCAATATTGTGCAATGTTTATGGAAACTTTTATTTTTCCTGTATTGTGAAGCACTCTGAGGATGAGTCTTTTTCTCTCATCGAAGAGCGCTATATAAGCTCGATTTATTATTATTATCATTATCATTGTTTTCCCAGATTCAAATGCAAAAGAAGGGGGGTCGTTCTTTCTCCTTCCTGGCTCCTAAAACTTGGAATTCTCTTCCACACGACATCAGGCACTGTGACTCTTTTCAGTTTTTAAAACGAAACTAGAAACTCATCTTTTTACCGTCTATTCGGCTAATAATTCAAAAGTCCCGGTCATATGCAGATGTCAGTTTGTGTGTGTGCGTGCGTGCGTGCGTGCGTGTTTTCGTTAGTCCTTGTATTGTAAAGCGCTTAGAGCTAATCTAGGATTTGCGCTATAGAAATATTCATTATTGTTATTATTATTTTGTATTGATCAATACGTGGGTAGGGCTGATAAAATGTCTGTGAGCCAGAAGAGCGGTTCGCTTCAGCAAAGGGGCAGTAATATTACATGGCACAGCATATATCGGATTTTCAGACAGAAATGATGCCTTGTTGAATTGAAGTTGCTTATTTAGAGTAAGTATGTTTTAGTGCTTTTAGTTTCTCTCAGACAGAGAGAAAGAGAGAGAGAGAGAGAGAGAGTAAGAGAGAGAGATTGAAAAAGAGAGAGAGAGAGAGAGATGAGAGAGAGAGAGAGAGAGAAAGAGAGAGAGAGAGAGAGAGAGAGAGAGAGAGAGAGAGAGAGAGAGAGAGAGAGAGACGGACGGACGGACGGACGGACGGACAAACATTTAGACAGATAGTCAGAAAGACAGAACAACAGACAGACAGAGAGAATGTGGACAAAGAAAGGAATCGGAGGAGAGTCAAATATAAACAGTAGAAACGAACACGCGTTCCTAATTTGCCCAAGACGCCATGTTTTCTTCAGCTGACGTAAGAAAGAACTTGGCGGGGCTTTCTGTTCTTCGTTCTGAAGCTATGTTTCCAGTCTGTCTTTACAGTGGTCTTGTCCTGAAGTTATACGATCCAGCTTTTCAAACTGACACATGCAGATCCTCTCCTAAAAGACGTCGGTAAGGAAAACCCAAAGGTCGTTGATTCGTCTGGCCTCTTGTCCAGTTACAAGTTAACCACTCAGGATACAAATCGACTGGCAGTTTTCTTCTCCGAAATGTTTCTTAACATAAAACAAAAATAACAGCAGCAGCAGCAGCAGCAGCAGCAGCAGCAGCATCAGCAGCAGCAGCAGCAGCAGCCGCACCAACAACAGCAACAACAACGAACCAATATTAAGAATAGCAACAAAACAACAACCAACCGCCCTTAATTCTCAGTCCATTGTGATTCACTTTTTAAATGACTGTGGCACAGACAAAACCTGTTAGGATGTGGGCTGTGCGTGCCCTACAGACAACCTCACAGGCCTACCCTCACCAAGACAACAAAATAAAACGAAAAGACAACAACAACAACATATGTCACAGAATCAGTTTACCCACATTTTGTTTTAATGAAGGTTTTAGTTTATTCTCATGCGGATAATGAGGGGGGGGGGGGGGGGGTGGAACAATACAAAAAAATACAATCAAATTCAAGCACGTTAGGTCGTCGTGAAGCCACATCAAGGAATACAATAATTTCATGATCAGTCTGCTAAAGCACAGTGACCATCGCTTTGGGAGTCACTGGTCTATATAAGTATAATGTGCCATGAACATAAGTTCAAATAATGCTAATGAACTTTACAGTTTGTAATACATGAATACCTTGCTTTCCTTTATAACAAGAGCTTTTCTCACAAATTTAAATGATGACTGTACAGTGATTAAGTCATATTTTAAACAAGAGTTCCTTTTCAGCCACACTGATGTCAGAACAGTAGTAATAAGGAAGTTCGTGATAGTTAGGTTGCTTCTAAACGGAGATTTCCATTGCAACCAACACTCCTATCACATGTTGTTTTATTTATGCTGAAGTTTTTTTTCTTTAATCTGTAATCATAAAAGGTATATAAGCTTCCCATATTTTTTTCAAATCGTGTCAAGCAATTAATTTTGGCTATATATCGTCAATTTTAAACTTTCCTAATAGTCGTTTCAATTACGCACATTTGATCGCCAACGTCCCTTCGTTTAACGGTTTAAAACTGTCTCGTCAACCAATATGATATTTCGCTCAAGTAAACTAAACTGAAAACACATCAATATAACAAGGAAATATACGGTATGAAAAAGCCAATACCACTAAGCACTCATTACAATGACTCTTTACAAAAGCTGCAGAGAAGACAAAAAACCATTTTAAAGAAAAACATACAGCAAAAACGAGTACATAGACATTAGAACTGCAAGGAAGTCAAAACCAATGTCTGAAGACAGACATCAAAACTGCAAGGAAGTCAAGACCAGTCTCTGAAGACAGGCATCAAAACTGCAAGGAAGTCAAAACCAGTCTCTGAAGACAGACATCAAAACTGCAAGGAAGTCAAGACCAGTCTCTGAAGACAGGCATCAAAACTGCAAGGAAGTCAAAACCAGTCTCTGAAGACAGACATCAAAACTGCAAGGAAGTCAAGACCAGTCTCTGAAGACAGACATCAAGACTGCAAGGAAATCAAAACCAGTCTCTGAAGACAGACATCAAGAGAACCGTTCATTAAAAAAAAAAACACACATAGAGACACACATTAAGAGACCGCGTAGTAAAAGCTGTACAGAAGACACAATTAATCTTTGAAGACAGACATACAGAGAACGCTTTATGAAAACTGCAAGGAAGACAAAAATAAATCTTTGAAGATCTAGTTGCAAAGTGAGACGCCGACCTTGCGCTGAAGAGATCAAAGCTAAGTGACAAAGTCGTTCATTTTCATTTCCCTGTTGGTTTGTGTCTTGCCTGAAGAAGACCTAAGAGGTCGAAACGCGTCATGTTTTGTCTTGTGACTCGTTTGTCCACGTTTTTCTTGGCGGTTCGCTAACATTTATTTAAGATTAACCTTTGAAGACAGACATACAGAGAACGCTTTATGAAAACTGCAAGGAAGACAAAATGGTGTATGTAGAGAGACATTAAGAGAAACTTTAATAAACACTAAAAGGAAGAAGAAAACAAAAAAAAAAAACGAATATCTGAAGACAGACACCAAGAGAACCATTAATTAAAATGACAAGAGAGAGAGAGAGAGAAGAGAGAGAGAGAGAGAGAGAGAGAGAGAGAGAGAGAGGAGAGAGAGAGAGAGAGAGAAACCAATGTGCGAGAATAAAATCAAGAGTTGATGAAATCTGCAAAAAAGACAAAGCCAATATCTGAAGGTAGACATAAAGAGAACCGTTAATAAAAAGCTGCAAAGAAAACAAAAGGCGACATTTGGAGACAGACGTGAAGAGAATCTCAAAAGAGACAAACGCTAACTGAACTAGATCATGAACATTGCCACTATTAATGTCGCTCTGAGATGAAATGATTTGCATGCAAGTGTTTCGACATTTTCCACGTGCAGCTGCGCACAGACAAGAAACTATTTCTCTTGACATTTTGTTTGCTTTGATTTTTTTTTTTTAATGTGAACTATTTCTCTTGACATTTTGTTTTGCTTTGATTTTTTTAAGTGTTATTATTTACTTTGTTTATTCATTTTTTCGTTATTATTTTTTCCTTTTTTTTTTTTTTTTGCCCCACTAAGCACTATTATCAATCCACCATAATCACTACCGTCACAAATATATCATACTATTCTACAAAACAAGCTACAAACCCTATTGTTCCCCCCCCTCCCCTCCCCCCCCCCCCCCCCCCCCTCCCCCCTTCCCCTCACTGTTTCCTCTTCCATGATCCCCTCCTGGGTGGCTTCGTTTCGTCCGGCGGCCATTGTGGTCGTGCGCCGAATATGAGTTGGATAAGTGGTTTCTCGTTCTTCGTTTTCACTGTCCTAAACGTGATTTGTTTTTGCCTGAAGAAGACCCAAGAGGCCGAAATGCATTGTGTCTTGTCCTGTACTCTGTTTGTCTGTGTCCTTGGCGGTAACTTACCCCTCTCTTTCTACATTTTGCTTCATTTTCCGCCCTCAGTCACTCCGTTTTGAATTTACTGATACTGACTGATACCCTTTGTCGCGTTGTATTTCACGTCACGTCTTTGACTCTCTCTGTGTACTTGTGAAGGGCTGAAAGCCGCTTCTCATTCTCAGTACCCTTCATTTGACTCAGATTTTTATTTGATTTTCATTGTCCCTCATTCCATTTTGCTTCACATCCATTCCTAGCTACACACTTGCAATCGTCATTCGGCATTCTTGTTTTCCCCCAACTCTTCTTTGTCCCACTACCTGCTCAACAACAACTAACACCACAACACAATGCCAACCGCCCAAATTTTTCTCCCGTACTCATGCCAGCTTCTGCAGGTCCATTCAGTTTCTACCACCCCCCATCCAGCCGTTGGCACTGGGCTATGCCAAAACCGTTTTAGAAAACCAAATCAGCATCCCATCTCAACTTTCTTAAACAATGCCTTAGACTATGCATCATTCCTCATGGCTTCCTCACTTTCCCATCCAACCTCCATAACACCGCTTTTATCACTACCACCACAAAGATTCTCTTCCAAGCCGGTGTCGTATATAATACTGTCGCCGTGGAATTGTATCGCAGCGATAGCATTTCACGTGAAATATTGTTGCAGCGACAATAATTGCTGGAAAAAAATGTCGCGCGACAACTTTTCACGAAAAAGTCCCATAGAATATTGTAGCTGTCCATAAAATGCAGTATTGCCCGGGAAATACTGTCGCTGCGACACGATTTTTATGAGCGACAGTATTATATACGGCACCGGCCGTAAACTCATGTTGGCACTATAAAAACACTCAGTTAAACCCTGAAATCTCTCTCCAACCTTCTCCAACATTTCAACCAACAAACCACAATTATCATACCCAAGCCTCTGCCTCCAAACTCAGACAGCTCATCCATACACACAACCAACTCATTCACAACCACTGCAACCAGACCAAACAAGACAAACTATCACAATTACAACACAAACACACAACAAATGGCCTCACCGCTCAGCCTCCCCGACCCACATCCTGACCACACTACCACATATGATCACCAACCACCACCTTGTCTACTCCATCCCTGATAATCTTCTCCTCCTGACGATGAAAGATCAGTTTTGGCAAAAGGATTGAATTCATTCCAATTCAGCCCACCACCAATAAATACCAGAACCGCCTTGACGTGGAAAGATTCTTTAGGAAACTTCGTTGGATTGCGACACTCAAAAACATACCCAGGCCCCACCACCACAGAACTCTGACACCTTCACTCAACTGTTTCAAATCCCAGTGCTCCGCCGACCACCCTCCAACAAATCCAGCGAACGTGATTCTACATAAAAAATGCACACAAAAAAGACATCAGCCGAATCAAATCCAAACCTGTCCGACATTGTAACCTTTCACAAGATCAACAGAAACCCTCAAATCGTGAAGAGAACGACAGGACATCGTCATCAAGCCAGCAGACAAGGGTGGTGCAGTTGTGGTCTGGGACAACAACTGCACATAACAGAAGCCCCAAAACAACTGTCAAACATAAAGTTCTACACACCACTCACAACATCACTCCTCCCACAACACCAGAAACTCATCGCAAACTCAATCAAAGAGGAAATCAAACTCAACAACCTACCGCCCACAGCCAAACTCCTGATCTTGACAGACACTAAAACAGCCCACCTTCTACCTCCTTCCCAAAATACATAAAACGAACACACCTGGCATACCCATTGTTTCTGCTTTGCATGCCCCACGGAACGCATTTCACAGTACTTAGACTTCTCCTTCAACCCATAGTACAGAGCCTCCCCACATACCTCAAAGACACACCCCACACACTCAACATGATCAGTTCATACAACACAGACCCCACTTTTCAACCCAGCCTCCTCTTCACACTTGACGTGGTGCCACTACAACCTCTATCCCCCATGCTGATGGACTGAAAGCCCTCACATTCTTCCTCGACAAACGCCCCCCCCCCCCCCAACCAAC
>CM031604.1:9712537-9725037 GCA_018398815.1 Conus ventricosus | reverse complement strand
ATTGTCGGGAATTCGCCTATTCAGTCATCTCAAGAGCACAGATATATTACATTTTTCATGACAACCACTGATTATCAAACTAAGAGCCCCATTTGTAATGGCCGCTCATCAATGCCGAACACATTGCTGCCAGACCGGCTGTACACAGATGACATTCAGTTGGTTGAGTACAGCACGGTTAGCTGGCTGGTGGGGAGCAGCCTGCAGAAAACACCCCTTTCCTTGACCTGCATTCACGGCTTGGCCTCTGCAGCTGTGGGAGAGCTGTAAACTCCCCTGCCTCTCAGAACTAAGTGGCTTGCTCTGAACAGCCGTGCAAGCGTTGACTGATGTGCAAACCGATTCAAGCGTTGACTGATGTGAAGCGTTGACTGATGTGCAAACCGATTCAAGCGTTGACTGATGTGCAAACCGGATCAAACGTTGACTGATGTCCAAACGACTGCGTATCAGGCTGGTACACCCATCTTCAATTCCCTTCAGTATTACAGCTTCATGACATTTCTTTTTTTTTTACCTTCCAACACACTGAAACAGGGGCTAGAGAAACACCAGCTGACTGGCCAAAAGTAAATAATATACTTGTAAAATTTTCAGAAATGGACGAAGTTCGGATATTCTTGTGACCGGGGGAGGTGGGGGGGGGGGGGGGGACAAACAGTTGTAAAGCATTGCACAAACTGCCCAACCAATTCAGTTAAAAACTGTATTCATGTTT
This sequence comes from Conus ventricosus, assembly GCA_018398815.1. Lineage (NCBI taxonomy): Eukaryota > Metazoa > Mollusca > Gastropoda > Neogastropoda > Conidae > Conus > Conus ventricosus. The sequence continues at coordinate 9,724,319 of CM031604.1, read as the reverse complement.
GTAGGACGTCAGTCACCGTGTTACTGAGGTTAGCAAACCTTAACGAGGGTTGAGGAGGTCCAGACGTATAGACCACTGTGCTGTCTTTGGTCATATCATCAATCTGTTGCCAATGGAAACGAGCTCCTTCCATCAAAGCAGAGGGTCTGGTACTTCCGTGAACAGCCAGGCCAGCCACACGGCAGGAAGGAAACCCACCGTTTGCGTGCTTGAGGGATGTTTTCTTGCATTCAAAATCAGACATAGCAGTTTGTCCCCCCCCCCCCCCCCCCCCCTCTCCATTCCCCCAACTCTACCCCACCAAGATCCAAAACAGATTAATTGTCACTTGGCAGTAGTCACCGTCACGATTTTCACAACAATGTCATCTGCACTGTCTGGTCAAGACTAGACAAGAAAACAGCAGAAACAAAACACAAGCAAGCACAAATTTAAAGCTATAGGAATAGCAGCATGGAAGCCGTCTGATTGATCAACAGGTGGATCAACAGGTGAACGCTTTCACCATGACCTTGTTGAATAGTGCTCTTTCATGGTGAAAAGATGTATTCACCTCAAGTCAGGAATGATGAGATTCTCACCAATAAATCGTCATGAAAACGCCACTGCACAGATACCAAAGACTTACATGTGTCATGGTAGCATAATATGGGACACCTTGAAAATGGCCTCAAAACACCTTGAAAATGGCCTTAAAACACCTTGAAAATGGCATAAAAACACCTTCAAAATGGCCTAAAAACACCTTCAAAATGGCCTAAAAACACCTTCAAAATGGCCTAAAAACACCTTCGAAATGGCCTAAAAGCACCTTCAAAATCTATAGAAAAGTCGACTGGTTGGTTGTTACTGACTGTCATTATTTTCGTTCTGCTAAATGCTCACAGCTTTGTTGCCAGCTCCAATTTGACTCTCAACCTGTTTTCATTATCTCGCTGCCACGGTAACCATGAAACGACAGAAAAGCCGGTCAAAACTGCAGGGGGGGGGGGGGGGGGGGAGGAAAACTTATCCGCTTGCAATGATTGTCAAAAAAGAAAAGAAGAAGAAGACCCCTCTCGATGTTCCTCCCAAGACAAGGTGAAAAGAAAGGAGGATAAAACCGATTCAAATAAAACACACATCGACTGACAGCTGGGTCTGCCACGCAAGAAATGAACAATACCCTCAGGCAGATTTATTCCCTGGCGCCGCCTGGATTCGAACCAGCATCATCAGGATGAGCGGGCGTCCCATGGCGTTTTTAGACGGATGTCTTGCCCGCATCGCCATCGGACCCCTGTTCGAGGTCAACTTGAGCGTTCAATACAATTCAATTCAATCAACTTTATTGTCCATCGCAAATTTTTCTTCTGCTCCACATCATTTCACAAGTACATAAGACATTACAAAAAGACATTATAAATCGTTAGATAAAAGCCTGTGTTAGTATATGTATTTATATATACATCAACGCTCCTCTCCTCTCTCTCTCTCTCTCTCTCTCTCTCTCTCTCTCCTCTCTCTCTCTCTCTCTCTCTCACACACACACACACACACACACACACACACACACACAACACACACGCACACGCACGCACGCACGCACGCACACACACACACACACACACACACACACACACACACACACACACACACACACACACACACACACATACACATACACACACACACGCACACACACACACACGCACACACACACACACACACACACACACACACACAAATATATATATATATACACACACACACACACACACACACACACACACACACACACACACACACACACACACACACACACACACACACACACACACACACAGAGTCATAGTCACAGTGTGAAGTTCACGTTTGTTCCTCCTCGACCGAATCGAGCTGGAAGTCTGTTGGGCTGCTTCTGCCATTTTAGGAGTTCTGGTCGTCTTCTGCAATTCTTTAGGAGTTCTGGTCGTCTCTGCCATTTTAGGAGTTCTGGTCGTCTTCTGCCATTTTAGGAGTTCTGGTCGTCTTCTGCCATTTTAGGAGTTCTGGTCGTCTTCTGCCATTCTTTAGGAGTTCTGGTCGTCTTCTGCCATTTAGGAGTTCTGGTCGTCTTCTGCCATTCTGTAGGAGTTCTGGTCGTCTTCTGCCATTTTAGGAGTTCTGGTCGTCTTCTACCATTCTTCAGGAGTTCTGGTTGTCTTCTGCCATTCTTTAGGAGTTCTGGTCGTCTTGTACCATTTTAGGAGTTCTGGTCGTCTTCTGCCATTCTTCAGGAGTTCTGGTCGTCTTCTGCCATTCTTCAGGAGTTCTGGTCGTCTTCTGCCATTTTAGGAGTTCCTTTCGTCTTCTACCATTCTTTGGAGTTCTGGTCGTCTTGTGCCATTTTAGGAGTTCTGGTCGTCTTCTGCCATTTTAGGAGTTCTGGTCGTCTTCTGCCATTCTTTGGGAGTTCTGGTCGTCTTGTGCCATTTTAGGAGTTCTGGTCGTCTTCTGCCATTCGTCAGGAGTTCTGGTCGTCTTGTGCCATTTTAGGAGTTCTGGTCGTCTTGTGCCATTTTAGGAGTTCTGGTCGTCTTCTGCCATTCTTTAGGAGTTCTGGTCGTCTTCTGCCATTGTAGGAGTTCTGGTCGTCTTCTGTCATTGTTTAGGAGATCTGGTCGTCTTCTGCCATTCCTTGGGAGTTCTGGTCGTCTTCTGCCATTCGTTAGGAGTTCTGGTCGTCTTCTGCCATTCTGTAGGAGTTTCTGGTCGTCTTCTGCCATTCTTCAGGAGTTCTGGTCGTCTTCTTGCCAGAAATCGCAGCTGTTTTATGACACACAATTCCACTGGCTCCAACCTCTATGGGGGGAACTTTGTCTTGGAAGCCAGATTTTCCTCAACCTGCGGGCTTAGACTGAAATACTTTTCAGTCTTGTAGATGTGAGCTTCCTCTATGCTGGTCTCCTACAGCACCGTGAGTTCAATGAGAAGTGATGACCCTGAGCAGAGTACCATACCCGCTCTCTTGCCATTCTTTCTGATCATGTGTGATAGGGATGTTTGTTGTTGTTTTTTTCGTTCTGGAAAGTCTGCTATGCACTTCCAGTCAACAAATCCAGCCAGTAAGCCCCAGTTCCATGCTCTTGATGCCACAGCAGCTCCAGACCATGGTGTGGGACCTCCTCTTGTGTGGAATGTTCTTGGTAGAGCTTCTAGCGGCATTTTGATTGTGTCCATTATATAACACTACAAATACTGAATAATGATAAAATGAATACTTATATAGCGCCTGTTCTCGGCAGAGACCAAGCTCTAAGCGCTTTACAGTCCACACTCGTTTACACAACGGGCTGCCTACCTGGGTAGTGCCGACTGAAGAGCTGCCAGCTGGCGCTTCATTCAGTCGTTTTCAGTGCCATCCATTCAATATCGTTCACGTCAGTTTCCTTACTTCCTTCATTCTTTCCATTTCTCACGCAGGGTGCATGCTGTGTGTAACGTGTCATCCATACCAACGGCCAAACTGGTTTCTCATCAGATTGTTTTTGTTGTTATTATGAATCTGCAGTTTGAATGTGTCCATTATATAACAGTACAAATATACTTCTGAGAACTGGTTTTGTTGTTGTTGATGTTGATCATGAATCAGTATTCTGTTGTATCCCCCATACCCGAGAGGGGCCAAAGGATTCAAGGTTCGTTGAGCCATGACTACATCTGGCATGGTGTCTGTCTCCCCAGGGACCTGTCCAGCAATCCTGTGGGACCCATCTTCTCCCAACCTCAGGCGCTATGGGGGCTCCAGCATCTCCGAGAATTGTGAGTGCTTTTGTGTGTGTGTATGTGTGTGTGTGTGTGTGTGTGTGTGTGTGTGTGTGTGTGTGTGTGTGTGTGTGTGTGTGTTGTGTGTGTGTATGTGTGTGTGTGTGTTTTGTGTGTGTGTGTGTGTGCATTGTGTGTGTGTGTGCGTGCGTGCGTGCGTGCGTGCGTGCGTGCGTGCGTGCGTGCGTGTGTGTGTGTGTGTGGTGTGTGTGTGTGTGTGTGTGTGTTGTGTTGTGTTGTGTTGTGTTGTGTGTGTGTTGTGTTGTGTGTGTATGTGTGTGTGTGTGTGTGTGTGTGTGTGTGTGTGTGTGTGTGTGTGTGTGTGGGGTTTGTTCGTGTGCATGTGCGTGTATGTATATATATATATATATATATATATATATATATATATATATATAAGATATATTTATATAATATATATATATATCAGAGTTAAAAAGCCACTCAGAACGTTAAAAGTGCTCAACCATGTAGGGAGCGACATACCAGTTTAAAATAGGATTTTAAAATGGAGAAATTAAAAACCTACAAGCTTGTTTCAAGCTAAAGCGCTCTCCTCAGATATAAAATGGAGAGAATTAACTTTGGGCAGTCCACCAAAAATATACCTTTTTCCAATCCACAACTCTACATGAAAAAACTCATAGAGCTCACAACGCCCACATACCACAATATATAACACCGGTGGCGTGCCCAAATTGTATATCCTGGGGAGAGCGTTTTAGCTTGAAACAAGCTTGTAGGTTTTTAATTTCTCCATTTTAAAATCCTATTTTAAAACTGGTATGTCGCTCCCTACATGGTTGAGCACTTTTAACGTCTGTGTGCTTTTTAACTCTGATTTTTATTGATTGCATCCTCACGTTGAGCACTGTGGCCTACAGAATCTAAATTTAAATGGAGAGAATTAAATCTTTGGCAGTCCACCAAACATATACCTTTTCCAATCCACAACTCAACATGAAAAACTCATAGAGCTCACACGGCCCACATCCACAATATATAGACACCGAGGAGTGTGCCCAAATTTGTAATATCTGAGAGAGCGGGGTTAGCTTGTGAATCAACTTGTAGGTTTTTAATTTCTCCATTTTAAGATCCTATTTTAAACTGGTATATAGATACAAACATACCATATATATATATATATATATATATATAAATATATATATATATAGGTGTGTGTGTGTGTGTGTGTGTTGTGTGGTGTATGCGTGTGCGCGCGCGCGTGCTACGTGTACGTGGTAAGGGTACGGCTCAAGTGTGGTGAGTGGTGGGTTGAAGTAGGGATCGTAAAGAGAGGGGGGAAGTGGAGGGCCGATCATTTAATTTTTGTTTTATTTATTCATCAACTATCTATTTATTGCTTTGAGTGTGAACGTTCGGCCGAAGACATGTCAGCAATCACAGCTTTACTAACACACAGTACACTAGGACGAAAAACAGAGAGGGCGTTGCAACTTTCAGAAAACAGGAGAGGGCGTGCACTTTCCAAAAACAGGAGAGGCGTCCTTTCAGCAAACAGGAGAGGGGTTGCACTTTCAAAAACAGAAGAGGGGCGTGCACTTTCAAAAACAGCGGGGCGTGCATCTTTCAAAAACTGGAGAGGGCGTGCACTTCAGAAAACAGGGAAACCCTGTCTGACTTTTTGCCGTCCTCAAACTTGAAAAAACGAATAACAATCGTGTTTGTATCCCATTTGATTTTGGAAGTGAGCACCACAGCGTGTGTGGCGGGGGGGAGAAGCTTCAATAGGGGGGGAGAGGGGGGGTGCATGGCAGTTTGTGGGGGAAAAGGGGGAATGAATGGGCGGGTAGGGATAAGTAGGAAAACCGGTAGGGTAGGCGAGTTGAAGAAGACGCAGAGGTGGGGTGGGGTTGGGGGCGAGAGGGTCTGATAAGCGCGACAGCTGGCAGAAACAGGGGCATGGGGAGCATCAACCGGTTAAATACAGCTGTTAGAGACTGGGGGTTTCTCGCCTGGCTTTTCAGGCTCTTTATCTCCCTGCTTCTATAGCCTGTTACAAGCGCCTGGCTCGTCACTGACCTAAATACTGTCCGCTTCGGGGGGGGGGGGGGGGGGGGGGGGGGGGGGGGGGGGGGGGGGGGGGGGGGGGGGGGGGGGGAGGGGGGGGGGGGGGGGGGGGGGGGCGGGGGGGGGGGGGGGGGGGGGTGGGGGGGAGTGGAAGGGGAGGGTTTGTTCGATTTGGACGCAGACTTAACCCTTGTGGGTGTTTTGCATTCGGCAGATACAGTAAAGCTTCAACATAAACTCCCCGTTTGCTTTCAAGCAAGGTTGTTGTTGTTATTGTTGTTGTTGTTTTTTTTGTTGTTGTTATGTGATTAGTCATTCTTCTTCCTGGATTTTTTCTTTGATGTGTTGTGTGTGGTGGGTGTGTGTGTGTGTTGTGTTCGCGTGCGTGCGTGCTGCGTGCATGCGTGCTGTGTGAGTGGCGTAGTGCGCGCGTGCGCCGCCGCCGCACGCGCGTGTGTGTGTGTGTGTACTGTGTGTGTGTGTTGTGTGTGTGTATGTTGTTGTGTGTGTAAGACAACAAATAATCCCGCTCTTTCTTCCCAAAAATAGAATGAAAAATAAAATTTTGTGACAATCACAAGGCAAGCCTTTTAATAGATCGTGTAAGCTTGTCTCTCCTCGTCTCTTCTCGTCTCCTCCTGCTCTCTCTTCTCACAAGTCTCTCTCCTCTCTCTCTCTCTCTCATACATCTAAACACACACACACAAAACACACACGGACACAGCACACGCACGCAAGCGCATCGCACGCACGCACGCACGCGCGTGCACGCACAACGCACACACACACACACAGGCACACACACACACACACACCCACACTCATGCGCATGCATGCAGACACGCACGCTTGCACAGCCACCGCGCCACCTTCTAACCCCTCCCCCACCACCCCCTCACAACACACACGAGGCAAGCACCAACGCATGCAGACACACACACATGCACCACAACACGCACGCACCCACGCACAAAACACAAAACAACACGCAGAAAAACACGCACACACACAATCGCGCGAGCGGCGCGCGCACGCACACACACACACACTACACACACACACACTCCACACAACACACACACACACACACACACACACACCACACACGCCCCTCCACGCACGCGCACGCACGCACACGCGCCGAACAACACACACACACACATACACGCACGCACGCACGCACGCAACGCACCACGCACGCACGCACGCACGCACGGCACGCACCGCACACACACACACACACACCCACACACACACACACACACACTGTCTGTGCACTTTCTGGATGTTTTGCAGACGGACTTGAAAATTGTTCGATCCGGACAGTCCATCGACAGGTGTTCACTCGATCTCAACAATCTCCGTTACCTGTGAGTTGTGTTGTGTGTGTGTCACGACAGAAAAAGAAAAACCGAAGTCGTGTCAGTCGCCACCAGTTTGTTTGGACATAAGCTCCAACTCAAATATCCTGGGTGTCCAAGCAGGAAACGACTTAAGGTGTCGCATCAGCAATAGCACCGCGGAGAGGCACCACGAGAGAGCACCGGTCCGGCAGACGGACTAAGTGGCTGGGCAGACGCCTCGATGTCTGCCCGACGATCTCTCGGCGCCTGGGGCCAGACTCATCCACCAATTTGTAGGACCAGTGCCCCACAATTAAGCCGGACGTCCTGCCGAAAAGGGAGAGGGGAAGGTAACTGTGTAGTGGGGTTGAAATCAAGCTAATTAATTAAATGACCATTGACCACCACAGAGAGCAAGCAGGTAGAAGTGAACTGTCATGATTTACATATCGCAATGAAATTGAGAGGGGAGCAACCTCAAGTATAAGGCGGAAAATACTGACCAATGGTACCGGCCCTTGACGATGGGTTTTCAGGATAAGAAGCAATGCGTGATAAAAACGGCGAACGAACAGAAAGACAGACAAGAGAGAGAGGAAGAGGTTCGGTTGGAAGCTCCTGACGAGAGAAGAGCAGAGAGATGATGAGAGGTGAAGAGAACCGAGCTGTAGCACTAGCACACCATAGAGGGTCCTGCAGAGGGAGACTAAGGAGAAGATGAGGAGAGAGAGAGGTTGCTAACTGAATAAGATAAAAAAAGAAAAGAAAAAAAAGAGAAAAAAAAGCAACCATGTCCCATTTGATAGAGCAGACTAAAGGAGAGAGAGAGAGTGCAATGCTTAATGCAGGAAGAAGGAAAGGAGAACAGATCGATGTCTGATAGTCACTGTTCAAAACTAACCGGGGTTCCGACCTCATACCTGGCAGCGGTCACGTCGACGAGCAGAACCACAGCCACGCCAGCGCCGCAGTCAAACCTGACCAGTGCCAGCGGTCCAACCAGACCAGAGCCAGCAGTATTTGTTCGTGACTGTGTTTTGTGAAAGTGCAGAGAAAAGAAAAGAAACAAAAAGAAGAAAAGGAACTACAGTGATTCGAGAATAGTTAAGAACACCTGGCAGTACAGTAGAAATCTATTAATCCCCGGGTTAGTTAATGATGATTTAGATAAAAGGTTTTGGAAGTTCAAGGAAGAGCTAATGTTTTTATTTTGTTTTTTGACTCCATATGCAATGATGTTTGTCTATGATCCTGTGTAGTAAAGTTTAGACTTACTAGTGGATTGATGTGGACGATGCAAGATATAGTGAATGTAGATTGGTAAGCAAGCTGTAGTGTGTTTGGGCTGTGCGCTGAGTCCTTACCTCCACTGACATACCCCGAGTTACAATTTATTGCGATCCTGCCAGGATATTCTGGCCCATTTTTATTATAATTGTTCTACTTCTCAGAGAGGAAGCTGGGTGGGATTCAAGTATATAATCCTAAGACAAGGTAGTGATCTTATACTGTATGTTCCCAAGAAATAAAATACTAGGCTTGCATTGCTTCCAAGATAGATTAACACTAGGCTTGGCATTTCAGCCCCGAGTACTTTTATTTTCGCACAGATGCCTAAATTCGCTCTCATAGTTGGGTCAGGCGCTAGGCGTCTTATCAAAACTAATTTAGCGTTGTCCCAAGCTAATAGTATCATTCATAGGATGGTGCTATTACCGTCACTCGTGTCGGTACCACACCAGTTTTGCTGTCGAAAGTAATAAAAATCTTCTTCAAAAAAAAAGAAAGAAAAGAAGATAAAATGGGCGGTACGAAAAGAACACCCCTATTGAAACACTTGTGATCGTCCTCGTGTTTAGCTACTCGGGAGAAGAGTTGCAAGCATTCCGTGATAAACCCACAAAAGATGGAAGAATGAGCGAGCGGAAAGAACGCCCGTGTCGGCAGTAGAAAAAGCATAGCAGACAGGAAAGGACTAAGGCTAGCGAAACGCAAGAAAACAGAAAGGTCAAGATTCAGGCTAATCAGGCCAGCGAAATGCAGAACCAGAACGCATAAAGCGAGACAGAAAGATTTAAGGATTCAAATTCAGAGTTAGAAAAAGTGAGAATGCGCAGAGAGACCACCGCTAATGTAGCTCAGTTTCCAGTGACCCTGTGCCGCAGTTATGCCCCCACGAACCAAAGTTGCCAAAATTCTCCTGAAGGATCCTATTCGATTGATGCTCAATCAGTCGTTTGAATACGTTAGCTACTTCAGGGTTTGGCTCAGAGAGAGGCAGTCATTTTGCAGCGCAATTGACGGTAAGGCATTACAGCTTTTTCACTGCTTACCAGCAGACCAACAATCCGATTTTGGTGCTGTGAAGGACTCGTTGAAGAAGGATTTGACCTCACAGAGGAGGGATTCAGAAAGAAATTTCCGATCAGTCTAGACTACAAGCAGGTGAAAACGTACAACTCAGTTTTGGTGCACCGTTTTTAGATTACTATTTGATAAATGGTTTAGAGTTGAGTGGTACAAGAAGGAGTTCTCCTGAATTGAAAGAGCTGGGTATGAAAGAACAGATTTTGGTCAGGTTGCAGTCCAGAGTAAACTATACATTTTGAAAGAGAGACAGCCAGATACAGCAGGAGAGTTGCTAAGTTAGCAGAGGTGTCTAGGGAGGCACGTTTGGGCACTAAGGTGCAGGAGAAACAGGTGCCAGCAAGGTGAAAGAGTGCAAGGAGACTAGGGAGTTTTCTCAAAGTCATGCAAACCCAGTGGAGGGGCAGAAAGGAGACAAAGGACAATAGTGTTTCCTTGTCCACAAGAAGGACATGTGGCGAGGGATTGTCGCATGAGATCCCCAGAAAGGCATCAGCCTTGCAAGAGGTTGATAAGGTCGCCAGGGAAACGACCTGCAGTGGCAACACATAAAGGATCCAATCTGAAGAGGGTGGAGTAGGCCTATGGCTAGCACTGGACAGCAGTCATGTCAGGGATGGAGGCACAAGGCTGAGTGGTTTCGTTACCAGTGGAAGAAGTGGATTGGCCAGCAGAGGGTGAAAGAGTTACGGGACACGGTTGTTCATGTGGTTGTAGTATGAACAACGCTGGTCGAGAAAGGGGATTTGACAGGCAAATCCAGACCTGTACACTAAACGATGGCACTGTGAGGGATTTCCCAGTTGCTAAGATAGAAGTACGTACCCTTACTTCTCAGGCGAGTTGTACTGCGCTGGTGATGGAGAACCCCCTTTAATGATTTGAGCATTGAAATTATTTCAGGTGCACGGGATCCAGGGGATCTCGGAGTTGTTGACTGCTACAGGGGCCACCAGTTCAAACACGAGCACAGAAGGAAGAAAATTTGAAAAACCGTTAGTCTTCCAGCAAGGAAGTCAGGTATAGATGTGTCGCCTGATTAGTTTAGGGCATGCGCAGGAACACGACCCTTCGCTCGTAAGTCTTGGGAGTTGGCAGAGGTGAGAGGAAACAGGTGGTTAAGAGAGGAGAGACAGAATTTCTGTGCCAAGGGGCGGGTTGTTGACCGATGTTCACCAAGGGGAAGACAGTAAGGTACAAGGCAGTTATTAGAAGGTACCAGCATGTTAGTCGTGAACAACTGTCAAGTCATTTGGTCACGAGTCGCTCATGGCGGGTCATCTCGGCACCGGCAAAACAGCCGACCAAATCTTTGATGAATTTTCATTGGCCATGGGCAAAGGCAGACATCAAGCGTTTCATTCTGCCTGTCATGTGACTTGTCAAAGGTCCCGCCACAAGAGGGGTGAAGGAGGAAGGCGCCTCTTAAACATCCCCTTTTAATTGACACAATCAAACACCATTCAGGGAGAGTGGCTGTTGATCTGATTGGCCCCAATCTCGCCCTGTCCAAAGGTGGCACAGGTATGAGACATGTAAGGTTGCAAGGGAAAAGTATTGCAGGAGGCGAAGGGTCGTTTTCGAAGAAGCAATATGACAGGAAGGTGAGGAAGCAATCCCTCAAGGTGGGAGATCAAGTCCTGTTACTGCTTCCCACGGATCACAACAAGCTGCTGATGCAGTATGGAAAGGACCGTTCACACATGATTTGGCAAAGGTAGATCGGGATAACCGAATTGATGTGAAAGGGAAACCAAACATTTCCATGCAGAATTTTCTCCGCAAATATATTCAGCGGAGACTCACACAAAGCGCAGCTGAAAAAAACAGCAGAGTGCTGCGCTGGCAATGGCACTGACAGCCAACAGGTACCGAGTTCAGTACATCCAGTAGACAGAATGTAGCAGCTGACTATTTAAGCCGTGTAGTCTAGCAAGCAGCAACTCAGAGGAAACAGTCATATTCCGGTGCATTACTACTTTGTTGATAATATTGTTGAATCAGTTATGTGGAGTGGATATGGGTTCATTCCCATTTGGCTATGTTCATATTTTCCTTGTGAGACTTGTTTCATGTAAATGTAGTTATGTTTTGGGAAGCATACAGTCGCTTGTTGTAGTAATGCACTGTTTGCGATGAGTTAGGATGGAGATTCCTCAGTGAGGTGTCATGGATCGTTGTCCCATATTAATTGTGCTTTTCATAGTGGTTGTGAAGAGAAATGTGGCAAATACCGCAGCAGGGGAATTGCA
>CM031604.1:9670037-9707537 GCA_018398815.1 Conus ventricosus | reverse complement strand
GATAGTTCGCCCTCCACCGCCGTCTTTGGTCAGGCCGGCCAACGCGGGTTACCGACGCACGGCGCGCGCAGCACAGGTTGCGCTGGTCGCAAAGTTCTGTCAGAAAGTTTTAAACCACGAACTTAATTATGGTACTCACAGAGAAGACTGAAATGCCAGCTTTTGTCACACTCTCAAGTACTCACTGCGCCATTGCTGTCATACAGAAATTATAGTTAAAAAACCTCTGTACAGTAAATATAACTTAAAGATGTTGCACCAGTCTCGAAGCGTCCAAAAACACACAGAGCGTCTGGCCGTGTGGTGGCTGACTCGTTAAGGGCCTAGCCCCAGTCACAAGGCAAAGCGTTGGGCGGACTGAATGCAGTCGCTGTGAGTGTGCGGGCGCCGCCGTGAGCCAATTTGTAGGACCAGTGCCCACAATTAAGCCGGACGTCGCCGGAAAGGGAGAGGGGGAAGGTACTGTGTAGTGGGGGTGAAATCTAGCTAATTAATTTAAATGACCATTGACCACCACAGAGAGCAAGGCAGGTAGATGTGACTGTCATGATTTACATATCCAATGAAATGAGAGGGGAGGCAACCTCAAGTATAAGGCGGGAAAATACTGACCAATGGTACTCGCCCTTTGACGGATGGGTTTTTAGGATAAGAGAGGAATGCGTGAGTAAAAAAGGGAGGAACGAACAGAAAGACAGACAGAGAGAGAGAGGAAGAGGTTCTGGGTGTAAGCTCTGACGAGAGAAGAGCAGAGAGATGATGAGAGGGGTGAAGAGAACCGAGCTGTAGCACTAGCACCATAGAGGGTCTGCAGAGGGAGGACTAAGGAGAGATGTGGAGAGAGAGAGTTGCTAACTGATGAAGAGAAGAAAAAAGAAAAGAAAAAAAAAGAGAAAAGAAAAGCAACCATGTCCATTTGATAGAGCAGACTAGAAGAGGAGAGAGAGAGTGCAATGCGTTAATGCAGGAAGAAGGAAAGGAGAACAGATCGATGTCTGATAGTCACTGTTCAACCTGAACCGGGGTTCGACCTCATACCTGGCAGCGTCACTTCGTCGAGCAGAACCACAGGCCAACGCCAGTGCCGGCAGTCTAACCTGACCAGTGCCAGCGGTCCAACCTGACCAGTGCCAGCAGTTGTGTTGTGCTTGTGAAAGTGACAGTGAAAAGAAAAGAAAAAAAAGAAGAGAAGGAAAGACAGTGATTCGTGAATAGTTTAAGATCACCTGGCCAGGTAAAGTAGAAATCTATTTATACCCGGGTTAGTTAATGATGATTTAGATAAATGGTTTTGTGAAGTTCAAGGAAAGAGAGAATGTTTTATTTTGTTTGACTCCATATGCATTGATGTTTGGTTCTATGATCATGTGTAGTAAAGTTATAGACTTTACTAGTGGTTTGATGTGACGAATGCATGATATATGAATGAGATTGTAAGCAAGCTGTGAGTGTGTTTGGGCTGTGCGCTAGTCCTTCCTCCACTGACATACCCCGAGGTTGACAGTTTGTGTGTGTGTGTGTGTGTGTGTGTGTGTGTGTGTGTGTGTGTGTGTGTGTGTGTGTGTGTGTGTGTGTTTGTGTGCTTGTGTCTGTCTGTCTGCCTGTCTGTCAATCTGTGTATTTGTTTTGTTTGTATCTGTTTGTCTGTGTGTGCGTAAAAGATAGAAAGAAAGAAAGAGAGAGACAGACAGACAGACAGACTGACATACAAGGGGACAGATGGACAGACAGTGTGTGTGTGTGTGTGTGTGTGTGTGTGTGTGTGTGTGTGTGTGTGTGTGTGTGTGTGTGTGTGTGTGTGATCCTTTTTTTTTTTTACAGTATGGATACACGTTTTCAGATGTCAATTTGTTTATGTAAATTAGATGCACGTTTTCAGATTGATTTTATATATTCAGACGTTGCTGTGCATCTTAGATTTCCCATGTTTTATTTTCGGATGTTGACGCATGTTCTGGGATGTTGACTTATGCTTCCTGAATGTCTTGCAATGGCTCCACAAACTGATTGGGTCAGCAGGAATGAACATTGAGATCAGCGACCAATGAATTTTAGCTGACAGGACAGTATATTCCCAAAGAACCAGACTCGAGTGACATCAACTATGTCAGGCGACTGTCACTTCTGAACGTTGAAGGGAGAATCTCCTCTCTCTCTCTCTCTCTCTCTCAAGCTAACTACATAATTATCTGACAGAAAATCAATGCTTCGATTTGTCAGTCCTGGAGCAGGGGCGACCATCCCTGGCCTGGTGGGTCCCCTTGTGACGGAATGGGGGAGGCCCCCATAAATGAGGGTTAGCTGAGATGTAAGTCAGGCTTGCCTGGTGGAATAAGCAGTCCCTGACCAACTGACGATGTTCCTAGCAGGATGGGGAGGGAGAACAGGTAGCTAGCACTGTTGTCTCCACTGAAATACCCCATCAGTCCTATGATCAGGAGATGCGGTAAAAGCTCTTAGCCTTGAGGAAGTCAATACACCCCACCCCCTACCCCCCCCCCCCCCCCCCCCGACCCCACTTGTGGTCACACGGTAGGACTTTTTAGTCTTGACCTAAGGGTGAAGCCCTCTACCCCTCCCCCTCCTCACCCCCCCCCCCCTCCTCCCCTTCCCCCCCCCCCCCCCCCCCCCCCCCCCCCCCCCCCCCCTCTCGAAGACGGACAGCGTCAGCTAGGGCGCAAGTTTTGGGGATAACGCACGCATCAACGGTTATGGTTATGCATCAGACTACACTTCCGTCATGGCGTTGTCCCTGTCATGGCGTTGTCCCTGTCATGGCGTTGTCCCTGTCATGGCGTTTCCCAGTCATGGCGTTGTCCCTGTCATGGCGTTGTCCCTGCTGTCATGGCGTTGTCCCTGTCATGGCGTTGTCCCTGTCATGGCGTTGTCCCTGTCATGGCGTTGTCCCTGCTGTCATGGCGTTGTCCCTGTCATGGCGTTGTCCCTGTCATGGCGTTGTCCCTGTCATGTGGCGTTGTCCCTGTCATGGCGTTGTCCCTGTCATGGCGTTGTCCCTGTCATGGCGTTGTCCCTGCTGTCATGGCGTTGTCCCTGTCATGGCGTTGTCCCTGTCATGGCGTTGTCCCTGCTGTCATGGCGTTGTCCCTGTCATGGCGTTGTCCCTGTCATGTGGCGTTCTCCCTGTCATGGCGTTGTCCCTGTCATGGCGTTGTCCCTGTCATGTGGCGTTGTCCCTGTCATGGCGTTGTCCCTGTCATAGCGTTGTCCATGTCATGGCGTTGTCCCTGTCATGGCGTTGTCTCTGTCATGGCGTTGTCCCTGTCATGGCGTTTGTCCCTGTCATGTGTGCCCTGCTGTCTGCGTGTCCCTGTCATGGCGTTGTCCCTGTCATGGCGTTGTCCCTGTCATGGCGTTGTCCCTGTCATGTGGCGTTGTCCCTGTCATGGCGTTGTCCCTGTCATGGCGTTGTCCCTGTCATGGCGTTATCCCTGCTGGCATGGCGTTGTCCCTGTCATGGTGTTGTCCCTGTCATGGCGTTGTCCCTGTCATGTGGCGTTGTCCCTGTCATGGCGTTGTCCCTGTCATGGCGTTGTCCCTGTCATGGCGTTGGCATTGTCCCTGTCATGGCGTTGTCCCTGTCATGGCGTTGTCCCTGTCATGTGGCGTTGTCCCTGTCATGGCGTTGTCCCTGTCATGCCGTTGTCCCTGTCATGGCGTTGTCCCTGTCATGGCGTTGTCCCTGTCATGGCGTTGTCCCTGTCATGGCGTTGGCATTGTCCCTGTCATGGCGTTGTCCCTGTCATGGCGTTGTCCCAGTTATGGCGTTGTCCCTGTCATGGCGTTGGCATTGTCCCTGTCATGGCGTTGTCCCTGTCATGGCGTTGTCCCTGTCATGGCGTTGTCCCTGTCATGGCGTTATCCCTGCTGTCCTGGCGTTGTCCCTGTCATGGCGTTGTCCCTGTCATGGCGTTGTCCCTGTCATGTGGCGTTGTCCCTGTCATGGCGTTGTCCCTGTCATGTGGCGTTGTCCCTGCCATGGCGTTGTCCCTGTCATGTGGCGTTGTCCCTGTCATGGCGTTGTCCCTGTCAAGTGGCGTTGTCCCTGTCATGGCGTTGTCCCTGTCATGTGGCGTTGTCCCTGTCATGGCGTTGTCCCTGTCATGTGGCGTTGTCCCTGTCATGGCGTTGTCCTTGTCATGGCGTTGTCCCTGCGTTGTCCCTGTCATGGCGTTGTCCCTGTCATGGCGTTGTCCCTGTCATGGCGTTGTCCCTGTCATGTGGCGTTGTCCTTGTCATGGCGTTGTCCCTGTCATGTGGCGTTGTCCCTGTCATGGCGTTGTCCCTGTCATGTGGCGTTGTCCCTGTCATGGCGTTGTCCCTGTCATGTGGCGTTGTCCCTGTCATGGCGTTGTCCCTGTCATGGCGTTGTCCCTGTCATGGCGTTGTCCCTGTCATGGCGTTGTCCCTGCTGTCATGGCGTTGTCCCTGTCATGGCGTTGTCCCTGTCAGCGACAAGCAGAGAGGGGCGGAGCCAGGCCCTCAGCCTCAAAAGGGCCCACCCAGCGATCGGTGCCTCTGCCAACCTGGGGGGCAGGGGAAGGCGGAGTACAGCCACTGCTGTTCTAGGGCGTGGAAACCTAATCCGAGGCTGCAGATGCAGCTCTGGGGCAGCCGTCAAGACCTCAAGAAGACTGTGGGATTCATCGTGGATGCAGCTCTGAGGCTGCCGTCAAGACCTCGAGAAGACTGTGGGATTCATCGTGGATGCAGCTCTGGGGCTGCCGTCAAGACCTCGAGAAGACTGTGGGATTCATCGTGGATGCAGCTCTGGGGCTGCCGTCAAGACCTCGAGAAGACTGTGGGATTCATCGTGGATGCAGCTCTGGGGCTGCCGTCAAGACCTCGAGAAGACTGTGGGATTCAACGTGGATGCAGCTCTGGGGCTGCCGTCAAGACCTCGAGAAGACTGTGGGATTCATCGTGGATGCAGCTCTGGGGCTGCCGTCAAGACCTCGAGAAGACTGTGGGATTCATCGTGGATGCAGCTCTGGGGCTGCCGTCAAGACCTCGAGAAGACTGTGGGATTCATCGTGGATGCAGCTCTGGGGCTGCCGTCAAGACCTCGAGAAGACTGTGGGATTCATCGTGGATGCAGCTCTGAGGCTGCCGTCAAGACCTCGAGAAGACTGTGGGATTCATCGTGGATGCAGCTCTGAGGCTGCCGTTAAGACCTCGAGAAGACTGTGGGATTCATCGTGGATGCAGCTCTGGGGCTGCCGTCAAGACCTCGAGAAGACTGTGGGATTCATCGTGGATGCAGCTCTGGGGCTGCCGTCAAGACCTCGAGAAGACTGTGGGATTCATCGTGGATGCAGCTCTGGGGCTGCCGTCAAGACCTCGAGAAGACTGTGGGATTCATCGTGGATGCAGCTCTGGGGCTGCCGTCAAGACCTCGAGAAGACTGTGGGATTCATCGTGGCGACGACAGGATTGCAACCAATCAAATCGACTGCAGGAGAAAACGAAGAAGAAGATTCGTCGGATTTGAAAGGTGATTTTGGAAATACATGCCGCTACGATGTAGAGAAGCAATCCAAAGTGCTGAGGCAAAGAATAGGGGCCGCCACGTGGTATGGTTTTGTCTGCCATTTGGGTCAGCTCCATACAAGAGGACTGACCCGGCTCTTTGGATGTATCATGTCCCAAAGGACATCTGAAAAATGTTGATGAAGTATTTCCATGGCTTCTCAGTAAGGTTCTTTACACAGGAATACACAGCGGGGAGAATCAGTCTGGAGACTGGCATAGCGATGAGCCGTGCCGTTTCTGGAACTGGCAACGGATGTCATCTTGAAAGCAGCTATGAGCCGTACAAGTTCAACAGACTTCGGGAATGGGTACCACATGCCTCCCTTAAACCTCCCATGGGGAAAATAAACAGTCCTTTCCACCGAGAGAGGTAAAGAACACTAAATACAGAAGCAGACAGTTAGTTACTCCATCAAGGATGAGTTTCAGGCCCGTGAATTCACCCATGAAACCTCCCCCTGTATGTGCAAAGGAGAAGTAGCTGAAACGGTCACATTCACTGTAACTAACCAAGCTATTCCAATAATCACTGAACCAGTCAAGAACCTCGGAAGGTGGTATCGTGTAATAACTACTTGAAGGACACAAAGAGGAGAAAGGAAAGCAAGCAAGCGACAGAAGGAAGCCTGCGGAGGAACAGAGCAGTGTGGGCGCCCTGGCAAACACCAGGTCTGGTGCCTGCAGTTCACGCCGATCCTGACGTTCCTGATTGAGACATTCATCGAAATGAGACGTCTAAACAGGCACGCCTTGAAACGTCCATCCATCCAGAAAGCTGCAAGTTCAAAGCCTGGCAGCGCCATGAACCAAAAAAATCTGGCAACAGAAGGGCATCTTAGAGTATTGACCTGATGCGGCCCAACCCCCCAGTAGAGTGCACGGAGTTCAGGGCTGAAACACTTGATCTGAGGGGCTTTCTTCTCGGAGGTTCTTCCCACTGTCCAGATGTCGTGTATTTCATTATACTGGGTTGCATTTCTGAAGTGTTGATGATTACGTGTTGGTGTGTAGTTTTCAAATGTTGTGAATCGTTCTATTTAATGTGCACTTGCAACAGCTGGTGTGTATTTGCAACAACTGGTGTGTATTTGCAACAACTGGTATGTATTTGCAACAACTGGTATGTATTTGCAACAACTGGTGTACATTTGCAATAACTGGTATGTATTTCAAATAACTGGTATGTATTTCAAATAACTGGTATGTATTTGCAGCAACTGGTATGTATTAGCAACAACTGGTGTGTATTTGCAACAACTGGTATGTATTTGCAACAACTGGTATGTATTTGCAACAACTGGTGTGTATTTGCAACAACTGGTATGCATTTGCAACAACTAGTATGTATTTGCAACAACTGGTATGTATTTGCAGCAACTAGTATGTATTTGCAACAACTGGTGTGTATTTGCAACAAGTGGTATGTATTGGCAACAACTGGTGTGTATTTGCAACAACTGGTGTGTATTTGCAACAACTGGTATGCATTTGCAACAACTGGTATGTATTTGCAACAACTGGTGTGTATTTGCAACAACTGGTATGTATTGGCAACAACTGGTGTGTATTGGCAACAACTGGTGTGTATTTGCAACAAGTGGTATGTATTTGCAACAACTGATGTGTATTTGCAACAACTTATGTTCATATTGCAACAACTGCTGTATATTTGCCACAACGGGTGTGTCTTTGCAACGAACGGTGTTTCTGTTCAACCACTGTTGTGTCTTTGCAGATACTTGGCTCACAATGAGCTGACAACGGTCCCAGTCAGCACACTGGTGATGGTACCTCGCCTTATTTTCCTGTGAGTACAACCGGCATCTGATCGTAGTCTTCTGTGTGCATTTTAACGGACACCTGAGCCCTGTTTCTTGCCAGCACAGATAAACCAGCATTTGCGCTCTGTTTTCTTGTCATCACACCCAAAGCAGCATCTGAATTTTCTTTACTTGTCATCACATGTAAATCAACATCTGCGCTCTCTTTCACGCCAGCAAAATAAATCAGCATCCGATCTCGTTTCTCGCCAGCACATATGAATCAGCATCTACGTTTGTTGTACTCCTAGTTCTTTTTGAACAGGGAGCACTTTACAGTGGGAACGAAGAAATGCTGTGTGTGTGTGTGTGTATGTGTGTGTGTGTGTGTGTGTGTGTGTGTGTGTGTGTGTGTGTGTGTGTGTGTGTGTGTGTGTGTGTGTGTGTGTGTGTGTGTGTGTGTGTGTGTGTGTCCGTCCGTTCGTCCGTGGTCAAAATGTGTTCCACTCAAAACTACTGGGCCGATCTTTCTGAAAATTTGTAGGTATATTTATTTTAGGCCACGGATGGTGCTCAATGTGTTATTTTGCCGTTATGGCCGTTACTAACGGCCATAACGGCCCATAACGGTTTTCCTTCTTTATGGAGTATATCAGAAAGTAGTTGGCCGATCTCTCTGAAAATTTGTAGGCATGTTCATTATGGGTCTCGGATCATGCCTGATGTGTTATAAATAAAACCGTTACAGCCGTTACTAACGGCTATAACGGCCAATAACGGTTTTTCTTTTTGTGGAATATCTCAGAAAGTATTTGGCCGATCTTTCTGAAAATTTGTAGGTATGTTCATCATGGGTCACGGATCATGCCCAATCTTGTTGGTTGTTTTACCGTTATAGCCGTTGCTAATGGCAATAACGGCCCATAACATTTTTTTTCTTTTTTATGGTGTATCTTACAAAGAACTTGGCCGATCTTTCTGAAAATTTGTAGGCATGTTCATTATGGGTCACGGATCATGCCCGATGTTTATTTTACCGTTATAACCGTTACTAACGGCTATAACGGCCAATAACGGATTTTATTTTTATGGAATATCTCAGAAAGTACTTGGCCGATCTTTCTGAAAATTTGTAGGTATGCTCCTTATTGGTCAAGGATGATGCCCGATGTGTTATAAAACCGTTATAACCGTTATTAACTACCATAACGGCCCATAACGGTTTTTCTTCTTTATGTAATATCTTAGAAAGTACTTGGCCGATCTTTCTGAAAATTTGTAGGCATGTTCATTATGGGTCACAGATGATGGCCGATGTTTACCAGAATAGCCGTTACTAACGGCTATAACGGCCCAAAACGGTTTTTCCTCTTTATGGAATATCTCACGCCTATTCAAGATAAACTGGGAGTACATTTATATGCTTTGCATCTTGTTTTCTTTTCTTGAACAGTAAAATCCACCAACACCCAATAAGCATATTGCAAATTTTCGGTTTATTGGTAAAACCTTTGTCAAGCATAAAAAAACAAGGGCCCACTAAATGACAGCCCAAAGCACAGCATTTATATTCTAAGACTGATCATCTCTCACTCACAATTCACCTGAATTGCTTTAAAATCCTAACAGAAGCCTACCAGAATTAAAGAAAGAAAAGGCAGCAATGAGCTTATGTGAAATAAAATCATGGGGCGGTCAGTCAAGACCTTAAAAAAACAAACGGAAATGAGTTCAAGCTCACACTGGTGCCTCTAAAGATACCCGACAACACCCTCTCCCCTTGTCATCAGTATAGATCAGCATGTGAGCTGTTCTCTGTTAGCGTACATAAATATGCATCTGAGTTCTGTTTCCTGATAGCATACATACATCTGCATCTGAGCTCTGTCTCCTGTCACCACGCATAAATCGGCAAGAATCCAGAGAACAATGATTCATGCACCGAACCACCCAGGCTCCGGCCACAAGATATATCCAAAAATGGACATGAATCTTGATTAGGGAAGGTCGTCTTATTTTCCTGTCAGCACGTTCCAGCCAGCATCTCATCCTAGTGTCCTGTGTGCACTTTGATGGGCATCGGACATCTATTTTCCCTGCAAGCCTCCGGCTTATTGTTGTTCTACCAGAACACAGAAATAAGTGTATGACTGTTTGTTTTTACCACAACATATAAAATCTAGTTGCAAAGCAAGACGACTGCAGGCGGAAATCTAAACAAATCTGAAATAAATGTTAGCGAACCGCCAAGAGAAACGTGGACAAACGAGTCACAAGACAAAGAACACGACGCGTTTCGACCTCTTAGGTCTTCTTCAGGCAAGACACAAACAAATAGGACAATGAAAATGAACGAGTTTGTCACTTAGCTTGATCTCTTCAGCGCAAGGTAGGCGTTGAATGAAAACGAGGCTGTTTTGTCTTGTGACTCGTTTGTCCACGTTTCTCTTGGCGGTTCGCTAACATCTATTTAAGATTTGTTAACATATACATCGTCATGTGACTTATTTTTCCTACCAGAACACATAAATCAGCATCTGAGATATTTTTTTCTACAAGATCACATAAATCAGCATCTGACTTTTTTTTTTAACCAGAACTTATAAATCACCATCTGACTTATGTTTTTCTACCACAACACATAAATCAACAACTGACTTTTTTTGTTTCTACCAGAGCACGTAAATCATCATCGGACTTATTCATTTTTCAACCACATCACATAAATCAGCGTCTGATGTATTTTTTTCCATCACAATACATAAATCAGCATCTGTTTATTTTTTCTTCCAGTAAAACATAAATCAGCATCTAGTTGTTGTTATTTTCTACCAGAACACATGAATGAGCATTTGGCTTTTTTTTTCTACCACAACGCATAAATCAGCATATCACTTTTTTTTTTCTACCGGAACACGTAAATGAGCATCTCACTTATGTTTTTCCACAAGAACACATCAATCATTTTCTACCCGAACACATAAATCAAGACCCGAGCTCTCTTTCTTGTCAGCATTAATGAACCAGAATCTGACCCACGATTCCAGAGAAGAATGATTCACACACACACACACACACACACACACACACACACACACACACACACACACACACACATGTGCCCGCCAGACACCACGCACACAATAATGGGGATACGCAAGGAAGACATGAATGTCGAGTGGAGAGGAAAGCTGCTCAGATATTCTGGAATGGCAATAATGAAAATTGATTGGTGCAGGAAGCCGGAAGGGAGGTAAATGTTAATTAGGGATGACAGCGTGTAAAAGCGGAGGTGGGCGAAGGAGTAGGCTGACATTAACTTCAAACGAAGAAGATGCATCCACCTGCATCACGAAGCTGAGAGCGGCTGAGCTGAACTATTCCGATTTAAAAGCAGGAATGGGTATCATAAGAACTGCACTTTAAAGAATTTTGTATGAAGAAGGATTCTTCTTCTTCTTCTTCTTCTTCTTCTTCTTCTTCTTCTTCTTCTTCTTCTTCTTCTTCCTCCTCCTCCTCTCTTCTTCTTCTTCTTCTTCTTCTTCTTCTTCTTCTTCTTCTTCTTCTTCTTCTTCTTCTTCTTCTTCTTCTTCTTCTTCCTCCTCCTCTATTCGTCTTCTTCTTCTTCTTCTTCTTCTCTTCTTCTTCTTCTTCTTCTTCTTCTTCTTCTTCTTCTTCTTGTCTGCACCCTCCTCCTCCTCGTCCTCCTCCTCCCCATCCTCCTCCTCCTTGTTTTAACCACTTTCCATACTTGCTGTTGCGAGAGAGAGAGAGAGAGAGAGAGAGAGAGAGAGAGAGAGAGAGAGAGAGAGAGAGAGAGAGAGAGAGAATGATGACCTTGATGTCTGAGCACGTGGCTAAGTAGTATCACGATAAACAGTAGAAAGAATTACAAATGTATCAATGCGTATTTTACATATGTTAGTACTTTGAAATGTCTCAAACGCATAAAAACACCAACAATTTACCCAAGTCTACACATATAATGTATGCATACAAGACAAGACAAGACAAGACAAGACAAGAGAGAGGGAGAGAGAGAGAGAGAGAGAGAGAGAGAGAGAGAGAGAGAGAGAGAGAGAGAGAGAGAGAGAGAGAGATATTCCTCAAATCTGTTTGATTAAAAAGACGTTCCACAACTGTCTAATCAGAAACATTTTCTATTTCTTTCTTCTCTTCTTCTGCCCTTGGAGTACACCCGCACCAGGCGACTCGCAGAATTACCGGCTATCCATGGCTGGCACAAAACGGTAGTCATGTCCTTCTGGCATCGCTGTACTTCGCTTGTCTTCGAGACAGTGACAACGAGTGGCCGACTCCAGGGCGTTGACGGCTGCAGGAGTTTTACAGCAGATCGTGATGTTTTGATTCTCTTCCATCGGCTTTTCTGTACCTCAGCAATTTTATCGCTGCTTTCCCTTCCTCGCGTAGAATCAGGGAGTAAAGTTGTGGTCATCGTTTAATGCTTCATGGCTAGCAAGCACGCCTTGGGGTTTCCAATGTCCAATATTTGTTGAAGTCTAAACGGCACCGTCTTCGCCTCTTTATGGCGTCTTGTCCTCGGTGAGGCAGCTTTCTCCTCTGCCCTGAACTATACTGGCTCTTGGCTGTATTTTGCTTTGAAGAGATTCTTTCACAATCTGGACAGTTACTCTCGCTGTTGTTCTTCTGCGGACTTTCTCTAATTTCTTTTTTACTGCCTCTCATTCTTGTGGGGTTTGTTCAAGCTTTTTTTTTTCTTTCAGAATCCTCTTTGCTGGCTTCCTTAGGAGTTTGCTTTTGTTGCCCGAGGAGTTCTTCACATCCTTGTTGTTTTCTCTAGTGTCACACATTTTAGGATCTTTCTGTGTAATGGAGATTGTCTCCTAACAGTTTACAAGCGGATATGCTACAGCTTCTTATTCTGCTTCCGTCTTGTTTTTGTTTTTTTCATTCTTTTCTTTTCATCATCAACTTGGAAGTGTTTTTTCTTGTTTCTGTTCTTAATGACATATTCTCTTCTTGTCCGCCCTCTTCCCCCATCCCCCTCCTCCTCTCGTCTGTAAACAATTTGTTTTAGATTCTCCCTCTCCTTCTCCTCCGCTTTCCTTTTTCTTTGTATTTCTTTGTTTTCCCGTCCTTCTTGTTTTTCTTCTAAACCATTGAAGCATGAAATGAAGTCTTCTCACTCCTCCTTCAGCCTCTTTCTCTCTCTTCTCCTCTCTCTCTCCTCCTCTCTCTCTCTCTCTTTTCTCCTCTCTCTTCCCTCTCCTCTCTCTTTCTCTCTCTCCCTCTCCTCTCAACTGAACCTTGGGGGCAGACCAAAAAGGAATAATCTAATATTTTATGGAATAACAGAGAGCAAAACGAATCCAATAAACAATGTAAACCCAAAATTACAGCGTAAAATTCTAATAAGCGGATAAAAACGGTGACATCCAATTTAAAACAGGGTAGTTTAACCCAAACAAAAATTCCCCCGATGATGAAGTGCCAAAAAACAAATCTTCTCAGGGGAAAAAGAAATTTAGGGGCCCCAAAATTTTGATAAAGATTCTCCTTTCCCGGTGAGGGGAAAACGCAAATGTCTCCCCACCGAAAAAACCAGAAAAAAGGGAAAGGGCCCCCGGGGGGTTTTTACCCCTCCTTGAGGGTCAGTCCCCTTTTTGGGCGAACTTTGCGGAACAGTAGCGGCCGGGCCCTTTTTGGATTTAATTCCCCATGAAACACAGAGGAAAAAAACCCCAAACCGTTTTCCTTTTTGTTGTGGAACCCCTTTAAGGATGTTTAATCACAGCAAGGCTCCTGTTTGCAGCGTGATTGAGACGGCAAAACCCCGAGCAAAACCAATTTTTCTTTTTTTTTAAAACATTCTTAAAATATTTACCGGTTTTCTTTTCTATTTTTGTATTTCGATTTTTTTTTTAGTTAAAGTTTTTGAGACTGAAATTGGATTATTACCGGTAAGATATTTGTAAAGTTTAAATTTACAAAAGGGGGGGAACGACGGGGGGGATTGTTTTTTTAGTAAGGTGACCCTTTTTCCCCATACAAAAAAAGTTTGTAGGATTTTAAATTTGGCATTTTTTGAAAAAAGGTTTAAAATGGTTTGGGAAAGAATTTGTTGTTTTACAATAAAAAAAGTCTTTTTTACATTTTTTAATACGGAAAAGGTTTAAAATTTTCCCCGTTTTCCGTTGCAAATATTTTTTTTTATTTTAAATGAGATTTAATAGCAAGCACTGATGTTTCTCAAGATTATAGTCAAAATAGTTGACCACAGTTCAGTAATTTGTCCAATAATATGGTTCGACTTAAAATGACTGTACTTTGAAAGCTATGGTAAATTTATTATTAAACATGGCACGGTTTAATTGAGATTTTAAAGGCATGGCAAAGGCGACATAAGTTGCTACACTTTATACTACCGGAACATGTCACAGACTATTTTCGTACCTCACGTGAATTTTTTTTTGATTTTTTTTGATTCTGTAAAATTATCTATAGCGACCGTATTGATCCGACCATTTACCAGACAGCATTTTTTGTTCTTGCCAAGGAATGTTCACTTGATATGTGTAGCAAAAAGAGAATTTTGTCATACAAAAACTTATATGGGGCGAAAAAAGTGTGCAGCTACATATCCCAGTATTTTGTGCAGTGAAAAAAACGCACACAAAAATTGATCTTGAAATTTGATTTGATTGATGTTAACGTAAATATGCTCTTAAAGTTTTTAATGATTGATAAGAAAAGTGCGGGACCCCTAAAACATGTATATCATTTAATAACAAGGGAATTCATGTAAAGGGGTTTTGATAAGAATGAAACTTTGAAAAAAAAAACACAAGAAATTTTTACAGATATTTCTCGCTAAAAAAATTGGAAAAGAAAACAAAAAATAACGAAAGAGAATAATATGAAATTTCCAGACGTGAATTAAAAATTTACTACAGGGGAAGGGAAAACAATTCAACAAAGTTTTACTAATAAACTGGTATTGACATGGGGAAAACCAAAAAAAATTTTGGACGTTTTTCATAAGCGTCCTTCAAAAAAAAACGCCCAAAAAATAATAATCAGTCGACCCTGGTTTTTAACACTTTAAAGCCTTGCTGGGACGGATGCTGACAACACAGTTAATGATATTCAGCTGAATTGAAATGGAAGGCAATGAATCGTCCGATCTCTAAGATGAAATTGCAGCACTTAGAAAACTAAAAAACCAAAAGCACTGGCCCGAGGGATTATTGCCGACTTTTTAAGAATTTGAATGACAATTGATCTTCCTTCTGAAAAGTTTAAAAAGCTATTTGATAATGGTGGTTTCCCGAGAACTGGTTTGAATCTGTTATTCAACCTATTTTAAGAAAAGGGGGATACAAGATCCTAACAAAATTAAAGGGAATTTCCTTACGATGTTAGTAGTAAATTTTTTGGTAAAGTGATAAATAATAGACGCAAGAATGGGTGGGGTGAACACAATCTCACAGGTATTATCAAGCGGATTTAAGAAGGATACCTACATCGACCCAAAGTTTCTTTTCTGCTCTCGTACAGAAAAATTTTTTTTTATAATCGAAAATTGTATGTTGCATTTATTGATTTCGAAAAAAACTTTTTTACACGATAAATCGAAATATCTTTGGCCAATTCTCTTTAAAAAAGGGTTAAAGGTAAATTATTCAGATGCATTAAAAGCATTACAATAGTCAAAGCCAGAGTTCGATGGGTTCTATTTAAATGTTACATTGCCTGCACATCAGGGTTAAGGCAGGGAACTTTCACCCGTTTTTTTTCTCTTTTTCGTTTAAAGAACTGGCGGGTTTAAGTAAATTAATAAAGGAAAACAGGCGCCGATTTCATAGATGCTTCGAATGATTTTTCGTTTTGGGGGACATTTTGTTTTTATGGGAGAACAGTTTCAGGTCGCAAACACAACTGAACAGCTTACAAAATGCCCCTGCATCTCTTCAACTTAAATTAATAACTAAAAACAACATCTAGTATTTCGGGAAGGGGGATATTTGAGTGTAAAAAAAATGGGTTTTATAACGGGAAAAATGCCCTTGGTTAATCGATAAAAATTTAGGGAATTTTTTTTCCCAGCGCTTGAGTTACTCTGCAGCAAAGACCTTGCAAGCAGAGCTAAGAATGCTTTTATTTATTTCTGAAAAGGTTAAAATGTTAGATAACAACCTTTTTTAATTATTTTGAAATTTTGATTCCAAACAGCCATTGTGCAGTATGGGTCTAATTTTGGGCCTAACAATCGTGCCATTGTGAATCATCCATTTATTTGCTTTAAAAATTTTTAGGGAAACAGGGGAAACACCCAAACCTTTTTTATGGAACCAATCGTACCAAAATTTTATAAATTTTCTGTTAAGTGTATTCGCTACTCTTAAGCTGATACAAAAGGAGAACACAGGATTCCACGCAAAGCTTTTGATATGTTATTTGCCCCGAAATAAAAGGGGAAAAAAAATTGGGGGAAAAAGTCGCTTATGTTTGTTTAAACATGGATTTGGGTTTGTTTGGGCAATCAAGGCGTTGGAAAATGTTCAAAATTTTTTAAAATTTTTTTCAGGCAAAGGGTGATTGACTGTAGGGGCAAAATTTTTCCGATCATATCAAACAGTGATAGATTAGCTTGTATAGACTTATCAGGACCACAGTTTTTAAAACCCTTTCTACTTTAATATTATAGGGACTTAAAATATATTTCGACTAATTTAGGGTCGGGATTTCGAGCTGCTTTACATCGCTTCCGAACAAAAAAATCTAGTTCAAAGATTTTTAATTTTCCCCTTATTACTGAAGGCAAGAAAGTGAGGTGCATTTTGTTCTCTGTGCCCCGCCTTAAAAAATATACGAAAACTTAATTTGCCCAAAATATAGACATCCTTCCTGTTTAAACTGATTTGCTAATGTCATCGACCAAACCAAAAAAGTCGTATCTTTTTTTGTTTTGTAAAAGATTTAAAAAGAGAGATGTTGTGACTCTTGAAAGGACATAATACATTTTTATCATCGTTAACTTGTATTTTGAATCTGTTGTATATTTTACTCAGTTTCATGTTCACATTCCCTTCATGATGGGCTGAGCCTAATATGAATAAAATATCTTGATCTTGAGTCTCTCTCTCTCTCTCTCTCTCTCTCTCTCTCCTCCTCTCCCCCATCTCTCTCCCCCTCCCCTCTCTCTCTCTCTCTCCTCTCTCGTTCACTTACTAGCATGCAAGCGTTTTCTGGGAGTTTCCATTCAAGACCCTAAACAAAATGGTACACGGGGAAAACTGGGAGATACCCCCCTTATTAACTCCTCATAAGCGCGATTCGATATTGGTTCAAACTGATTATAGGGGACAGAACAGATTACCGCGGCAAGCAATATAGTATCGGGTAATCCTTGATCAAATGGTAAAAATGCGGGGTAACAAATATAAGAAAATTGTTATGTGAGACTGTTTCAATTTGGGTATGGTTACAACAGGATGGGGCAATGTTCGTTGGTTTTTAGGCATATTCAAGCAGAGATTAATTGATATGTTTATACAAGAGTGAACCGGGGCAATTAGAGATAAGGAAATATATGCAAGCTATAGATCTTTAAAGTCGTTTTGAAAGGGGAAAAATTTTCTTTTTAGCATTTAATGTGTTTTGTTTCAAAGTAGCTTTTTCACATGCAAGATTGAATGTTTTAAACCTTTGAATAATAATCTGTTCCGGTTTAGTCATAATTCAAAAAGACAGAAATTGTCCGTTTCGTGTTAATTCGTAGAAGATGAATACCATTTTCATATGTGAGTGCTCACTTTATAATGATTTAAAAGGGGAAACTTTATATCAAATATTGTACAATTACTACTGTCAGTTTATTCTTTTTCCACGGGGTAATAAAAGAACTTTTCAAGTTTCAAAATATATTTCTAAAGCAATTCGTAGAAGACAAGTTTATTCAGGCTGTGTATTAAATGAAAATGCTACTAAAATTGACATTGTCTTAAATATTTTCGCCGTGTTCATCTCCTTTGAAGTAATATTTTGACACCCCGATCCCGTTCCTTCATTTCCCAAAACCCCGTGAGCATCAGTCGGTATTCCAAGTCCTGAAGAAAGCTTCCCCAGGGCTGAACCTTGTATTAAGTGACAGCCAACACAGCCAGCTGGGCTTTCATTGGTTTATTTCTGTGGTATTTTCATCTATTGTTCGTCTTCGTCTTCTTTTTCTTCTTCTTCTTCTTTTATACAGCCGTCGCCGTAAATGGGTTCATGCTGTCGCTTTGGGAGAGTTAAATAATATATATATATATATATATATATATATATATATATATATATATATATATATATTATACTGTTTGCACGATGTTTTTAGTTTTTCAGCAACTTTTTTCTTCTCCACACTCTTATTTTGTTTTATTTACTACCTTTCGCTGGCTGCTTTGGGGGGTGCTGTTGGACTCTTTTTTGAACCCTTGGTGGTGAGAACACCACAGAATTACGGACTGTGGTGTGTCTCTATTTGTCGCCAAGAGCACAGACACAACCAGCCGTGTCTCCCTGATGAGTCCGATCCAGCGGACGAAAGGCCTAGGAGCAGGCAACACATATAGATCGGCCTTCGAGAGGGATTGCGATGGTTCCCTCATGCAGTTAGCGAAGGGGTTTCATATTTATGATATAGATTTTCCCAATTTCTTCATCTTCAATTTTTTTTCTTTTTAATTCAAATCTTTGCCAAGTCAATACTATCATGATGGAAGATTTGTTATCCGGCACTTGTTTTCCCCCACTACTTAATTGTTCAACATTATATGTGTGTGTGTGTGTGTGTGTGTGTGTGTGTTTCAATGATAAAGCGAAAGGCCTTGACCTAGTTTCAGTGATGAGCTGCAGACATATAGCCAGAGGCGTTGTGGCCTGCCCCACCAAGTCAGACAGAAGGCGTGAATCATCATCAAAGACCGGACTGGAGAAAAAGATGAAACTAGTAGAGATAAACTAATGATGATGATAATGGAAGCTGGACACCCTAGACACCGATGTGGCAAGGCAGGGCCGTATGATCAGCAGGGCTATATGACTACCAAAGTGAAACTCCAAGCCAACTCATGTTTTATTCATGTCTGGCTGGGCTTTCACTCTCTTTATTCCCCCGTCGTCTCTTCTTTCGTTGTCGTTGTCTCTTTCTCTTGTTGCAAGTCCAGCCATCAATGGGGGTGGTCGTGGTGGTGGTGGTGGTGGTGGTGGTGTATTGGTGAAGGTTGTTGTGTTTGTATGCTTGATATTCTTTTCCTCTCTCCACAGAAACATGGGTTTTAACAAGATCAGCACCGTTGACAACGAGTTTTCCGGACTACGTAACATACAGTACTTGTATGTGCTGCTCTCTCTCTCTCTCTCTCTCTCTCTCTCTCTTTCTCTCTCTCTCTCTCTCTCTCTCTCTCTCTCTCTCTCTCTCTCTCGTGTGTGTGTGTGTGTGTGTGTGTGTGTGTATGTGATCACAGAGATTATTTTCCCAACACGACACACATAGCAGTGAGGGCGAAAACATCGAACTATACCCCCCCCCCCCCCCCCCCCCATCCCAGACAGCCAGACCGGAAACACGTCAGACAAAGGGGTACTTTGGGATGTCGCCAACAGGTTGATTGCGAGACTAGCGGCGGGAGCTGAATAGCTCCCCCAGGTGACAGTCAGCTGCGAGTGTCGGAATAACCTCCCCTGTTGTCAAAGCGTAATGTGGAGATTCAGCGCTGGCAGAATATACTGAAACTAAAGGCGGTGGTGCTGGGAAGCGGGGGGGGGGGGGGGGGGGGGGGGGACTGACGGGGGGGGGGGGGGGGGGGGGGGGGGGGGGCGGTACAGGAAAGTTACAGGTGGCACTGCTGGTAATACCGTCTTTTTACTGGTCTTTTTGTGGAAAACAAAGCAAAACCAACACACTAAACAAGGTGCTTAGTATAGCCTATTTTCAACCCAGTACGGAACACGTTACGAATGCCTCTGTTTTGGTGGTGACCCTCTTTGGAGCTGATCTCAGCAAGTTTTAGATAAAGTGTTACTACGGTGACTGTCTACAGCAGTAGAAAGAAACTCGTCGAGAGCGCGGCAGCAGAGAAGCCCCCTTCAAGCAAGTGTTTCGGCCCTTATCTCCTGACACTCTAGGCAGGGGGGGAGGGGGGGGGGGGAGGCTACACCCGGTTCATGACTCCGGATGTCCCTCTGCTGCCCCTTTTTTTCCCATCTTGGGACGAGTCATGGCTGGGATTTGAACCCATGGCCCTCTGGACATGCTCATTTTAGGGATTGTCCACTTAATGTCTCGCACTCTAACCACTGAGCCACCGGGGCATCTGATATTTGTAGGGAAAGTTAAGCCTTATGAAGTTCACTTTTGTTCCTCCTTGACCAGATCCAGCTTGAACACCTCTCTGCCGCTTCTGCCATTGCTTTCAGGCCTCCGCTGATCTCAGCAAGTTTTAGATAAAGTGTTACTACGGTGACTGTCTACAGCCACACTTCTTTGGTGTCAGCAGCTGTACCCCGTAACGTTGATGTGTTTCTGACTGCTTTCTTTCTGTGCAGATTCTTACACAACAATGGTTTGCGGGCTATTTATCCAAGGGCTTTGGATGGATTTGAGTCTTTGCAGCAAATGTAAGTGCGCCTCACAGACAGTGTGTGTGTGTGTGTGTGTGTGTGTGTGTGTGTGTGTGTGTGTGTGTGTGTGTGTTCGTTCGTTCGTACTTCTGTTTAACGTCTGTTCACTTTGAGTGATATTAGACGTGAATAAAAGAAGAGAGTGTCTGACTGACTGACTGATTAAATGAATAAGCCTGTGTGTTGTGTAAGTATGAATGTAGGCCTTTGTATGTGAGTGTGTACGTGTATGTATCTGTATATGTGTCTAAACTGAACAATAAACATATCAATAATCTTAAATACAACAATTAGTGAGGAAAAAAAATAACAAGTAGCAAGAAAACAAAAATCCTTCACTATATTAAACAACATGAGTTTGCTCAAAGCTATCTAAATATAAACCCCAATCGGACTATGTATTAAGTATTTAGCAATTTCGATCAGCAGAGAATGATTCGAAAGTAGACCTTGCAAGTTTTTTTTCTGTGTGTGTGTGTGAGTGTGAGTGTGTGTGTGTGTGTGTGTGTGTGTGTGTGTGTGTGTGTGTGCGTGTGCGTGCGTGCGTGCGTGCTGCGTGCGTGTGTGCGTGCGTGCGTGCGTGCGTGCGTGCGTGTGTGTGTGTGTGTGTGTGTGTGTGTGTGTGTGTGTGTGTGTGTGGCGAATCAAGGTGTACATCAGCTACAGATACAGCTGTAGGAGAATGGAGAGTCTGATTCTCTATAGTAAAATCTTCGGTGACCGAGACGGTGAGACGGTGAAGGGTCCGGATTCACTACAGCAAACGTAAATACGATATGCAGACAGCTTAAGGATTAAAGGTTTGATTCTCTGAAATCAGGGTCTGAATCCTCGTAGCATATATCAAGTCGCCCACAGCGGCGAAGGCAGAAGAGAAAGGTCGACTTTCTGCATGAAATGCACATCGACGATCGAGACAGGAAAGGGTGGAGGAGTTCATTCTTTTCAGCAGATGTAGGAGAGCGGCAGAGACAGTGAAGGGGTGGAGGAGTTCATTCTTTTCAGCAGATGTAGGAGAGCGGCAGAGACAGTGAAAGGGTGGAGGAGTTCATTCTTTTCAGCAGATGTAGGAGAGCGGCAGAGACAGTGAAAGGGTGGAGGAGTTCATTCTTTTCAGCAGATGTAGGAGAGCGGCAGAGACAGTGAAAGGGTGGAGAGTTTCATTCTTTTCAGCAGATGTGGGAGAGCGGCAGAGACAGTGAAAGAGTGGAGGTGGGTGGGGTGGGGAGTAGGGTGGTGGATGTATATTCTTTGCCGCAAATGGAAATCGGCTACAGAGACGGTACAAAATGGAGGAAAGTTGGAGGAAACTTTGCGGCAAATGTAAATCAGCGACACTGACTTGGATAAGGTGGAAGACACGGAGCGGCTTAAGGAAACGATGGATTCATTTGGGACCTAAGAATGATGGGTCTGTGTGAAAGGATAAGTGTGCTAATAAATATGTGTGTGTGTGTGTGTGTGTGTGTGTGTGTGTGTGTGTGTGTGTGTGTGTGTGTGTGTGTGTGTGTGCGTGCGTGTGTATGAGTGCGCGCGCGCGTGTGTGTGTAAGAGGAAGAAGGGGAGAGAGAGAGAGAGAGAGAGAGAGAGAGAGAGAGAGAGAGAGAGAGAGAGAGAGAGAGAGAGAGCGACTGAGAGAGAGAGACAGACGTACACATAGACAGACAGACAGAGATAGAGACAGAAACAGACAGACAAAAAGAGAGACCGAGACAGACAAAGACCGAGAGATAGAGACAGAGTGAGAGAGAGAGAAAGAGACAGACAGATAGACAGACAGAAAAACAGACAGAGATAGAGACAAAGAGGAAGAGAGACAGAGAGAGAGAGAGGGGGAGGGCAGACAGACAGACAGAGACGGACACACACACACACACACACACACACACACACACACACACACACACACACACACACACACATTAAGAGAGACAGAGACACAGAGAGAGACAGACACAGAGAGAGGTGGAGAGAGAGAGACAGACAGACAGAGAGAGAGAGCGAGAGAGAAAGAGACAGAGAGAGAGAGGGATAATCGAGAGAGACATAGGGAAGGAGGGAGACAGAGATACAGAGACAGAGAGAGACAGACAGACAGAGGGAGACAGAGACAGACAGACAGAGTGAGAGAGGTTCGGATTCGGATGGTTTAATCATTCATAGGCCTCGGCCCCTAATGAAGGGCGTGAGTACATCATACACAAAACCTACGAAAAAGAAACAAAAAGAAAGAAAACCACAAAAAGAACTGCATTTCATTGAAATTATTGACAATAATGAGATCAATATGAGCATATCATTCTGGTTATGAAACAGATCATTCTCTTACCTTAATTAATGCTTTGTTTAAAAACAAGGAGAAATTTTTAACATCTTGGGCAGAGGATGACGACATCAACAAAACCAATTGAAATAAGGATGGCTGTCTATAATATTTTTGCCTGATAAATTCAGCTCGAATATTCCTGGAAGCAGGGCAAGAAAGAACAAAAACGTACTTCATTTACCTCTTATTCTTTGCAAATTTTCCTGTTATTCTTTGCACAGAGGACATAACAGTCTATTACCATCAGCACACCTGTATCTATTGTGATGAACAGCTATTTCTGAAACACCAAGTCTGAATTTCGTGGTTACGAATTTTAAATGTCTATCCATGTCAAGAGCTAGATAAGGTTTTAGATCATGAAAATGACAACAACTTTTGTAAAATCCAAATCTTTCGCTATTCTGGATGTGGTCAGACCACTTTTGCCTACGACAATCAGTCAGGCGTTGACAAAAACAGGCTTAAAAATCCATGTACATTTCCAACACTTTGATTGAACGATACAAAACCAATCCCATACTCAAACAAACAAAGACGTACTTTAGTCACCCAGTTATTCTTTCCTCTTGCATCTAAGTCGTATAGAATACTATAGGCTTTGCGAGGTATTCTACTGTCTTCCATTTGTAGCAATTTCAGCCAGTAACGAACACATCGAACAGCTGAAACTAGATACATGGGGAATCTATTGGTTTCACCGTAAATGAAATCATTAGGCGTTCGCCTGTCTACGTCCAAAAATTTCTTCAAAGCAAACTTATGCACTGTTTCACAGAGGATAGCAGGTTTGTCAAGACCCCAAATCTCAGAGCCATATTGAACAACTGGCTGCACTTGACTATCAAATATCTTTGAAGAGAGAGAGAGAGAGAGAGAGAGGAGAGAGAGAGAGAGAGAGAGAGAGAGAGAGAGAGCTTCAAAGGTGCGAGGTTACATGCAGCAGTTATAAACAGGAAATGTACTGAAAAACAACAAGTTTTTTGTTTGTCTGTGTGTTTGCTGGTTTCTTTGTTTCCTTCTTTTGCCTATTTGTTTCTTTGTTTGTTTGTTTTTAATTTGTCACTAGGCGACGTGGCCTTCTGTTATGCTAGACACTTCCTACTGGATAGGTGGGGCGTTAGATGGCCACGCACTGTGTTGCATAACATTGTTGTATAGTGCAGCGCATCACATGGCAGGGGGGCGGATCAGTTGGTTTGTAAGGAGGGGAGGGGCGGATCAGTTGGTTTGTAAGGAGGGGAGGGGGGTCCAGCTGGAAGTTTTCAGGATTACTCGAAGGCTCGACGTTTGCTGAGGTTAATGGAGAGGGAAGTTTCGGGGAACATACCTCCTGTGGGGTGGTTTTTTTTTTCCAAAACGAAGGAGAAAATGTGGTGCTGTTACAATGCTGTGGTGAGAGGTGTACGGCATCATAGTGATATACTGCAGGAGAGGGTGGGGACACCCAGAGCACCTCATCCCTGTCCTTCCCTGTATTGCCTTGTATTGTATTGCATTGTATTGCATTGCATTGTATTGCATTGCATGTGGTTGTATTGCATTGCATTATATTGCATTGCAATGTATTGCATTGCATTGTATTGTATGCATTGCGTTGCGTTGCATTGTATTGTACTTATTGCATTATATTGTATTACATTGTATTGTGTTATGTTCTATTGTATTGTACTGTATTGCACTGTATTGTATTGTACTTTACTGTATTGTATTGTATTGCATTGCATTGCATTGTATTGTATCGTATAATAAACATTGTGTCGTGTTGTATTTTAGAGTAATGTATTGTGTCATGATATTTTCGACTGATATTATCAAATTCTTTATGATGTTTTTTTTTTTCTTTCTCTTCTATTGCTATTGCCATTTTTCTTATCATTATTTTTTTTATAAATACAGCAGTTATTATCTACTCACATGAATGGCCTATTTGAATTAATTTTACCAGGATCCATTGGATCTCATTTAATGACAAAAATTCAAACAAAACACCCAGTGAATGAAGAGAGCGTTCAGCCCAGTGAAGACAAAGGGGGAGCATCCTCGGAAGCACGGGGCAGGGGCGATGTCTGGGTTGTCGGAAAGGTAAACAAACTTGTCGTGCCAACATGCACTAGCTTCAGAACCGGACGCTCTGCGGCACTCCTCTTGAAAGCACTTGCACGCAGACAGTTTTTTTTTTTTTTTTACCAGACTCGATTTGGCATCCCTGTTGAAAGAACTAACATGGAGACAAGTTTTTCACTGGACGCTAGATGGCACTTTTTTGTTCGGGGTGTTTGTTTGTTTGTTTTTGAGGTGGTGCTACGCAGACAGTTTTCTGTCGACTCAATCTGATTTCAGCAGCAGGACAAGAAATAAACACAAGAACGACACAACAGTCACCACAACAGACCGCCACTCAAACATCCACACGTGTCAAGACAGAGACACAGACCAAACAGACGACAGACGTGTGACATGGAGCAATGTCTGTGTTCTGTGGCAGAGTGCTGAACAACAACCTGCTGAAGACCTTGGCCCTGGGTCTACAACCCGCCCTGCAGCAAATGCCCCGCCTCCACCACATGTGAGTACTGGGCGGTGTTGCACGTGAACTTCATAAGGCTTTAACTTCCCAGCTTAGAACAGGTGTCTCTTTAGCAGTGGGGTAAGACATCCGTCTGAAAAGGAACCCCTTGAGGCGCCCACCCGCCCCAAAAGTTGCGGGTTTTGTATCCCAACAGTGCCAGGAAAAACAAAAAGTTGGCGGTAGAAGGTCGTCTGGGAGTCATGACCTGGATGCGACCCGACCCCCGTAGAGTGTAAGGAGTTCAGGGCCGAAACACCTGTCTGAGGGGGAGGGTCTTCTCTGAAGACCTTCTGCAGCCAAGCTCTCCCTAAAGTCTCTTCCCACATGCTGAGAGGAGAAAGAAGCATGAGCGTGGTAAGGCCGGTGCTGCTGACGACACGTGCTGTTGTGTGTTCAGATGACTCCTTCCCTGCAGGTGTTCCGCCCTGTGAGATGACACAGAATCTTTGCTTGCTGGGAAGTCACTGTGTTTACTGTTGCGGGCAGTTGAACGTGAAGTTCAAATTCAAAGGGTATTTTTTCTTTCTTTCTTTCTTTCTGCGTACGCAGGCTGATACTCCTGCGGACACTGCCTGTATAAGACAGGCAGTGGAGTTTTGTGTGTATGACCGGTTTTTATCCCGCCTTTAAGGCAGCCATACTCCATCTTCGGGGAAGATGCATGCTATGTGTCACGTGTCATCCATACCAACGGCCAAACTGGCCTTCTCTTCCGAAAGTTGGTGATGGGATTTTACGTGTGTGCAAGAAGACGTGCGTGCGTTCACACACGGAACCTCGGTTTATAGTCTCATTCGAAAGACTGTATGGGAAATGGAGTCAGAACTAATGTTACCTCCGAGGGAAAAATCCCCCTGTACCGAAATTCGAACCCGCAACCTCAGGATCACGAGTCCGACGCTCTACCAACTGAGCTATTCCGGGGTATTAAGGGGTCTTAAGTATGGAAAACTGTTCATATATATCAGCACCTGTTGAAGTATGGAAAACTGTTCATATATATCAGCGCCTGTTGAAGTATGGAAAACTGTTATATATATCAGCGCCTGTTGAAGTATGGAAAACTGTTCATATATATCAGCGCCTGTTGAAGTATGGAAAACTGTTCGTATATATCAGCGCCTGTTGAAGTATGGAAAACTTCATATATATCAGCGCCTGTTGAAATGTGGAAAACTGTTCATATATATCAGCGCCTGTTGAAGTATGTAAAACTGTTCATATATATCAGCGCCTGTTGAAGTATGTAAAACTGTTCATATATATCAGCGCCTGTTGAAGTATGGAAAAACTGTTCATATATATCAGCGCCTGTTGAAGTATGGAAAAACTGTTCGTATATATCAGCGCCTGTTGAAGTATGGAAAAACTGTTCATATATATCAGCGCCTGTTGAAATATGGAAAAACTGTTCGTATATATCAGCGCCTGTTGAAGTATGGAAAAACTGTTCATATATATCAGCGCCTGTTGAGGTATGGAAAAACTGTTCGTATATATCAGCGCCTGTTGAAGTATGGAAAAACTGTTCATATATATCAGCGCCTGTTGAAGTATGGAAAAACTGTTCATATATATCAGCGCCTGTTGAAGTACGGAAAACTGTTCATAT
Source organism: Conus ventricosus (assembly GCA_018398815.1). Classification (NCBI taxonomy): domain Eukaryota; kingdom Metazoa; phylum Mollusca; class Gastropoda; order Neogastropoda; family Conidae; genus Conus; species Conus ventricosus. The sequence goes on along the minus strand of CM031604.1, from coordinate 9,681,069 downwards.
ATATCAGCGCCTGTTGAAATGTGGAAAACTGTTCATATATATCAGCGCCTGTTGAAGTATGTAAAACTGTTGAAGTATGTAAAACTGTTCATATATATCAGCGCCTGTTGAAGTATGGAAAAACTGTTCATATATATCAGCGCCTGTTGAAATGTGGAAAACTGTTCATATATATCAGCGCCTGTTGAAGTATGTAAAACTGTTGAAGTATGTAAAACTGTTCATATATATCAGCGCCTGTTGAAGTATGGAAAAACTGTTCATATATATCAGCGCCTGTTGAAATGTGGAAAACTGTTCATATATATCAGCGCCTGTTGAAGTATGTAAAACTGTTGAAGTATGTAAAACTGTTCATATATATCAGCGCCTGTTGAAGTATGGAAAAACTGTTCATATATATCAGCGCCTGTTGAAATGTGGAAAACTGTTCATATATATCAGCGCCTGTTGAAGTATGTAAAACTGTTGAAGTATGTAAAACTGTTCATATATATCAGCGCCTGTTGAAGTATGTAAAACTGTTGAAGTATGTAAAACTGTTCATATATATCAGCGCCTGTTGAAGTATGTAAAACTGTTGAAGTATGGAAAAACTGTTCATATATATCAGCGCCTGTTGAAGTATGTAAAACTGTTGAAGTATGTAAAACTGTTCATATATATCAGCGCCTGTTCAAGGCTACCAAAAAAAAAAGAGTTGTCAGTTTCCCCCTGCTTTCAATCTCTCCCAGAATTCACTGCGGTTTGAGCTTTCTTGGAAACAAATCGAGCTTGCTGTACGTCCCATAGGCCGCTCAGCATGCAAAGGCACACAACTTTCCCACAGCACGTGGCGATAAGGAGACTGTGGTGGCTCGCTTGCTTGTTTCTCTTTATGAACTGATAGCTGTCTTGTTGTCATACACTGTCAACGTCACTGTGTCTGTACACTTGTGAGATGTGCATGTGTATTCCTGTCTCTCTGACCTCTTTCTTTTTGAACTCAGTTACTCCGCAATGTTGGACAGAAGATTAGGCATTGCACTACATAACAAGGACTTACTATGTTTAACCCCCACGCCCATCCCTCATGTCCAAAAACGTCCCCAAAGAGAATAATCAAAGTTATCTGTCTCTGCATATTTGTTAATTGTACTCCCTGTGCATGCGACGCAAGCTTTTACGAGTAGAAAAACGACTGTCCTTCTGAGTGGGTGATTTACTGAGTTCGTAGTTTAAGTCTCTGAGAAAAAGACACATGGTTCCCTCCAGGATCCCCGTTGATTATGATGTAAGAAGGTCTGTCTTTGCTGGCAAACAATAAACCACAACAATCTCACCAAAAGAGCTAAGAGAAATAACCGTTAAGTTCTGCTTCCTACACTAATCGTGATGGAAAAGTAAATTACTTCGTCACCCCACGGCTACGCACAAAGAAAAGGTGAGTTACCTCAAGTGCCTGTGCCAACACTCGGACACGATGTAGTCATTAAAGAGATCGTGACCGATCAGGTTACCCAGCAAAGGCAGCCAGGGCAGCTGCGGAATCCTGCTCTGCTTAAGAAATAACCCTTTGACAAAACAATAGTGTGTCTCTGCTTAACAAATAACCCTTTAACGAAACAATAGTGTATCTCTGCTTAATAAATAACCCGTTAACGGAACAATAGTGTATCTCTGCTTAACAAATAGCCCTTTAACGAAACAATAGCGTAGTTCTGCTTAACAACCCTTTAACGAAACAATAGTGTATCTCTGCTTAAGGAATAACCCTTTAACGAAACAATAGTGTATCTCTGCTCAATAAATTACCCTTTAACAACACAATAGTGTATCTCTGCTTAATAAATAACCCTTTAACAAAACAATAGTGTGTCTCTGCTTAACAAATAACCCTTTAACGAAACGATAGTGTTTCTCTGGTTACCAAATAACCCTTTAAACGAAACAATAGTGTGTCTCTGCTTAACAAATAACCCTTTAACAAAACGATAGTGTATCTCTGCTTAATAAATAACCTGTTAACGAAACAATAGTGTATCTCTGCTTGATAAATAACCCTTTAACAAAACAATAGTGTATCTCTGCTTAACAAGTAACCCTTTAATGAAACAGTAGTGTATCTCTGCTTAACAAATAACCCTTTAACGAAACAATAGTGTATCTGTGCTTGATAAATAACCCGTTAACAAAACAATAGTGTATCTCTGCTTAATAAATAACCCTTTAACAAAACAATAGTGTATCTGTGCTTAATAGATAACCCTTTAACAAAACAATAGTGTATCTCTGCTTAATAAATCACCCTTTAACAAAGCAATAGTGTATCTCTGCTTAATAAATAACCCTTTAACGAAACAATAGTGTATCTCTGCTTAATAAATAACCCTTTAACAAAACAATAGTGTATCTCTGCTTAATGAATAACCCTTTAACGAAACAGTAGTGTATCCCTGCTTAACGAATAACCCTTTAACGAAACAGTAGTGTGTCTCTGCTTGATAAATAACCCTCTAACAAAACAATACTGTACCTCTGCTTAATAAATAACCCTTTAACAAAACAATACTGTATCTCTGCGTAATAAATAACCCTTTAACAAAACAATTCTGTTTCTCTGCTTAATAAATAACCCTTTAACAAAACAATACTGTATCTCTGCTTAATAAATAACCCTTTAACAAAACAATACTGTATCTCTGCTTAATAAATAACTCTTTAACAAAATAATACTCGTCTGCCTGGTCAAAGATAGCGACTGGAGTGTAAACTCCCTTTTATAGCAAAAAGACAGTTTGAACTGATTCATCTTATTACTCAAACAGAAGACCGAAACACACTGCAGCGTTTCTGTGAATAAACTGTAATGCAAACATGGCAGCCGACCGGGGCGGATTGTTTTGTGCATTTTTTTAACGTGTTACTTGTGACGTATGAAGAACACATATTAATTTGTCGAACATTCTCTTGTCTGTTTGGCACTGTTTCGTTACTTAGCGTTTTCGTTGCATTCTCGTTGGTGTGTTTAAGAGCGCTTTGGCTGAAAACAATTAACCAGAACAATTAACAAGCTGGTCTCAGTGTATCTCTCTCCCACAAACAGACACCGACAAATGTGATTCCTGAAAAACACAGTGTTCTTCTCAGAAATGGGGGACAGAAATAAAAAATAAAAAAAAATCTGCCCCCAAACTGCTAACTCTATAAAGGAACAACTCTATCAAATCATTCAAACATATACCCACCATTCCACCATATGTGACTTAACCAGACAAAGTTCACATTTTTCTCATGTCAGCAAATAACATTTGACCGTATAACATGCGCTTTAACCTGCACATAAAAACACATACAAACAACATTACATATTATAAGCAGAGTCAACAACGGCTTACAAATTACATTCTTGCTACCTACCTCTCCATGTCTTCCTATAATTCCCGATCTGTCAATAGATATTTCGAAAAAACAGCTTTATTAAAAGTTAAATGTAAAATCCGTTACGAGTTACTTATACTCTGCTCTCGATTTCAAATGGGCAAAAAAGTTCCAACCAGAAAGCAAAGGCGTAAAGCCAGTTCAGGTACATGAGATCAAAAGAAATATTTTTAGATAACTTTATATTCCCATACGAATTGGCAGCTGACATACATACAAACATCGTTATTGTAAATAACCAGAAAGGGAGGGGGTGGAGGCGGGTGTGACAAACACGATGATAGGAACCTTGTGAGAGGAGTCATGAATCAATGGCACGCTAATTTTCAATGTTTCCTCTACAGGCAAATAAAATGTGACCCGTTTTCACAAAATGAGTCTTAAGGTGAAATTAACAGATTTTAGGATATTGTAATTTTCAAAATGTCCAGATTATTACCTTTCTTTTCATATGAAATTTATCATTCTACTCCTAAAAATAAGGAAGTTATGGGTGTTTGAAGTGTGTAACATAGCAAACGGCCATTTTGAGAAAATCAAGTTTGAAAATTGTCACCACTTCAGTGAAGTTTTACCTTCGCAACAGGTATTTCTACTTCACCAATCTTTACCAAATTTGTACCATGGTAAAACACATCATGCCACAATAGCACACAAACATTGGTGTGAAAATATGTTGTAGTTGTCTTGTTATCTAAATTTTTATATAGCCTTTTTTCTGACACAAAAAGCAAGCCGTGTTAGAAAAATAAATTTTATTAAATTTAATCTGTACACACCCATGTCCATTCGCCTTACATGAGCGTGTCTGTGCTCTTTGTAGCATAGCTGGCACGCCGTTGTCGACATCCATATTACACTCTGCTGCACCTTCTCTTACTTCTTGTACGTGGACGAGGGGTTTGTCAACTTCATCTTGTTTGGGTCAAGCTCCACGGAATCGACCGGCGAAGTTTCGCAGTCATCGTCACTGTCAAGCGTGTCTTCGTCTTCATAATCACTTGCAGCGAAATATTCGGTCACCAGTTTGCCCAATTCATCTTGATCTACTGCTGGTAGAGGGTAAACATGTACTTTAGGGTACGAAATTCATGGGGCTGTTTGTACGCACTTTTTCGGGTGTTTTCGGTTCTTCTCGATGCAAAGAGACGTAAGACACCCTCACCTGCCCACTTTGACCTGTCCTGCCCCACTTGTGGGTGCAAATAATTTATTTCACTTCACAAGTAGGGATATGCATGCACATCCAATGCGCCATGTTGGTTGCTGATCACATGGGCACAACGTCATCAACCAACATGGCGCATTGGATGTGCATGCATATCCCTACTTGTGAAGTGAAATAAATTATTTGCACCCACAAGTGGGGCAGGACAGGTCAAAGTGGGCAGGTGAGGGTGTCTTACGTCTCTTTGCATCGAGAAGAACCGAAAACACCCGAAAAAGTGCGTACAAACAGCCCCATGAATTTCGTACCCTAAAGTACATGTTTACCCTGGTAGAGTTGAAGACTGACCAGCACTGAGCAAAAAAGACAGTCTTTCTTTGCAAATCGTGGTTTTCGCGGTGAAAGGCGTAAACAAAGATCGGTCAGCCAACCCCAAAGCGCAATGTCCCTGCGGTTACCATGAAAGGTTCGTAACGCGATCCCTCATTGGTCTATCGGCTCGACCTACTTCGCTTTTTGTTTATGCCAAAGATTTCGAAACAGTGTTTCTGATTGGCTGATTTTCACGCAGTGAATGTGTGACAAAGAAAGTAGAGTTCATGACCTTTCCAACGATGTACAACATGCTGGGGCCCTTTCGAGGGTGCTCTACACGAATGTTGATCAAAATCATGTCTGCTTTTAGCGTTTACCAAGGATCATCGCTATGGGTTATCGGCTTGAAACGCATTTTAAATACATTTTCCGATTGAATTATAAAGTGCCGACTACACGTATGTGTAGTTTAAAGATTAAACATTCCATTTTTGATTAAAAGTAAAAATTGACAAATTCGACCTATCACACCTTATCCGGGCCCCTACGCTTTTCGCTGCCTGCGAGTTAAGACTCATTTCGTGAAAACGGGTCACAAATATGAAAGAAGAATGATAGATGATTTTACAGACAGTTGTCTGGAACTGATGATTTCGTTAGATATACATAGAATAAACAACGTTTGCAATGGATCTGGAAAATGCCGACAATCGACGGTCCACAACTATTGCCAATGAAAATGATATAACTGACTTCAATTGCAATGAAAATGATATAACTGACTTCAATTGCAATGAAAATGATATAACTGACTTCAATTGCAATGAAAATGATATAACTGACTTCAATTGCAATGAAAATGATATAACTGACTTCAATTGCAATGAAAATGATATAACTGACTTCAATTGCAAACCAGAGCAAGTCATAAGTGCAAACCAGAGCAAGTCATTTTCTTTTTTCACAGATACCAGATTGCTTTTCACATATTTGTTTGTTTGTTTGTTTGTTTGCTCTTTCTTTTATTGTTTTCATTAAGAATGTACCGACTTCTTACTAAGTGACGGAAACGATCGCAGTCATCGATGAAGTCCACAAAGAAACCTTTCACCACCGGATTTTATTTCCCAATTCCTTGATGCAACATAGAAACAAGGTGCTAAAGCAGGCATCCACAGAGTTGAGGACACTTGCACTCAGACAAGAGAAACGCATCTTTGTACCAAAGTGCGGGCAAACCTGGGAGCGTGGGAGTGGCATGGAGGAGGGGGGAGTGGGGGGGCGCGTATGGGGGAGCAGTAATTACACTTGAACGTAACGCTATAACCAGTACTACACCAAGGTGCACAATAAAATAAACCTCCCGCGAAGACAATGAACAATCGTGTCGTGAAGCAATCCGTAGAACACAAACCTTAAAAGCATTAGATGTGTCCTCAGAAACAAATGTCCAAACATCAGCGTAAATTGGACAGAAATATATCAAGTCTTGGAAGAAGAAAAAAAGATGCGAAGCATATAAACGTACTCCCAGTTTTCCAAACCACTTATAAATCGGCCAAGTGCTTTGTGAGATAAGAAATAAAGGCAAAATAACGGTTTTAACGGTTATTTAACCGATGTACACTTTTGAAACTGGTATTTTAGTCCTCACTGGGCTAAAGCCTGTGTACATACCAAATTTCATCCAAATCGGACAATATGTCAAGAATAACGGTTTTTAACGGTCAGATTTTGAAACACTGCATGGAAGTGCCATTTGTGTGTGATGACCTTTCTATATACAAAATTGCATTAAAATCCACCAATATATGAAAAATAACGGCAAAATAACGGTTTATCGGTGATATAACCGATATACACTTTTGAAACCGGTATTTTAGTCCTCACTGGCCTAAAGCGTACATACCAAATTTCATCCAAATCGGACAATATGTCAAGAATAACAGTTTTTAAACGGCCAGATTTTGAAACACTACATGGAAGTGCCATTTGTGTGTGATGACCTTTCTATATACCAAATTTCATTAAAATCCACCTATATATAAGATATAACGGCAGAATAACGGTTTTTAACGGTTGTTTAATCCATTTTCAGCATTACATCACTTACATATGGACAGAGGATCCGATTTGTCACAAGATGATCCAAACCGCTTATAAATTGGCCAAGTACTTTCTGAGATATTCCATAAAGAAGAAAAACCGTTACAGGCCGTTACAACCGTTAGTAACGGCTATAACGGGGCAAGCTAAAACATCAGGCATCATCCGTGACCCATAATGAACATACCTGTTAATTTTCATAAAGGTCGGCCAAGTACTTTCTGAGATATTCCATAAAGAAGAAAAACCGTTACAGGCCGTTACAGCCATTAGTAACGGTTATAACGGTAAACTAAAACATCGGGCATTATTCGTGACCCATAATGAACATACCTACACATTTTCAGAAAGATCGGTCAAGTACTTTCTGAGATATTCCATAAAGAAGAAAAAGCGTTACAGGCCGTTACAGCCGTTAGTAAGGGCTGTAACGGTAAACTAAAACGTCGGGCATCATCCTTGACCCATAATGAACATACCTACAAATTTTCAGAAAGATCGGCCCAGTAGTTTTGTCTGGAGCGAGTGGAACACATTTTGACCACGGACACACAGACACAGACACACAGACACAGACACACATACACACACACACACACACACCACACACACACACACACACACACACACACACACACACACACACAGCATTTCTTCGTTCCCATTCTAAAGTACTCCCTGTTCTTTAAGAACTGGGAGTACAAAAAGAAGCTAGAGTTGAGGACATCTGATCGCTTCTAAGGAACACCGCGAAAGCATTAAGATCACGTGAGCCACCAGCTCCTGGAGTGCGGTGGTTAGCGTCGCGGATTCCGAGCTGGGAGGTCATGGGTTCGAATCCTACCACCGCTATTTGTTTTTTAGTAGCTCTCGGTCCCGACCGGATCCTACCCAGAGTTCGCTTTAGTCTGGGCTCAGATGGGAAAAATGAAACCGCACCGCCGAGTTCATCTGCGGAAGGGTTGTTCAAATTTCCTGACCAACGCTGCAGGCGTCTGTATACCTCGGGCCTGGCTGACGCCGGGACACACTATGTAAAAAGCGTAGAGTACAGCCAGGTTGCGTCGTCTCTGAACGGGAATAATACTCCCTAGGATCATTCCCATCTTCGCCGATGAGAATGAAATAGATGTTTCAGACTTCGCTGTCGTGTGACACCAGTTTCGGTTTCCTCTTCACGCCTACACCCTCGATCAGTTCGGATCGAGGTCCTCGGCATTGCCAGGTCATGGGGACTGTCGCTGGATGGCAGAGGAAGCTCATCAACTGAGCAGTGATCGTCTTTAGCAGGGCGCTGAATGGATGGCGTGCTGTGTGTGTCGAATCAGAACAGGCGTCTCGAACACCGGGGAAATGACGCCGCGGGCATTGCAGGGTCTTCGCTAATGGGTGGCTTCCTGGCGACTTGTGTCTGACTGTTCCCAGTCGATTGCCAGTTCGGGGAGGGGGGGATTGAGGGTAAAACCCAGGGTGCGGGCTTTGGGCAGAGAGTCGGAACGAATGCCGTGGGGTATTGCCACAACATCGGTACGGATATGGAGACAGCAAAAACAGAAGACACAGAGAGAGAGAGAGAGAGAGAGAGAGAGAGAGAGAGAGAGAGGGAGGGGGAGGGAGGGAGAGAGAGAAGCAGACGCAGGCGTAGACGCAGACATTTATAGGTAAAGGCCAAAGCCCCCAAGGAGGGGTAACTACATATCAAACCGCGCAGTTTAACTCATTCAAACAGACTGACACATATTTACCATGTTAATACATCATAAGAGAGAGAGAGAGAGAGAGAGAGAGAGAGAGAGAGAGAGAGAGAGAGAGAGACAGAGACAGACAGACAGACAGACAGACAGAGACAGAGAGAGAAAGGAAAAAAAAAAGATTATATGAATGGAAACTTCTTTATAACATCTAATCCGCCCATTGCTTCCAAAATGAATGTCACTGCTCTTAACAAATGTGACCACTGTTTTCTGTTTTATGAAACAGGATGTACGGCGCGTTTTGTATTTTCTCTTCACGTCCTGAAGAGGTTCTGGCCATACTCGGATTTCCGATATATTGGGCATCACACGGAAGAAAATTGAACTTTCGGTTTGCAGTCTTATCTTTGAAATCAATATCTCCAATCTCGGTCAAAGAGACCTAAAATGTGCAAGCCACATTGTTTTGACTGACAACAGGTGCGTAAGTATTGTAAAGAAAGTAGCATCTTCTCTTCCGATAACGCTGCTGTGTGGGAACAGCAATGACGATTTCGCGACAGTGGTTCTCGAAGCGTATGCACATCTCCCCACCATCCCTATCCCAAACCCTTTTCCCCTTTCTTCGCTCCCCCCACATATAAACAAGTATACGTATGCATGTGTTCAGACAAATCCACATCTGTGTTCTCTCTCAACGACAGCTACAGCACCACCACCACCACCACACACCACCACCACCACGCAACAGCAGCAACCAAGAAACAAACTCAAGTGTCAACAGTGAAATAAAGAAAAAAAAGCAAAGCAATAAACAAAACAAAACAAAAAAACAGCAACAACTACAAAAACAGTCAACAAATACAAAATAGCTCATTTAGGTTTAACTCAATCTTATACAGCATTTGTAAACTAAAAATGAAAAAGTGATGATAACCAAAGAATATAAGTCAACAAAAATAAGAATTTTACATAGCACAAACGTAATGTTATCCTGTTTAAACGATTAAAATGAAAGAAGAAAAAATAAAAAAAAACAAGAGTTATCAGTTTATTCTCTCTCTTCTCTCTCTCTCTCTCTCTCTCACTCTCTCTCTCTCTCTCTCTCTCTCTCTCTCTCTCTCTCTCTACCACGTAAAGAGGCTGTAACCGTGTCTCTTAAAAATGTAGAATGGTATTGTCGTTGTGTTTGGTGAGTGGATTTTCTCTTTATCTACCGTTTGTTTGGATTTTTTTCTAGTTTCTAATGTGTTGTGCTGTATGGACTTATTTGAATTATAAAAAAAAAAGATTGGTCCTTGCAAATCCCATACACACTTGGACAAATGGGGGGTGGGGGTGGGGGGACGCCAGCTGGCAACAGATGAATATAACCATTTGTGACAAGTATCCCATACACACTTGAACAAATGGGGGGGGGGGGGGGGGGGGACGCCAGCTGCAACAGATGAATATAACCATTTGTGACAAGTATCCCATGCACACTTGAACAAATGGGGGGGGGGGGGGGGGGACGCCAGCTGGCAACAGATGAATATAACCATTTGTGACAAGTATCCCATGCACACTTGAACAAATGGGGGGGGGGGGGGGACGCCAGCTGGCAACAGATGAATATAACCATTTGTGACAAGTATCCCATACACACTTGAACAAAGGGGTGGGGGGGGGGGGGGGGGGGACGCCAGCTGGCAACAGATGAATATAACCATTTGTGACAAGTATCCCATACACAGTTGAACAAATGGGGGGGGGGGGGGGGGGGGGGAGCAAGCTGGCAACAGATGAATGAAACCATTTTGTGACCAACAGAAAAAAATGAAAAATACAAACATACTTATGAACACAGTTTAAATGAACATGCCCGGGATGGGCACGTCATGAGACCAAACAGACACACACAAGACACTGACCAGTTCCAGAAAGGCAAACGATCTAAGCACTTGTTCAGTTTATGCATGTATTGAAGACAAAAAAAAACCATGTTGTGATGTGTCGGTGCTGCCAATGATGAATAAATAAATATCAGGCGAGGGAGGAAAAACATTTTTCCTGTGAAAAAAAACAACAAATATGTGATTCACCCTTTCCTTCACCCCCCTCCCCCCGCCCCATTATGACTACATAATTAAATCAAAGAAATGCCTAAATAGAAAGGTTGAGAGAGGGGAGGGGGAAGAAAGGAAATGTGCTGTGTGGTGTGCATGTAAACGAAGCACAAAAAGCTGAGCAGCGGTTCCCTGCCAGACATGCCAGGCCTGACAGGCTGGCTCCATCCAAAGCCAACCAGCCAAGTTCGCAGAAGGAAAGATGATGTGTGTGTGGGGGT
>CM031604.1:9647537-9660037 GCA_018398815.1 Conus ventricosus | reverse complement strand
GCCTCCACATCATACACACACGTGTACATTCACTACACACACACACATTAATTTTTTTTTAAACATGGTAGGTAGGCACTCAAGGTCTGACCAGCGCGTTGGGCTAATGCGTAGGTCAGACATCCGCCGAGTCGTAGCCACGAGACTCTTTTCTTCTATTGTCTCATCTTAGTTGTTAATTCATTTATCCATCAGCTTCAAATCATACGTAATGTGGTCTCAAAACTTAGCGGGTGTGGTGTAGCGTATATGGACTAGTCCGCACGCAGTGACGCTCCTTGATGAAACTGAAACTGAAACATGAGACTGGGCCATGGACAGACGCATTGTGTAAACACAGGGTGCCAAGACATACTGGGCCATGGACAGACGCATTGTGTAAACACAGGGTGCCAAGACATACTGGGCCATGGACAGACGCATTGTGTAAACACAGGGTGCCAAGACATACTGGGCCATGGACAGACGCATTGTGTAAACACAGGGTGCCAAGACATACTGGGCCATGGACAGACGCATTGTGTAAACACAGGGTGCCAAGACAGGAGTTTATCAGAAAACTGTCCGATTTCCGTGGATATCGTAACATGTTGATAGCTCTGTCGGCTCACAGCGACTTGTCGATCCTGACAAATCTTTGTGTCACAAATAGAACAGGGACACCACGACCTTATCACGTCATCACTTCAGGAACTGTCCTGCGGCTATCGTTGGCCAGAAAATGGCGTCATTTGGATGAAAATGACGGGGGTTCAAACCAATTTTTCCACAAAACACAAGAACTCAAAATAAATGTGCCTACTCATCACCCATTTTGGTGGGGGGGGGGGGGGGGGGGGGGCTTGTTTCAAAATCTGGAATAATTGAAAATCGCCAAATTTAGAAAGTGCATTCTGAACACAGGAGATGCAAGCCCGAAAATCTCTCTCTCTTCTCTCTTCTCTCTCTCTCTCTCTCTCTCCACACACACACACACACACACACACACACACACACACACACACACACACACACACAGAAAGAGGAGGGTGGGTATGTTCAGATAAGTAGCTGAAAGCGTTGCAGTGTCGACGAAGGCAAATTTCTTTGTATTCCCGTATAAACAAAACAACGAGCAGTTGAACGTCTGTGCTTCTCAGCAAACATTTTGACCCTATTCTAACGGACCAATCGTGCAGTTTTCTGAGTGTATACATTCCTATGACCATTGAACGTGACGTGTATGATGGTGTGTATAGTTTCCAGAAACCACACACACAACCACACACACACACACAGGGACAGAAAGACCACCATAGAAACATGTCATCAACTAGAGTGTATCCGGATATTGTAGAAAAAGTGCGATAAGTAGAAAAAGTTTGTATTGTCCCTATTCTGTGACTCCCCTCCTCCTCTCTCCCGTCTCTCACTCCCGGCCTCGTTTATCGTCTCCCTTCTCACCCCCCCCCCCCCCCTCCCCAGGCCCTATCCTTCTCCATAACATTTTGATGCGTGGGTAAATCTCGCGTGCTAACCTCCAGCTTGCGTTTGAGACCCCCTCCCACCTTTCCGTCCTCTACTTCCACCCCAAAGAGCTATTTTTGCTAATGTGTGTTCGTCAGAGGGAGGGAGGGGGAGGGGGCGCTGACACCACAATTCCAATCCCTTCTAGTTCTTGACCCCGCGTGACTCAACGGCACCACTCTACGATCTCAACGTCAGAGGGATCATCGGTTTCCCCGTTCCGCCCCCCCCCCCTCCCCCCCCCCCCCCCCCCCACCTCCCCCCACCACTGGCATCCAGAACTCATCAGTCAGACAGACGTATGATGGAGGCTGCTCTGCAGACCAGACCCCTGCAGACCCGGTCAGACACAGTGACAGTCCCTGGCATGGTAACAGCGGTGCCGACGACAGGAGCGGCAGGTGGCTGTTAATGCTGAGTGATGGTGCCAGGGACCACAGGTGCTGGCCGTGGGTCATGTGACGCACATAGATCCTGAAGTCTTTGGTATGGGGTGTCTGGGAGTCCTGAAGGGGAAAGGGAGAGGGCGATAGAACAGAATGCCGAAAAGGGTTTATGCAAGTTCCACACTAGTCCTAGTGTTGGCAGGACTCAAATGTGGGTCGGAGTCCTGTTGGTTTTAACAAGTCGCATAAACATGTCTGCTGGGGTCCGGTAAACCCTTTTAGTCTCCATTAGTTCTGTAGCTAGTCTGGCACCAGTCCAGCCCAACTTAGGGGCCTTTGGATGGTTCAAATTTCTTCACGGCCACTCCGGCTATTTTTTTAGGTCACAGTCTCGATAAGTCATGTTATTCCTATCTACACCTATGTAGTCCTATCTATTCCTTTCTATTATTAGCTAATCGGTTGAAAAGTTTGCACTCGTCTGCACTAGTTTCATAGATAAGGAGGCGGGTGTTGTTTTGGAATACCCAAACCAGTGCAGACGAACTGTGACCAAGGGCGCCAAGCGGTTAGACCAGTGCGGACCAATCAGGACCCGTCATGACTTCGAATCGAATTGTGGCGGGAAAAAAGCCGACCGATGAAACAAGTTAGGACTGGTTCTGACCGATTCAAAAATGCGCGCGCGTTATTGAGACTTCCTGCGAGGGGTATAAAAACAGGCGGGGACATATTGCGTTTATTATCATTCTTCTATATCGACGGGGGTGGTGGTGTGGGGGAGGGGGGGGGGGCAGAGGGTGGTCCGGGGGGAGGGGGGGGGGGGTCCCAGCTGCAAGCGGCGTCAGTCGACACTGGTTTTAATAGTCGGGAGACACTTCCTGTGCAGGACTACATGGAAACCCATCACGACCGTCATTATTCTGAGTCGAGCGAGATAGACCCGAGTCGGGCCACGATGTGGCATAGTGTGAACCTTGCATTATCCTATGGCATAGTGTGAACCTTGCATTATCCTATGGCATAGTGTGAACCTTGCATTATCCTATGGCATAGTGTGAACCTTGCATTATCCTATGGCATAGTGTGAACCTTGCATTATCCTATGGCATAGTGTGAACTTGCATTATCCTATGGCATAGTGTGAACCTTGCATTATCCTATGCATAGTGTGAACCTTGCATTATCCCATGGCATAGTGTGAACTTGCATTATCCTATGGCATAGTGTGAAACCTTGCATTATCCTATGGCATAGTGTGAACCTTGCATTATCTATGGCATAGTGTGAACCTTACATTATCTATGGCATAGTGTGAACTTGCATTATCCTATGGCATAGTGTGAACCTTGCATTATCCTATGGCATAGTGTTTAACCTTGCATTATCCTATGGCATGGTGTGAACCTTGCATTATCCTATGGCATAGTGTGAACCTTGCATTATCCTATGGCATGGTGTGAACCTTGCATTATCCTATGGCATAGTGTGAACCTTGCATTATCCTATGGCATAGTGTGAACCCTTGCATTATCCTATGGCATAGTGTGAACCTTGCATTATCCTATGGCATAGTGTGAACCTTGCATTGTCCTTGCTGTGTCAGGAGTCATTGTGCAACTGACAGCCATCAGGTGAACGTTGTTTTGTGTGCATTTTGGTGCTGTCTACAGTCCTCTGTTTCAATCGTATTTCTCCATGTGTGTGTGTGTGTGTGTGTGTGTGTGTGTGTGTGTGTGTGTGTGTGTGTGTGTGGTGTGTGGTGTGTGAGTGTGTGTGAGTGTGTGTGAGTGTGTGTGTGGTGTGTGTGTGTGTGTGTGTGTGTGTGTGTGTGTGTGTGTGTGTGTGTGTGTGTGTGTGTGTGTGAGAGAGTGATCTGTGATGTCTTAAAGGGGCCAGAATACCCTGCTTTGTAGAAGAGCTCTGGGTTCATCATCTAAGTGATCCTGGGTTGCGTGTTAGAATCTCCACCGGTATTGTTTCGGAAAGGGGTGGGGGGATGGGGGTTCCTTTGGAGGGTAACCTTGATGCTGACTCTATTTCCAGTAAAACTCTTGTGTATGAGCCTAAAAACCGTGTTCCGTGATGGTATTTTATGCACACGTAGAATTCAACCTTCAACTTTTGGAAAGGAAGGCCAGTTTTACCGATGGTATTGAGAGTACATACACACATAGCAGGCACTGAAATGATTTAAAAAAGACAAACAAACAAACAAACAAACAAACAAACGATGAAAACGTGTGTGACTGACAGACTGAATGACGCGGGAAGTGACGGAATGGAATGACGCGGGAAAGGACAACGGAATGGAATGACGCAGGAAATGACGGAATGGAATGACGCGGAAAATGACGGAATGGAATGACGCGGGAAATGACGGAATGGAATTACGCGGAAAATGACGGAATGGAATGAAATGACGGAATGGAATGACGCAGGAAATGACTGAATGGAATGAAATGACGGAATGTAATGACGCGGGAAATGACGGAATGGAATGACGCGGGAAATGACGGAATGGAATGACGCAGGAAATGACTGAATGGAATGTCGCGGGAAATGACGGATTGGAATGACGCGAGAAATGACGGAATGGAATGACGCGGGGAAATGACTGAATGGAATGAAATGACGGAATGGAATGACGCGGGAAATGACTGAATGGAATGAAATGACGGAATGGAATGACGCGGGAAATGACTGAATGGAATGAAATGACGGAATGGAACGACGCGTGAAATTACGAAATGGAATGACGCGGGAAATGACGGAATGGAATGACGCGGGAAATGACGGAATGGAGCGCCAGCAGGGTCAGTCATGGAGCCTGTTGCATAAAGGAGAGCATAGATTGTAAAGCGCTTAGAGCTTGTTCTTCAGCCGAGGGTAGCCGCTATATTATCATTGTTATTATTATTATTTTTATGATGATGATGATGAATATTCTTCTTATTATTATTATCATTGCATTATCATTATTATTATATTGTTATTATTATTTATTAATATCATCATCATTATTGTTATTATTAAATTTATCATCATTGGTTTCATTTTATCATCATCATCATCATCATCATCATTATTATTATCATCATCATTATTTTTCTTCTTCTTCTTATTATTATTATAGAACCACAGCTACACACCAGGTACTCACCCCTGCTCCAAACCAACTGCAAAATCTGCCCCCTCACCAAACCAGACACCATCTAAAGGGCCCAAAGACTCCTTCACAGTCAAACGCACATTCTCATGTCAGAGCCGCAACATTATATATGCCATCCACTGCAGCTGTGTGGCAAGATCTACATAGGGGAAACGTCACGCACACTCGAAACACGCATCTCTGAACACCTGGCCGATATCCGCCACCACCGACCCAAACCCGTCGCCCTACACTTCAACCACACCCAACACAACATCGACCATGTCAAAGTCATGGCACTCTGGCAGTCACAGAGTGACAGCTTTGAACGCACAACTCAAGAATCCCATTCATTGCCAAACTGGGCACACTACACCCCCAAGGCATCAATATCCAACAATAACCAAACACACATACTCACCTCTTCCACACAGTTGGCAAAATCCCTACCAACACACACACATACACACACACATACACACACACTTACATACACCACCACCACATCCCCTTCACTCACTTATACAGTAGTTACAGCAACCCTCCATCTATTTAATCTTAGTTTTGTATTATCTTCCCCTTAAATCCCCCACCCCCTTTTTTTTTTTTTTTTTTCCCTTACCATTATTATCAATCCACCATTACCACAACCATCACAAAGATATCACACCATCCCAATAAACTGGACACACAACCCTATCATATCACACACACACACCTCCCTGACGCAACCCCCCCCCCCCCCCCCCTCGTTTCCTGTCCCATAATCCCCTGGCCGCATGTCATTTCCGCCCACCAAACACATGGACAAGAACGGATAAGTCATTTTTCATTCTTTTTTCGTTTTTCGTTGTTTGTACTGTCCACATGTTAAATGTGATTTATTTTTTCGCCTGAAGAAGACCCAAGTGGTTGAAATGCATCGTGTCTTGTCTTGTGCTTTGTTTGTCAATGTCATTGGCGGTAAGTTCTAAACAAACTCTATTCCTAATCTTGCTTCGTTCGCCGCCGTCAGTCACTCCATTTTGAAAAATTATTATTATCATTATTATCATTATGATGATGATTATCATCATCATCGTCGTCATCATCATCATTATTCACAGCAGACGACGGCAAAAACATTTTCTCCTTCGATCTTTACCCACATCCACGACAAAGGGTAATGAAAGAAACAAAGCATTCCAACTGAGAGGTGGGGATGGAGGTGGGGGTAATGGTGCCCCCCTGTCTCATTTGACAGAAACAATAAATGGCCAAAATAACAGTAAACACATAAATCACAGCGCAAAAATCAGACGATACAATACAAAACAGACAGGTGAATTTTCGTTAAAATTTATCTTTTTCAAATATCACAAAACAACAGATGCAGAAAAATGCACAAAACACTGCCACCCCCACTCCCCCCCCCCCCCCCCCTACTCCCGACCCCCACCCCTCCCCCGAACGCCTCGAGCGTACGAAAGAAAAAGAAACCATTTCTAACCTGCATCTGCCCTTCCCTCCTAATTCCTAATACACACTGCAACAGGCGGGGAGGAGAACAGGAGTGAGGTGGATGGGTGGCTGGGAGGGGGGGGGAGGGAGAGGGGGAGGGGGGGGGGTCAGGATAATATTGATACAAAGGGACGGAGAATGAAGGGCAGTAATGCAACAACGGGCAAAAAAAAAAAAGAAGAAAACATTCAAAGGACACATGATGATACAGAGCGGAGAAAGAAGGACAAACCGAAGAGAAGTCAAGGCAAAAAAAACAACAACAAAAAACAACAACACAACAACAACAACACACACACACACACACACACACACACACACACACACACACACACACACACACACGTGCGCGCACGTGCGCGCACGCACACACACACACACACACACACACACACCCCACACACGCACGCACGCACGCACGCACGCACGCGCGCGCGCGCGCGCGCGCATCCAGCATGAGAAAGAAAACGGATTTCTAACTAACATGTTGACATCCAGTACTAAATACCCATTTTACACAGGTGGGAAGGGGACGAGAGGGAGATGGAGATGGGTGGGTGAGGGGTTGTGGGGGTTAGGATGAAAACGATATAAAGGGACATGCAGGAATGAAGAGGGGGGAGGGGGAGGGGGGGGTGCGGGAGGATGCAACAACGGGCAGATAGATAAGAGGACACAAGAGAAAAGATCAGTAACCGTGCAGAGCAGAGAAACTAAAGGTTTAGATAACTGTGCCCCTTCTCAAATCCCCTGTCAAGTCGTCACAGCAAACTGGCTCTGGCATTATTTAATTGCCCAATCAGTTGGTGCGAAGGAGGAAAAGGACTGCAATCAACGATTTTATCGTGACAATCACGTCAACATTATGTGCATCACGGAGACGTGGCTTCTACCAAGCGGTGACGAGCTAAGTGCTGTGACCTTTCCCCTCCTGGCTACACCACCCTCAGCTTTCCCAGGCCAACCCGTGGTGGAGGCATCGCTTTTGTGGTGTCTGACACTATATCCCCCTCTGTTTCCACTACCTCCAACTTCTCCTTTGTCCACTCCTCTTTTGAACTATTTACAACTAACTGTATCTTCCCCCAAATCCTCTCTTCACGTCTTCTGCCTTTACCGCCCCCTCCAGCAAGAAAAACCAACTGAAAGACTCCATCTTTCTGGAAGAGTTTCCAGATCTGCTGGAGTACATGAACTGTCTAAAAGGCCGTTCTGTACTGGTCGGCGACTTCAACTTCCACTGGGACAATCCAACTAATTGCAATACAGCAAAACTGATGGATCTGTTTCAGTCCTTTGGTCTGAACCAGTCCGTCACCTCCCAACTCACTGTTCAGGTCACATCCTTGACTGGGTTGTCCATTCTGATGATGACCTGGTCGAGCACCCACCACCAGTCTGACCTGACTTCTGACCACCATGCGGTCCTGGCTAATCTGAACACATCTGCTCTATTAAGCCTCCAGGTACGTCGAGCCCAGGGACCTTGCTTCCATCGACCTTGACATCTTCCGAGCTGACCTGCTGTCCTCCCTTCAATCTGTACCTTCACTGTCTGCGGAGCAATTCCTTTGGCCTACTTCAAGATGTCCTTGATCACCATGCCCCAGTACTTAGACGCAAGATTTCCAGCCGTCCACCCTCACCCGGGGTTCCCAGCAGTTGGCCCTGAAGTTCTTGATGCTAAACGTGTTAGACGTAGGGCCGAAAGGCAGTGGCTAAAGAAAAACCCTCGAGATTCACAAAAAATTTTGCGAATTGCTAGTAATGCTGTGAATGAAATTGTTTCAAAAAAGCAAAATCAGCCTTCTACAATGCTAAAATATTAGCATGCACAACAACCAAGCAATTGTTTAAGGTCACTGATAAAACTCATGGGGAGAACAAAATCATCCCCCCTTTCCCTTCATCTGTCTGTCACTCTGACATTCCACAGAAATTTTGTGACTTTTTCACTAGCAAAATTAGACTTATCCGTGAAAGTCTGGATGCTCAGTCAGTATCTGAAACTGATATTCCATACAACTCTTTTTCCGGCATTTCATTGACTGACTTTGAACCTGTGACAGTTGCTGTTGTCAAAGAAGTCATCGACAAGACTGTTATCAAAACATGTGTACTGGATCCTCTTCCATCTACTTTATTATCTGCATGCATGGATGTTTTGTTGCCATTTTATCACTAGTGTGGTAAATGAATCTCTCACTTCTGGTTGTTTCCCACCTGCACTGAAAGCTGTGTTGCCCGACCTCTTTTGAAGAAACCCTCTCTTGACCCTGAAAACCTAAAAATTATCGACTGTCTCCAACTTGTCTTTTCTTTCAAAGATAATTGAAAAGATAGCACTTCTCCAACTCCAAACCCACCTTGACCAAAACAACTTGCTCTATTCGTTGCAGTCCGCCTATCGCACTGGACACAGACAGAAATGCTCTGCTGAAAATAATAAACGATCTTCTCTCTGCTCTGGATAATGGTCAGGTTTCACTGCTTTTCTTCTTGGGCTTGTCCGCTGCCTTTGATACCCTTGATCACTCCACCCTCCTCACTAGACTTCAACATACTTTTGGCATCTCTTCTCACGCTTTGGCATGGTTTTATTCTTACCTTTCTGGTCGAACCCAAATTGTCTCTGTCAATGGTTTTTCTTCAAGCTCTGCTGACTTGAATTATGGTGTTCCCCAAGGCTCTGTCCTTGGTCCCATTCTGTTTGTTCTATATACCCAACCATCTCTGACATTGTAGCCCATCATGACATTTCACACCACTGCTTCTCTGATGACAATCAAATCTATATTTCTGGTGACATCTCTCTCCTCTCCTCCATCATCGATCGCTCACAGCTCTGCATCTCTGACATAAAGGCATGGATGACTTGCAACAAACTTCAGTTAAACAATGACAAAACTGAACTGATCTTCATTTTTCCCAAAAGGCTCATGTCTACAATCTCTGTTCCTTCTTCTGTCCAACTTGGTACCTCTCTCATTCAGACCTCTACCACTGTGCGAATCTAGGCGTTGTACTTGATCAGACACTCTCTTTTCAAAATCAGATTTCTTCTATCTCCCGTGCCTGCTACTTGGAGCTTCGGCGAATCAGTTCTGTGCGCCACCTTCTGTCTGAAGAAGCCACCATGACTCTGGTTTCTGCTTTCATTCTTTCAAGACTTGATACTGTAATTCTCTTCTTGCTGGCTGTCCACAGAACCTTCTTGCAAAATTGCAGAAAGTCCAAAATAATGTGCTCGCCTTGTCTCGAAATCTCCGAAAACCTCTCATGTTTCTCCTTGCTTAAATCTTTGCACTGGCTTCCTGTTGAAAAAACGCATCAAGTACAAACTTTCTTTGCTCTGTTACAAGGCATTGGATGGCCTCGCTCCATCTTACCTCTCTAAACTTCTGTCGACCTATACTCCTTCCCGACAGCTTCGCTCTTCCTCTGACACTCGCATTATGCAGATCCCTCGTTTTCGGGCCAGAACACTTGGTGAACGTTCTTTACTTTTCAGGCTCCTTCCCGCTGGAACAATCTCCCTTCTGCACTCCGAAACTCAAACAGTCTTTCTTCTTTCAAGTCCTCCCTCAAAACAACTCTCTTCAAAACATAATTTTTCTGCTCCTTCGCTGGTGTGTGGGTGTGTGCGTGTGTGTGTGTGTTTGTGTGTGTGTGTGTGTGTGTGTGTGTGTGTGTGTGTGGGGTGTGTGTGTGTGTGTGTGTGTGTGTGTGTTTAAGTGTGTGTGTGTGTGTTTGTGTGTGTGTGTGTGTGTTTGTGTGTGTGTGTGTGTGTGTGTGTGTGTGTTAGGGCTTATTGCTGTAAGCGCTTAGGGCTTTTGTTTAAGATTAAGCGCACTAAATGTTCCTTATTATTATTATTATTATTATTATTATAGACCGAAAAGAATTAAAAGGCAGAAAATAAAACAGCGAAGAAACTCGTGGCACAGTTACACTCACCCTCAGCCTCACACACCTTTCGTGGTTCAACACATCTGCTGCCCCGTGGGGAAGGTCGGAGAAGGAAGGAAGGGGGGGGGGGGGGGGGGGGGGGGATAGATCGGTGTCATCTGCTACGAAAGTTCCGGAATATCAGGAGGTCTCCCGTAACAAGCAAAACCAGCTGTTCTCCCACAGATGTTTTAGGTTCCAAGCAGTTGTTGTTGTTTAGAAGAGAGCGAGAGCAATGAGGCCCGGGAGACATGTTTCGTTAAAGAACCACACGCAATCTACACCGACAAACACACACCAGAAGAAGACAGAACAGAAATTCCCCCCCCCCCCCCCCCCCCCCCCCCCGCTCCCCCCACACCCCCCCCCCCCCCCACTCAAAATTATCGAGCTGCAGATTGAAATTATGTCCATTTTGATGTCGCCCAAAGCCTCTCTATTTTTATTCTGAGCGGGAGGGAAAGAAAAAGAAGATGAAGATGAATGGGGGGGGGGGGGGGGGAGGGGGAGGGAGGGAATGGCAACACACAAGATGTTTTTTCACGTTAAATAAGTTATAAAACATGGTCACTGCCAGCAGAATTTAAAACATTGAAATAAATGTTGTAATATGGGCGGCCAAGCGAACTTAACGAACACTGCATTATCTTGCGCCGAACTGGATGAAGAGAAGCGATTGCTCGTTCATTGTCCTTGTCCTGAGTGGTGTGTGTCTTGCCTGAAGTAGACCTAAGAGGTCGAAACGCGTCGTGTTTTGTCTTGTGATTCGTCTGTCTACTTTTTTTTTTTTTTTTTTTTTGGGGGGGGGGCGGGGGGGGGGGGGGGGGGGAGAGCATTATCGATAATTTTTCAAAAATGAGTTTCGACCTGTTGATCTTCACACAGGACGGGGGAGAGGGGGGGGGGCGGGGTTTTAAATAAATAAGAAGAGGTGTAGGCATAGTTAGGGGGAAGATGGGTAGAAGGCAAATACTTACTTACTTACTTAGGCCCATAGCTCAAGGGTGAGCATAGGCCATCGACAACACTCCGCCATCGCACTCTGTTCTGGGCTGCTCGCTGAATGCCTGTCCAGTTGGTCCCCTGCCTCTTTATCTCTGCCTCAGTGTCTTGCCTCCAGCTGCCGCGAGGTCGGCCTCTCTTCCTTTTCCCCTGCGGGTTCCATGTCAGGGCTTGGCGTGTGGTGCTGGATGCTCGCTTCCTGAGAGTGTGTCCAATCCAGCCCCACTTCCTCCGCAGAATCTGCTTGGCCACTGGTTCCTGTCCTGCTTGCTTCCATAGATTTTCATCGTTGATCTTCTCTGACCATCTGATTTTGAAGATGCGCCTCAGACAGGTGTTGATGAACGTCTGAATGGTTTGTTGTGTTGCCTTGGTCATTCTCCAAGTCTCGCAGCCGTAGAGCAGAGCCGACTTCACGTTTGAATTGAAGATACGGTAGAAGGCAAATACAGGGAATAAAAGTCCTCAGAGTAAAGATGATTCACAAGGATTTACAGAATGGAGATGGGGAAAGGAAAGGCCGGCAGGATGAGAGATGGAATGGGAAAGACAAGCGTTGAAACGTCACAATTGGGGGCCGGGTGTCGTATATAATACTGTCGCCGTGGAATTGTATCGCAGCGATAGCATTTCACGTGAAATATTGTTGCAGCGACAATAATTGCTGGAAAAAAATGTCGCGCGACAACTTTTCACGAAAAATGTCCCATAGAATATTGTAGCTGTCCATAAAATGCAGTATTTCCCGGGAAATACTGTCGCTGCGACACGATTTTATGAGCGACAGTATTGTATACGACACCGGAATAGCTCAGTTGGTAGAGCGCCGGATTCGTAATCCAAAGGGTTGCGGATTCGAATCTCCGCCGGGCCGTTTCGCTACAGGGAGATTTTTCCCTCGGAGTTAACATTAGTTCTGACTTCATTCCCCATACAGTCCTTCGAATGAGACTGTAAACCGAGGTTCTGTGTGTTAACGCACGCATAGCATCTTGAATGCACGTAAA
>CM031604.1:9630037-9637537 GCA_018398815.1 Conus ventricosus | reverse complement strand
GGCAAAACAAGTTCTCTTTAATGCCAGGATCTGTTTCCGGACATAGCAGTACATAGCATAGGGCGTTTTGTTCAATATAACCGACAACAAACTTAAGCTCGGTTTAAACAAAACAGACAGACAGACTAACTAACGAAGAGTAAAGAAAGAATTTGAAAAAAGAAGCGGGGTGGAGGGTTGTACTTGTTATTTTCAGCGGTAGATGTGCTCATCTTGTATACGTCAGTACTACTGCGTGCACAACAGTTTGTATATCTATCCTTGCAGGCTTCTTTATAAGAAAAAACACGAAAGAAAAAAACACAACATACACGCGCGCACGCACGCACGCACGCACGCACGCACGCACGCACGCACGCACGCACACACGCACACACGCACACACACACCACACACACACACACACACACGTGTACACACACACACACACACACACACACACACACACACACACGCACGCACGCACGCACGCACGCACGCACGCACGCACGTACACACACACACACACACACACACACACACACACACACACACACACACACACACCAACAAACGAAAAGAAAGAAGAACAAGATGCAAAGCATATAACGTACCCCCAGTTTATCCTGAATACGCGTGAGATATTCCAGAAAGAGGAAAAACTGCCTTGGGCTGGTGCAACCGTTAGTAATGTCTATTCTGGTAAACATCGGCCATCATCTGTGACCTATAATGAACATACTTACAAATTTTCAGATAGATCGGCCAAGTACTTTCTGAGATTTTCCATAAAGAAGAAAACCATTACGGGCCGTTAGTAACGGCTGTAACGGTAACCTTACACATCGGGCATCATCCGTGACCCATAATGAACATATCTACAAAATTTCAAAAATATCGGCCACATACTCTCTAAGATATTCCATAAAACAAGAACCGTTATGAGCCGTTCTAGCCGTTAGTAACGGCTATAACGGTAAAGTAAAACATCAGGCATCATCCGTGACCCATAATGAACATACCTACAAATTGTCAGAAAGATCAGCCACGTACTTTCTGAGATATTCCATGAAAAAAGAAAAACCGTTATGGGTCGTTATAGCCTTTAATAACCGATATAACGGTAAACTAAAACATCGGGTATCATCCATGACCCATAATGAACATACCAACAAATTTTCAGAAAGATCCACAATGTGCTTTCTGAGATATTCCATAAAGAAGAAAAACCATAACAGGCCGTTATAGCCATGAGTAACGGCTATAACGGTAAACTGAAACGTCAGGCATCATTTGTCATCCATAATGAACATACCTACAAATTTTCAGAAAGATCGGCCAAGTACTGTCTGAGATATTCCATAGAGAAGAAAAACCGCTACATGCCGTTACAGCTGTTAGTAACGGCTATAACGGTAAACTAAAACATCAGGCATCATCCGTGACCCATAATGAATATACCTGCTAATTTTCACAAAGACCGGCCAAATACTTTCTGAGATATTCCATGAAAATAAAAACCGTTACAGGCCGTTACAGCCGTTAGTAACGGCTATAACGGTAAAGTAAAACATCGGGCATTACTTGTGACCCATAACGAACATACGTACAAATTTTCAGAAAGATCGGCCAAGTACTTTCTGAGATATTCCATAAAGAAGAAAAACCGTTAAGGTCGTTACAGCCGTTAGTATCGGCTATAACGGTAAATAAAACATCGGGCATCATCCGTGACCCATAATGAACATACCTGCTAATTTTCACAAAGATCGGCCAAGCACTTTCTGAAATATTCCATAAAGAAGAAAACCGTTACAGGCCGTTACAGCCATTAGTAACGGCTATATCGGTAAACTAAAACATCGGGCATCATCTGTAACGCATAATGAACATACCTGCTAATTTTCACAAAGATTGGCCAAGTACTTTCTGAGATATTCCATGAAGAAGAAAAACCGTTACAGGCCGTTACAGCCGTTAGTAACGGCTATAACGGTTAAAACATCGGGCATCATCCGTGACCCATAATGAACATGCCTACAACCTTTCAGAAAGATCGGCCAAGTACTTTCTGAGATATTCCTTAAAGAAGAAAAGCCCTTACAGGCCGTTACAGCCGTTAGTAACGGCTATAACGGTTAATAAAACATCGGGCATCATCCGTGACCCATAATGAACATACCTGCTAATTTTCACAAAGATCGGCCAAGTACTTTCTGAGATATTCCATGAAGAAGAAAAAACCGTTACAGCCGTTAGTAACGGCTATAACGGTAAAATAACACATCGGGCATCATCTTTGGCCCATAATGAACATACCTACAAATTTTCAGAAAGATCGGCCCAGTAGTTTTGTCTCGAGCGAGTGGAACACATTTTGACCACGGACGGATGGACACACACACTCACACTCACACACACACACACACACACACACACACACACACACAGCATTTCTTTGTTCCCATTCTGAAGTACTCCCTGTTCTATAAGAACTGGGAGTACAAAAAGCGACAGCCGAAAACCATTACATAATGTTCATTACAGTGGAGAGCGTGGACTCCTCCGGCCTTCCTGTCATGGGGGAACACAACCAAACACACGCCAACCACAGGTTGCTTGTGTCCTGTTTGCCATTGACCAGCAGTGGACACTGGGGGGGGGGGGGGGGGGGGGGGGGGGGGGGGGCGGGTGTCATTCACGCTCGACGTTCTGAGAAATACAGAATTGATACAAGAAATTTCTACAATCGTTGTTGCATCGCGTGTTTCATCTGAGCACTCGGAAAGGTTCAGAGCTCTTTTTCTTTGAAGTACCGTCATGTCTTTCATTCCCCTTTTATCAACACCTCTTGTTTGCGTCGTATTTTGCAAGTTCCTGCAGGTGACACGACATCATTTATTCCATTTCCCTTCGTATATCTGTGCGTCGTTTGTGTCTCTTCTGGTGTCGTGCCTTTCGGCAGCATACCCGCCCCACACCCATTCCAAGCTGGTGTCTCCACCCAGGCCATGCAGAGCTACACCGGGCAGGTCCCGTCGCCACTCCAGCACTGGCAAACCCTCAGCGAGCAGTCACTATCAAGTCGTCATGAGGCAACCCAGCAGAGGAAACGCCGCACCGCTTACTGATCTGAATCACTTCAGTCATTCATTCATCATTATGCCCCTCGCTCCCGGTGGAGCATAGGCCATCGACGACCCTTCGCCATCGCACTCTGTTCTGGGCTGGTCTGGCCATTCTAGTCCGGTTGGTCCCTTGTTGTTTCAGCTCTGCCTCAGTGTCTCGCCTCCGGCTTTTGCGAGGCCGGCCTCTCTTCCTCTTTTCCTGCGGGTTCCAGGTCAGGGCTTGGCGTGTGGTGCTGGATGCTGGCTTCCTGAGGGTGTGTCCGATCCAGCCCCACTTCCTTCGCAGTATCTGCTTGGCCACTGGTTCCTGTCCCGCACGCTTCCACAGATCTTCGTTTCGGATCTTCTCCCACCATTGGATTTTGTAGATGCGCCTCAGACAGGGGTTGAAGAATGTCTGAATCTTTTGTTGCATCGGCTGTGTTGTCCGCCATGTCTCTCGCATCCGTAGAGCTGAAATGATTTCACATTCTAGTTAGCTAGGACCAACGAACAGGCCCCAAAATAGGGCCTCAAACGTTGAATCAAGTCAAGTCAAGTCAAGTCAAGTCAAGAAGATCACTTCAGTAGCGCATGTTTTAATCACAGCCCACGTAGGACAGACAGACACCACCTGCTAAGTACCGTATTAACCACAACAATAGCCCAGTGACAGAGTCAGCGTGAATGAGTGACTGTCCGTGGATTGAGACGTCTGTCCGGCAACAATGGCCAAGAGCGTGCCGATTCCTGCAACTCTGGCACGAAGTGGGCTCCAAGACGGATGTGGGGAGGAAACGGAGGCTGAAGTCACGGTCAGATTGGGGGGGGGGGGGGGGGGGGGGGGGCACAACATGCCGCAGACACTGGAGATTTGAGGGGAGGCGCAATGGAGGTGGTGAATGCGGACGATGATTTCCTTTTTGCATTGACAAGTTGCCACCGTAACTTCACTTCTCGCCTTACTTCTCCTGCGTTAATTACGCACACCAGGCACACACACACACGCACACGCACACACACGCACGTGCGTGCGTGCAAATACACACTTAACCTTCACCCCACAGCGCGCACGCACACACCCCCCCCCCCCCCCCGCCCCTCACACACACCACACATATATTCGCACGCACGCACGCGCGCGCTCACACACACACATACACAACACACGCACACATTTAACCTCCCCCCCCTCACAGCGCGCGCGCACCCCACATACACTACACAGCATGCACGCAAGCACGCACACACACGCACCACACACACACACACGCGCATGTACCCCACTCTCAACCCCACCCCACCCACACACCCCACACACACACAAGAACGCGCGTGCTTTTGTTAGCTGTAACAAGGAGTGGCTCTCCCGTTCAGGAAGTGTAGCTGCGTGTTTCGACTTGTCCAAAAGGAACCCCCCCCCCCCCCCCCTCCCCTCCATACATGATCCTCTTTGGACACAGATGAGCAGTCACGCACTCTCCCCCTTCTGGGGGATTGGGGTGAACAGAGTGAGGGAGGTGGGTGGGGGGTGGGGGCTGGGGCTCGGTGTTCTTTCCCGTTACTGTTCTTTTCTTGGTGTGATGTGATTACGTCTCCTTTTCCTGGTCATTCTTTGTTGTTGTTTTGTTCTTGTTTTTGTGACTTACTTTTGTTTGTTTTTTGTCTTGTTTTATTTTTGTTGTTTGTTTTTTGTTGTTGTCTTTTTCTCATTTTCTCAAAAGTTTTAACGATGATTTTGTTCTCCTTTTCTCAACCACCCATGCTTTTTTAATTTTTAATTTTTTTTTTTTGTAGCGATTTCTTCTCCTTTGATCAACAATAGTTCCTTTGGTAATGATTTTTTTTTGTCACAGTCTCTACCACACTTTCTTTGGAAATGATTTTCTTCTCTGTTTGTAACCGCTCTTTCATTGATAATCACTCCTCGTGATCTTAACCATCCTTTCGTCGGTTATGAGTTCTTTTCCTGGTCGTAGGTTGTTTGTTTTTTGTAATGGTTTCTTTTCCTTAGTCATATTTTGAATTGTGATTTCATTACCCTATATTAATTTTGTTTCTTCTTTTTTTTTTTAGTTGTGTTACCCTTGATTAACATTTTTTTTTTAGTTATTTAATTATTTTTTATCATTCTTTCTTTGGTGGTAATTTTTTCTCACTTTGTTTTATTTCAATTGATTTCATTTTGTTCAATGTTACTTTATTTTTACTTTCAGATTTTAATGTCGTCTCCCTTTCTTAACTTTCTTTATTCACGCCAAGTCCCAAAGTTGCACCCAGATCGTCTGTTCGTCCATTGTTTTCATTGGAATGTTCTTTGTTCTGCCTGAAGAAGACCCAGAAAGGGTTGTCTTTGTTTTGTCGTGTGTTTGTTCCTTTGTTTGGCGGCCTGCTGTTCTATTTTTGCTCTTGTTTCTTTGATAGTGATTCCTCCTGTTTTGTTTTTTAGCCGTTCTTTTCTTGTCAGTGATTTCTTTCCCTCGCCCCAGCCAGTGTGTGTGTGTAAATGATTTCTTCCTCTTGCAGGGGCCCTTAGGCAAGTGGTCAGAGCGTTGGCCTGCGGAGCTGACCATCATGAGTTTGACCCACTTGTTGGCCGGATTTGGTTTTTCGGTCTAACTCTCTGTCAATCCGTTATCAGTCAGTCAGTCATTCCCCTGGCCGCTGGGGTCGTTGGGGAGGACGTGATGAGGCAGCCGCCGTTTCTCTCCAGGCTGTTCTGTTTGTAGCTGCCGTGAGGAGATCTGGCATGGTCCTTTTGGTCCAGTCCTTTATATTTTCGGACCAGCTCTTTCTCTGCCGTCCTCGTCTGCGCCCTCATTCAACGGTACCTTGAAGGATGGTTTTGGAGAGGGTGTTGTGACGAATGACGTGGCCAAACCATGCCATCTTCCGTCGTTTGACGGTTGCCAGAAGTGGTTCGTCCATCAACAAATAGGTACCTTTTCAGTTTCGGCCAAAGAACCCTCCCTGTCTAACCATCAGTCAGTAGCTACCTTTTCAGTTTCAGCTTAAGCACCTTCTCTATCCATTCATCAGTAAATAGTAAGTGGGTACCCGTTTCAGTTTCAGCTTAACAACCTTCTCTATCCATGCATCAATAATTAGTAAGTAGGTACCTGTTTCAGTCTCGGCCTAAGAGCGCTCTCTGTCCACCCATCAGTAGGTGGGTACCTGTCTCAGTCTCGGCCTACGAGCGCCCTCTGTCCACCCATCAGTAGGTGGATACCTGTCTCAGTCTCGGCCTAAGAGCCCATTGTGTCCACCATCAGTTGGTGGGTACCTGTTTCCGCCCAGAGGACGGTCAAAGGCGGCGAAGAAAGGAGGAATGAGTCGGCTTTCATCACGCCGTGTCTCGAACACGGTGAGTTCTGACTCGTCACCGTCCCCATGGTCATTGGGCTTTAGGGCCTTAACTTTGGGACGTGGGCCTTGTTTGCTGTCGAACAATCAAGCATTTGTCTTCCCCTGGACCTTAACTTTGGGACGTGGGCCTTGTTTGCTGTCGAACAATCAAGCATTTGTCTTCCCTGGATCTTAACTATGGGACGTGGGCCTTGTTTGCTGTTCGAACAATCAAGCATTTGTCTTCCCCTGGATCTTAACTATGGGACGTGGGCCTTGTTTGCTGTCGAACAATCAAGCATTTGTCTTCCCCTGGACCTTGACTTTGGGACGTGGGCCTTGTTTGCTGTCGAACAATCAAGCATTTGTCTTCCCCTGGACCTTAACTTTGGGACGTGGGCCTTGTTTGCTGTCGAACAATCAAGCATTTGTCTTCCCCTGGACCTTGACTTTGGGACGTGGGCCTTGTTTGCTGTCGAACAATCAAGCATTTGTCTTCCCCTGGACCTTAACTTTGGGACGTGGGCCTTGTTTGCTGTCGAACAATCAAGCATTTGTCTTCCCTGGACCTTGACTTTGGGACGTGGGCCTTGTTTGCTGTCGAACAATCAAGCATTTGTCTTCCCCGGGACCTTACCTTTGGGACGTGGGCCTTGCTTGCTGTCGAACAATCAGCATTTGTCTTCCCCTGGACCTTGACTTTGGGACGTGGGCCTTGTTTGCTGTCGAACAATCAAGCATTTGTCTTCCCCTGGACCTTAACTTTGGGACGTGGGCCTTGTTTGCTGTCGAACAATCAAGCATTTGTCTTCCCTGGACCTTTACTTTGGGACGTGGGCCTTGTTTGCTGTCGAACAATCAAGCATTTGTCTTCCCCTGGATCTTAACTATGGGACGTGGGCCTTGTTTGCTGTCGAACAATCAAGCATTTGTCTTCCCCTGGACCTTAACTATGGGACGTGGGCCTTGTTTGCTGTCGAACAATCAAGCATTTGTCTTCCCTAGTACAGGACTGGGATGGATCAGAAGGTGGTGTAGAGGAGGGGGTGTTCTCCCTCTGGTTTGATAT
>CM031604.1:9617537-9625037 GCA_018398815.1 Conus ventricosus | reverse complement strand
TATGGAAAATGACCTTATGGAAAGGTGCACACATGGCGATTAAACGTTTTCTAAACATCCCTTTACACAGTTCTAATAAATGGCATATGGAGAAACGGGTAGATACCCCTTGCAAATACGTTCCAAAACTAAGTGTGTCAAGTATTGGCTACGTCTTGTAAAACTTCCACAAAGCAGAATTAATAAACAAGCATATCATATGTTATTAGACAACATGAAAATGGAAGACAAAACCGGGTTTCTGGAGTAAAAAATCTCCTTTTTGAAACTGGATTTGTTTTATATGGAATAACCAGGGTGTTGAGAACGACATACTTTTATTCTAGAATTTAAAGAGCGTTTGATATCCTCCTACCAACAGATCTGGCACTCTGAATTAGAAAATAGTGAGAGATACTCTTGGTTCTTGCGCTTTTGTTCGTCTATGTATTTGTTGACTTTATTCAAGTTTGAAAGGCTGTGCCAGTCTTGAATAAAAGTTACTCTGTGTTAGGTTTTCTTATGGGAGCAAACGTTGCCCCACTTGTTACTGTTTATTCTCTTTTTCTGCCTACTGTCTGTTTTCATTCGTCTCTCTTTCACATTCAACAATTTTCAATCCACAAAATGTGCAGATATATAGTGTTTCTACCCTTCAAAACATTGCATAAAAAAGCGTTTAATTTTGACTGTGAAATAATTTCAGCATATCAAGTGATTTTAGCTCATGAATCGGAGAGAGAGAGAGAGAGATGAGAGAGAGTGAGAGAGAGAGAGAATGCAGCATACTAGAAAATTCATGTTTTTTGAAGATGAACACATGCAAATAGACGAATGATTGACCAAATTATCCTGTTTGCTAAATATTTTGTTTTCTAATGTAGAGTCAATAAAAAAAATTACATAACACTCAACATTTTTGAACGAGTTAAAGAACGAACACGAAATTGAAATATGTTTGCGCTGCATGGACTGCCATTGTAAAAAAAATAATCTCAGAAAGTAATTTTCATGTCAATATTTTTGAAAGAAATGCATGCAAATATTGTTCAATCATACAGTTATCTCACCATTTTCTTTAGTCGTTCCGATACACACACGAACTTGCTTTGATTGTTCTTATAAAATATCTAATGCTTTGATGGAACGCGGTTTTTTTGCCTTTAATGTCAAGATCAACTATTTTGCTTTTATTTGTTATGGATATAGGATGCATTTGTATGCTCTTGCACGCGAAATTGACGGGGGGGGGGGGGGGGGGGGGGGGGGGGGGGGGAGAGACACACAAAAAGTGTGATTTTTCAAGATGCACTGCCGGTGATCAGATGACAGGGTGATGTTGTCACACTGGTTTGTTCACAGAGAGAAAAACAATCTCCATCTATGTCCCCAACCAAAAGAACGTAAAGAAAATAAATGAGAATCATATTAACGTTTGAGGAAAAGGCGGGAGCTTTGTGGACATCTTCATCATTGTCTTATTCGCATTCAGGTTTTGGTTGTTGTTGTTTTTTTCTACAGAGAACCAAACCCTGTCCCCGTGAGTGCAAAATTACTACTTCTGTCTTCTTCTTCTTCTTCTTCTTCTTTTCTTCTCTCTTCTTCTTCTTACTTCTTCTTCTCTTCTTCTTCTTCTTCTTCTTCTTCTTCTTCTCCTCCTCCTCCTCCTCTCCTCCTTCTTCTTCTCCTCCTCTCCTCTCCCTTCTCTCCTCCCTCCTTCTTCTCCTTTCCCTCCTCCTCCTCCTCCTCCTTCTTCTTCTTCTTCTTCTTCTTCTTCTTCTTCTTCTTCTTCTTCTTCTTCTTCTCCTCCTCCTTCCCCTCCTCCTCCTCCTCCTCCTCCTCCTCCTTCTTCTTCTTCTCCTTTCCCTCCTCCTCCTTCTTCTTCTTCTTCTTCTCCTTCCCCTCCTCCTCCTCCTCCTTCTTCTTCTCCTCCTTGATAATTGCAGTTATTTACTGTGCTGTGTTGAATGTAATGGGCGTACGTGATCTTGTTTTTTTTTAAACTCGATTACCTCTGTCTCTCTCTCTCTCTCTCTCTCTCTCTCTCTCTCTCTCTCTTCTCTCTCTCTCTCTCTCTCTCTCTCTCTCTCTCTCTCTCTCCCTGTCTCTCTCTCTCTCTCTCTGTCTCTCTCTCTCTATCTGTCTGTCCCTACCCCTCTCCCCGCCACCCCGATGTCTCAGCGGATTCTCGCCATGACGTATTACGCGTTTCTTAGCATGAATATTTCATGTTTGAATATGTCGTTAGGAGTAAAAGCTTAACGTCAGGCCCCCCACCTCTCTCTCTCTCTCTCTCTCTCTCTCTCTCTCTCTCTCTCTCTCTCTCTCTCTCTCTCTCTCTCTCTATCTCTCTCTCTCTCTGTCTGTCTGTCTGTCTCTCTCTTTCTCTCTACCTCTCTCTCTCTCTCTCTCTGTCTGTCTCTCTGTCTCTCTCTCTCTCCTCTCTCTCTCTCTCTCTCTCTCTCTCTCTCTCTCTCCTCTACTCCCTCTCTCTCTCTCTCGATAGAGAGATTTCAGACAGCAAAAAAAAAAAAAAAAAAAAAAAGGAAAGAAGGGCATGGGATGTTAGACGGACGTGAGAAAATGCACAGTTGGGAAGCGGATTGACTGACGAAGTCGGCATCAAAAATGAATATGCAGGTAGGTACACTCACACGGCGACATCCACACTCTCCTGGAGCGTCTGGCACTATGTCTCTTTTGTCTGGCCTGATTGGACCTTTGCTCTCGTGTTCTCGCACACCTTCTCCTTTTGAAGTGTGTGTGTGTGTGTGTGTGGTGTGTGTGTGTGTGCGTGCGTGCGTGCGTGCGTGCGTGCGTGCGTGCGTGCGTGCGTGCGTGCGTGTGTGTGTGTGTGAGGGCGGTGCAAAGCAATTCCTTTCTAGTCTGGTTCTGTTATTTTTTTTCTTTTCTTTTCAACGTGTTCTTTATTCTTTCTATCGAATGTCTGACCTGCCTCCTGTCTTCTGTCTGTCTTCGTTCTCTCTTCTTGTCTTCATTCTTCTGTCTTCTTTTCAGATTTTATTTCTGGTCTTCTGCCTTGTCTTGTTTCTGTCTCATTTTTCCATCTTCTTTCCTTCTTTCTTTTTTTCTTTTTTGAATTTCTGTCCTCTGTCTGCCTTGTCTGTATATTCTTTCAATTCAATTTAATTCAGTTCAATTTATTTCAATTCAATCAACTTTATTGTCCATCGGAAATTTTTCTTCTGCTCCACATCATTTCACAAGTACATAAGACATTACAAAGAGACATTAGAAATCGTTACATAAAAGCCTGTGTTAGTATAGGCATTTGTATATACATCAACACTCACACACCCCCTCCCCACCCCCCCACCCCCACCGCCACACACCTGCACACACACGCACGCACGCACACACACACGCGCACGCGCACGCACGCGCGCACCACACACACACACACACACACACACACACACACACACACACACACACACACACACACACACAACACATACATACACACAGGCATACACACATGAAATACACATTAAACCCACAAGACACAAAACATTACATAGATTTTATTTTGCTGTCGTCCTTCTGTCTTCTTTCCCCCTTCGTCTCTGTCTTCCGTTTTTAATTGAATCGTCTTCCTGTCTTTTGTCTCTTCTTTTTTTTTCCTTTTTTTTTTTGTTGCCTTATTTCTGTTTGTTTTTTTTCTGTCATGGTTCTGTCTTTTTCCGACATATTTCTTTCTTCTTTTTTTAAAATTCTTTTTACGTTTCTTTCTTTCTTACTTCTCTTCTCATTGTCTTTTTTTCTGCATTTTTTTTTTCTGTTGTCTTTCTGTCTAAGTTCTGCCGTCAAAAATTCTTATTTGTCTTCTTTATGTCTCACATCTTTCTTGTTTCTCTTGGCTTTTTCTTTCGGACTCCATTTTCGTTCCCTTCGGTTTTTTTCTTTGTGTGTGTGTGTCTTTTTTCCCCCTACCTTTCTTTTTTTCTTTCTGCATTCTTTCGCCCTCAAATCTTGTTTATTATTATGTCAGGTTTGGGGAAATTCTTCTCTCACTCCTCTCTCTCTCTCTCTCTCTCTCTCTCTCTCTCCTCTTCTCTCTCTCCTCTCTTCTCTCTCTCTCTCTCTCTCTCTCTCTCTCTGCCCGTCTGTGTGTCTGTCCGTCCGTCTGATTGTCTGTCTGTCTGCCTGATTGTCTGTCTGTCTGTCTCTCTTTCTCTCTCTTTCCTTGTCTCTCTCTGCCCGTTTGTCTGTCTGTTCAGCTGATTGTCTGCCTGTCTCGCTGTCTGTCTGTCTGTCTGTCTCTCTCTCTGAATGGAGAAGCTTGAAGGGGTGGGGCGGAGTGGGGTGAGGGGGGGAGGGAGGGAGCAGGAAAGGGGGGTGTGATGTGAATGTGAGGCACAGTTAAGGGCAGAGTGGCGGTCGGATTTCAAGAAGTCGATGTCGAGGATCTGGCCGCTCCGCCTATTTCTGGAGGGCCTGGCCGCTCTGCCTATTTCTGGAGGGCCTGGCCGCTCTGCCTATTTCTGGAGGGCCTGGCCGCTCTGCCTATTTCTGGAGGGCCTGGCCGCTCTGCCTTTTCTGGAGGGCCTGGCCGCTCTGCCTATTTCTGGAGGTGGCCGCTCTGCCTCTTTCTGGAGGGCCTGGCCGCTCTGCCTATTTCTGGAGGGCCTGGCCGCTCTGCCTATTTCTGGAGGTGGCCGCTCTGCCTCTTTCTGGAGGGCCTGGCCGCTCTGCCTATTTCTGGAGGTGGCCGCTCTGCCTCTTTCTGGAGGGCCTGGCCGCTCTGCCTATTTCTGGAGGGCCTGGCCGCTCTGCCTATTTCTGGAGGTGGCCGCTCTGCCTCTTTCTGGAGGGCCTGGCCGCTCTGCCTCTTTCTGCAGGAGTCATTCATTATATTCTTCTCTCTGCACTGCTGGTAGACCTTCTGTTTAGTTTTCTTGGCCGAGGGAACTTTGAATAATGAGCTGTCGATGCTTTTTTTTTTCTTTTTAAAATGAGAGGCGGGCGCTAAGCAGATTCCGACTGATAAATCTAAACTCGACTAACAAGATCTAAACTCTCTCTCTCTTTCTGTGGCTGGCTGTCTCTGTCCGCTGTTTGTTTTTCTGTTTGTTTGTCTGTCTCTCTGTCTGTCTCTCTCTCTTTTGTCTGTCTGTCTGTCTGTCTCCCCTCTCTCTCTCTCTCTCTCTCTCTCTCTTTTCTCTCTCTCTCTCTCTCTCTCTCTCTCTCTCTCTCTGTGGCTTCTCCCTCTTTCTCTTATAATATGTTTCCGTGCCAGATTTGTATAGAGCTTGGTGAAGTTGTTGTTGTTGTTGCTGCTGTTTCGCATAGGAAGCTGGCAACACCGATCAGAGAAGTCCACTCTGTGCATGGCATTCACAGTCCCTGTGTCCACGTGAATGCCATGGCCGCATGACCTTCCGAACAGTCTCTGTCATGTAATGGCCGCATGACCTTCCGACCAGTCTCTGTCATGTTTTTCCGACGTGTAGCAGTTATTATGTGGAAATGTCCGAAGTAATCAGAGAGTCATCCCCCCCCCCCCCCCCCCCCCCCCCCCCCACATTCCCTAATGAGTGTGTTTGAATTCTGGTAGTTGACAAACAACACGCTGGCCTTCTGCTGTTCCTCAAGTGCTCTGAAGTTTGATATCGCCAACTGTAACTTTGTCTGCCCTGCCTAGCCCGCAGAGGGGGTGGGGGGAGGGGGGGGTGTCAAGCAGGTACCGCTCGGCTGGTCCGTGTGTCGTTCCGGTAGGTGATCGTCTCATGCCTGTGTGGGGGGCGGTCCTGGTTGGTCATCATTCTACACGGTCATAGTCATGTTTCTTATAGCTCAGCCGACCGCAAAGGGCCATATCAGGGCTGTCACCGAGTTGAAGTCAACTCACAAGTCATATTTGGAAAAACAAAACAAAAAATAACCTCATTAATTTTACACAACCCTTTAAACACACCACACATTTTGTTAAAAAATCATTCTTCTGTATTTTCTTTCATTCTGAAGTTCAAATTCAAAGGGGTCTTTTTATTTCTTTCTTTCTTCCTGCGTACGCAGGCTGATACTCCTGCGGACACTGCCTGTATAGACAGGCAGTGGAGTTTTGTGTGTGTGACCGTTTTTTTTTATACCGCCATTAAGGCAGCCATACTCCATCTTCGGGGAAGGTGCATGCTATGTGTAACGTGTCATCCATACCAACGGCCAAACTGGCCTTCTCTTCCGAAAGTTGGTGATGGGATTTTACGTGTGTGTAAGATGTTGTGCGTGCGTTCACACACGGAACCTCGGTTTACAGTCTCATTCGAAGGACTGTCTGGGGAATGGAGTCAAACCCAATGTTAACTCCGAGGGAACAATCCCCTGTACCGAAATTCGAACCCGCAACCCCAGGAACACGAGTCCGGCGCTCTACCAACTGAGCTGTTCCGGCCCTCCATTCTTCTGTAAAATCTTAGATCAGATGAAAAGTGTTAAACTGCGTCATTCACATGGAGCGCAAGCAATTAATATAGATGGCAGAGATGGCCTTGTTCAACGCCTTTACCTGCCATTTCTTTTATGGCGGACGAACCTTTTTTTTCTTTGTCTTTTGCATACGATGTTAGCAACATACTTTTTAAAAGCGAAATACCTCAATTGGTAGAGCGCCGGACTCATGATCCGGGTGATTCTAGGGGCTCGGGGTTCGAATCTCCGCCAGGCCGTTTCGATACAGGGAGGTGTTTCCCTCAGAGTTAGCGTTGGTTGTGACTCCATTTTCCAAGGCAGTCCTTGGAAAGAGACTATCAACCGAACCTCTGTGTGTGAAGGCACGCACAACATTTTCACACACGTAAAATCCCGTCAATTTCGGAAGAGAAGAACGGTTTGGATGTTGGTATGAATGACACATAGCATGCGTGTTACTGTCTATTTTTGCTACTTTTTTTGCTACAAAGACTATGTGCATACAATTAAAGTGATTGAATAAAGGAACAAGCAACAAAGACACTATGTTCGTACAATTAAGAGAAGTGAGTTTGAAAGGGAAATAATTCAGTTGATTATCATGCCGCCTATAGTATCACTTGTTTGACATATCAGCAACGTTAATGACGTCATTGATCACTTGTGGGGAAAGTTTGTAATTGCTAATGTATTGAATATTTCCTCGCACAACTTTCTGAGATACAGAATATAGCTACATCGCAGTGTGCGTTCAAAACTTTGTTCATTTGTATTTTAGTAACATTTTAATGGTTTGTTTTTTCTTTCTGCTAGCAAGTATATTTTTGTGTGTGTGCATTCAAACCGAAGTTTAGGGTTCTTTTTTATTTTCAGGCAAAACAGACTAGCATGCTTGTTTCCTCTCTGATTTATTTTGTTCACATTTAGATACGTATTGCATTTCCGAATATACTTCAGCATGTCAACATTTATTGTTATAAGATCTACGACATAATCCACTTTTTCGGTGACAAGAAACAGCTGTGCACCCCAATTTTGTCTGAGAGAGAGAGAGAGAGAGAGAGAGAGAGAGAGAGAGAGAGAGAGAGA
>CM031604.1:9585037-9612537 GCA_018398815.1 Conus ventricosus | reverse complement strand
GTGATCCATGATGAACATACCTACACATTTTCAGAAAGATCGGCCAAGTACTTTCTGAGATATTTCATAAAGAAGAAAAACCGTTATGGGCCGTTATAGCCGTTAGTAAAGGCTATAACGGTATAACAAAACATCGGGCATCATCCGTGACCCGTAATGAACATACCCACAAATTTTCAGAAAGATCGGCCCAGTAGTTTTTTCTGGAGCGAGTGGAACACATTTTGACCACGGACGGACACACACACACATACACACACACACACACACACACACACACACACACACACACACACACACACACACACACACACACACACACACACACACAGCATTTCTCCGTTCCCATTGTAAAGTACTCCCTGTTCTATAAGAATTGGGAGTAACAACAAAAATGGGAGTTTGAAGCTCGCCCATAGACCTTGTAATCGACATACATACACAGGGTTAATTGGCAAGGAGCTTGGAATATCCTTTTCTGGGCATGTCTTGTGTGTTTATTCTGTGTGCTGTGTGTTGACATCTTTGCCCAGCGATTCGGTGTCGTAAGCAGCATTCGTTCGGAGGTATGGGCATGTCATTATCTGATAATGGGAGCGAGAGCTGCCTCACTTTGTTCATTATCTATGTCCATGGATGGTCATATCAGTAGTGATGCCGCTGTTGAGGCTGTCCATCGGATGGGTCGTCTTGTCGCTGATGTCCAGGCTAGACCCTATCTCGTTGACGATCCCATCCAGTGTGGCGAATTCTGGCTCACAGACTGCCAAGCCTTCAACGTCACCTGCGAAGCGAAGGTTCTCGGTGGTTCTTCCTGTGTTTTCTGTGCTGACGTAACGCCAAAGTCCCTCAGTTATGATGCATTCCAGAAAGAGGTTAAAAAGCCTGGGAGATGTAGGCCATCCCTGACAGATTGAGACTGCATAACTTCCAACTACATCACTGATGCTTTTAGGGCCTAACGGTCATAAAAGAAATTCTTTGAAGTGGTATAGCGTTCTGCTTTCTCAGCCTTGAGGATAGGGTTTACCTTTACCTGTGTGGCACGTCTGTTCTTTGAGAACTTTCTCATGCCTGTTGATCAAAAGAAAGCCTGTTTTCTTTTGAAGAAAAAAATAAGGTAACAGTTTTGCTGTGCGTGCGCGCGCGCGCGCGCGCGCGCGCGGTGTGTGTGTGTGTGTGTGTGTGTGTGTGTGTGTGTGTGTGTGTGTGTGGAGAGAGAGAGAGAGAGAGAGAGAGAGAGAGAGAGAGAGGAGAGAGAGAGAGAGGAGAGAGAGAGAGACTTTGCATGCTACAAAGTAAAGTATGTCTCAGGAGGGCAAAAGAGAGAGAACAAAGAAAAAGGCAAGTGCGGACGAATGCAAAACCCTTTTAAGTAGACGAAAGCGTTCGTTATAGTGCCGTATTTTCAGTCAGGGGATGTCAAACTTTGTGTTTTATTGCTGAAGTTCAGTCAAGTGACGTCAAACTCGGTGTTTTATTGTTACACTCCGGGCGCGGACGGAGTACGAGGATGTCAGAATTTTCTGGACTCCACCATTAACCCACCCACCCCGGCAAGAAATGCATTTTTGGCTTACTTTCCTCCTTCCCCAAGGGAGCAAACCCCCCCCCCCCCCAGATCCACCTTTGAACTCTCACACGTCATTGGTTCGGCGTTCTTGTCTCTTCTGCGTGACCTTCGGGGTTGGCCAGACTGTCCAAATTGTTTGGGGTGGGGAAGGAAGGGGTGATGGGGTCAGCTGGTAGTTCAAGGCACTGATCATATACAACATGCTCGTTCTGAAATTTTAACAGAGTGACCAGATCTGTTTGGGATCTACAGTTTGGGCGTTGTATATGAGCAACAGAGGAATACCCACGGCTGTTCCAATCAAATTTGCAGAATTCGTCGAATCAAATTTGCAGGACTCGTCCCATCAAATTTGCAGAATTCGTCCCATCAAATTTGCAGAATTCGTCCAAACAAATTTGCAGAATTCGTCCAATCAAATTTGCAGAATTCGTCCAATCAAATTTGCAGAATTCGTCCCATCAAATTTGCAGAATTCGTCCCATCACATTTGCAGAATTCGTCCAATCAAATTTGTAGAATTCGTCTCATCACATAGCCTGACATATACACTAATGTTTCTAATTAAAAGAGAGAAGAAAAACAAAGACGAAGTTTAAACATAATGTAGTTTCTAGTTCAGCTTCATTCCATGTTAAAACCTGTTTCGTCTTCGTTTGATCAAGATTGATGTTGTCTTCAGGAAAAGAGGTTAAAAAGAAAATCTTCTGTAATCGTGACCAGCCGCCGGGTTATTTTATTTTTTTGTTTTGTTTTTTTCTTATGCACGAAATAAGATAACGGCCTGGGGTTAGTGGAACGAACAGTGAGAAATGTTATTAGCCTGTAGTTCAGTTACTAGTTGGTAGGCTGCTTTGGTTTTAGTTTCAAAACGAGGTGCCTGTAAATAGCAATTAAGTAGGGTGACTCTTCTTCCCATGAAGAAATATGTAGACGCCAATAACTTCAAACGAATGCTGCTTATGTCACCAAATTGCCCAGCCGAAATGACAACACAGAGCGCACAGATCATTCCCTTGTTTGTTCTGTATACTCTGTGTTGTCGTTTCTGCTAAGCGATTCGGTGTCGTAAGCAGCGTTCATTTGGAGTTTGGGGTTTCTGTTTATTTAATCATGCGAACAAAAATTACCCTACAAGCCGTAATCCAGTTCTCATAGTTGCCTTGCCTGCCCGTGTGTCTGCTCTCTCGTTTCCTTTAACACCTGCATGTTCAGGGCAGTACATCCATATGAGTCTCTCCGATGGAAGGCTGCGTATTAGTTCATTCCAAGCAGGGCTACCCATTCCACTCTCCACATTTTGAAGTAGGTTCATGGAGTCAGTCAGTAGCATGGCTTGTTGCATCTTTAACTGGTCTGTGGAAGAGAGCCAGTGGAGTGCTTGTGTCACTGCTTCTACCTCCATTGAAGTTGTTAAATTGTATGCGCCATTGTCTTCCTGAATAGTTCGGCCATTTTGCTTCACTGTGTATTCCCAGCCTGATGTACCTTGTTGACATAACCATCAATGTATATAACAATACAATATCTTCTTTGTGGCAAGGTTTTCTATCTGCATCTGAATGTGTGCGTTGGTTTTGCCATCTGGCCATTCTCGGCAGTGTTTTCCAAGTTCTGGAGCTACGGCAGTGTGGTAAAGGTGTTTGACGTGGTCTGGATACTTTTTCACATTCCTTCGTTTCGGCATCTGCTAACTTGTACACAAGTGTATATTGTCTTCTGCCTGTAGTATCCCTGATTCTGCACGTGCTGTTTTCTTGACTGCCGAATATAGTGGGTTTGGGGGATTTTTAAGAGCTCTGAAATATGCCTTCACCTGTTCTAGCTTGCGTCATGCCTCCATTAAAGGAAGGTCAAGCAGGTATCGCATAGTTTCAACTGGTGTTTCTTTCATGGTTCCCAAGATCAATCTCATTGCTGAATTTCGAATTCTTTCAAATCTAAAAAGATCGCTCTTGGACAGTGTTGTAATCTCTAATCCATAATCAATACACTGAGTACACCTGCATGATGCAGTCGGTAGAGATGGCGCTGTTCAATGCCTTTAGCTGCCATTGCTTTCGTGGAAGAAAGGCTCATTTCGTATTTAAGAACAAAGTTCTCAACACGCTTTCTGAAGGCCGGCATTCTGTCACAGCCTACAACCAAACCAAACAGCGTGGGTTGTCAGTGGATTGAACTGGTACTCCATTGAAGGAAAACTGTCAGGGTAATAATTGTCCTGATGTCTTGTTGATGACAGTGCAGGCCAATGTCTGGGCTGTTGTAGGACTGACGGACGATCCAGGTTCTTGGCACCACTCAGCAATGTTGCTCAGCTGCTGCTGAACTGGCTTCGTTGTTTCTTGAGTGTTCCTTGATGTGTTGTAGATCAGACCGTCATCTGCTAGTGTCAACACTCGAGCAGTTCCGTTTCTGTTGAGGTCTGCAAGGCCTTTAGTGTAAACACTGTAGAAAGCAGGGAGACAGGAGAAGCTTGAGGTAATGCCATAGCTGACAATAAACTGCTCATGTCTTTCAGGACCATCTCTAGGGAAGATAATTCCTGCAGGAATCAGGAAGGGGGATAATCACCCTTTTAACATCCTTTGGACATAGGTAAACATGTCCATCTGATTGTGACAAGAACCGAAAAGACAAGACCAACCTCATGGTAATGCGGCCTAATTATTTCTGAGCTTAGTTCCGGAAAGAAGCAACCTTCAGGTCATTGTGAACTTGCTGTGCTTAGGCTTAGCCCGGGGGAAACAAACATGAAGCATCTGGTCTGATTGTGGCATGAATGTGTTCGGGATCAGCTGTGCAAAGAAGTAGACCAACATTGTATGTATTGTCGGCTAAAGAAACACAGTAGTAGCTTAATATTTATATTACCGAAAGGGAATGAAACAGTTACAAAATCTAGAAACACGGTAGTCGCTTAACATTTATATTACCGAAAGGGAATGAAACAGTTACAAAATCTAGAAATCCAACCCGTTGTTTTACATCAATGTTTGGCTGAGAACTGTGTATATTACTCTTTTTTATGTGGGGTCATCAGCCTCCAATTTGATTCGTACTATTTTCATTCCCCCCCCCCCTTTTTTTTTTT
Source organism: Conus ventricosus (assembly GCA_018398815.1). Taxonomy (NCBI): domain Eukaryota; kingdom Metazoa; phylum Mollusca; class Gastropoda; order Neogastropoda; family Conidae; genus Conus; species Conus ventricosus. The sequence continues at coordinate 9,607,870 of CM031604.1, read as the reverse complement.
AGCGGAGCCTCCATCCTTCAGTATTTTTCTACATTATTTTCTTTTTCCCTTCCTCCCTCCCCCCCTTTTTTATTTTTTTATTTTTTTATTTTTTAGCGGGGCCTCCCTCCAACATCTTTTCCCCATTTTTTCAGCGTTTTCCCCGTCAAAGACTCACATACAATGCATAGCCTGTATGTTTCTTTACCGATGGACATTCGCTTGATGTTTTGATGTGTTTGCGTTTAAAACAAGATTGTGTGTACTACTCAATGTAAATATTATTCTCATTATTCGTCGAGTTGGCTTGCTTTCGTTTCTAGAAAGTACCTCTAGTTTTGTCCGTGAGACTGCCACAGTGGACTTTCGATATCCCCCAAAGACTTCACTGGACGTGGCGTAGAGTGAAGTAATGCAACTCGTAGTGAAAGAAAGCCTTACGGGATTCACTGTGTTGGCAGTATCCTAAACAGCTTATGAACAGCCCAGATTCTGTGTGCAGAGAATGTGTGTGTGTGTGTGTGTGTGTGTGTGTGTGTGTGTGTGTGTGTGTGTGTGTGTGTGTGTGTGTGTGTGTGCGCGTGTTCGTACGTGCGTGCGTGTGTGTGTGTGTGTGTGTGTGCGCGCGCGTGTGTGTGTGTGCATGTGTGTGTGCATGTGTGTGAGCATGTGTGTGTGTGTGTGTGTGTGTGTGTGTGTGTGTGTGTGTGTGTGTGTGTGCACGAGACGCACATTTTTGAGTTTATGATAAAGAGAGACAGACAGACAGACAGACAGACAGGCAAAGCAAAAGGAAATTCACACACACACACACACACACACACACACACACACACACACACACACACACACAGAGAGAGAGAGAGAGAGAGAGAGAGAGAGAGAGAGAGAGAGAGAGAGAGAGAGAGAGAATAAAATCGCATGCAGAAGCACAATCATGTATATAACATAGTTACATAAAAAAAAAGTTAATTTCATAAAATTGGGATGGTTTACAATTCAGAACGGGACAGAGAGGCGGGGAACGAACAGAGAAACAAGAAACTCCAAAATCAATTATTAGATCAGTTGTTCATGCAGATAAGAGCAGAAAGGGCCATCTGCACCATTCATGAATTCAAAGGCATGCTAATTTAAGCGTGAAATACTCCTTCGTAGGAGGCCAAAGCCGAGTTCTTGATAAACATAGACAAAAAAAGGAACGCTTGAATGAAATCAAGCTGTATGAAAATAGCTGAAGTCATGTATATTGAGATCTAGGTTACAATGAATCTCAAAAGCATAGAAGAAACCTGCTCCACTTTTTTTTTTGCATTGAATTGTCTACCCTGTGACGAAGCGTGCCACGACTGATAAGCAGATCAAATCATGTTGATTTGGCTTACCCGACCAAAGGGAGGAGGGGTTGAGGTAGGACGGGGGATGGGGGGGAGGGGGGTAGAGTCGGGGCGAGGGTGGGGGGGGCATGTTCGGGCTGTAGGGGAGAGAACTGCGCACAAGGAAAGGGAAAATAAAGACAATCGGAAGACTGGGGTGAAAGAGAAAAGACAGGACGGACGTTAAAATTCGCCACAAGAACCAGAAGAAAAAGGTTGGTGTCTTTTTAGCCTTGGGGGGAAAAAGGTTGGTGTCTTTTTAGCCTTGGGGGGAGGAAGCGAGAAAAAGGGGAAGGAGAGAAAGGGGACAGGGGTGAGGGAGGAGGCACAGAGCATAATGACAAGGGGCAGCAGAGGGACATCCGGAGTCATGAACCGGGTGTGGCCCAACCCCCCTAGAGTGTCAGGAGATAAGGGCCGAAACACTTGCTTGAAGGGGGCTTCTCTTCTGAGGACTCTCTGCTGCCACGCTCTCCACGAGTTTCTTTCTACATCTGATTTTTTTTTACACATTCAAAAGTTTCAGAGTATCAAGGGATACATTACACTGTTTCATCTTTTGAATACATTTAAAAGGTTTTAAATTCCAAAGGCAACGCAGTTTTCTGTTTCTAATGAATGTATAAAAAGGGTTTGATTTTACAGTACAAGTATTTAAGTGTTTATCTCTAAGGTATCAATATCCCACAATAATGCGTTAAACTGTTTATGTTTTGGATATATCAAAAAGTTTCAATTTTTCAATTTTCAAACCAAAGCAATTGATTGTTTAAATTTAGAGTGCACTAAAAGCTTTCTCTTTCCCAAGCAAAGCAACTGACTGTTTTATCTTTTGGATGCATTACAAGATCTCCATTTTCAAGCGAAAACAATTCTTTATCTTTTAGATGCAGTAAAAGGTTTTAATTTTCCCAAGCTAAACAATTGACGTTTAACTTTTTCTAACGACGGCTGAAGAACATACAGTGAACGGATCGAAGTATGGCACCGTGCAAGTGTGAGACTTTCAACACTGAACCAGTCATCAAATACCCAGAGTCTGTACCTTCTCCTCTTGCACTGTCTTTGTTTTGCTGCTTCCATATTTGTGATGAAAGAAGAACATACGCAGCATTGGACCCACGATCAATTTAACGAACAAAATGTCTCCAATGTGTGTGTGTGTGTGTGTGTGTGTGTGTGTGTGTGTGTGTGTGTGTGTGTGTGTGTGAGAGAGACAGACAGACAGACAGACATAGAAAGCCGCTGAAGTCCTTTATGTAGGATGGGTTTATTCAGCGAGCTTTAAAATTCGTCAACAATTTGCCGTGGTCTAATTTCTCTCGAGTGTTTTCCCCGCCGGCTGCCAACTCGGTTTTAACAGCTCAACATTGATAGTCACAGTCATCTGGGCTCCCTTGTCGTGACTGGGAGTTTGCGACCTGCGGTAGTGCGTTCTTGGTTCTGGTTGTTCCTGTTTTGTCGTTCATTCCTATCATTGCTTGGTCTTCTATTGGCGCTCGTTCCTATAATCGGTTGTTCTCCTGTTGTTGCTCCTTCCTACAATTGGTTGTTCTCTTATCGCCGCTCGTTCCTACAATTGGTTGTTCTCTTATTGCCGCTCATTCCTACAATTGGTTGTTCTCTTATTGCCGCTCATTCCTACAATTGGTTGTTCTCTTATTGCCGTTCATTCCTACAATTGGTTGTTCTCATACTGTTGCTCATTGGTTGTTTTCCTTTTACTGCTCATTCCAATTACTGGTTGTTCTCCTGTTGTCGCTCATTTCTACAACGGGTTTTTCTCCTGCTGTTGTTCATTGCTTGTTACCGTGTTGTCGCTAATTCCTATCACTGGTTGTTCTCTTGTTGTCGCTAATTCCTATCACTGGTTGTTCTCTTGTTGTCGCTAATTCCTATCACTGGTTGTTCTCTTGTTGTCGCTAATTCCTATCACTGGTTGTTCTCTTGTTGTCGCTAATTCCTATCACTGGTTGTTCTCTTGTTGTCGCTAATTCCTATCACTGGTTGTTCTCTTGTTGTCGCTAATTCCTATCACTGGTTGTTCTCTTGTTGTCGCTAATTCCTATCACTGGTTGTTCTCTTGTTGTCGCTAATTCCTATCACTGGTTGTTCTCTTGTTGTCGCTAATTCCTATCACTGGTTGTTCTCTTGTTGTCGCTAATTCCTATCACTGGTTGTTCTCTTGTCGCTAATTCCTATCACTGGTTGTTCTCTTGTTGTCGCTAATTCCTATCACTGGTTGTTCTCTTGTTGTCGCTAATTCCTATCACTGGTTGTTCTCTTGTTGTCGCTAATTCCTATCACTGGTTGTTCTCTTGTTGTCGCTAATTCCTATCACTGGTTGTTCTCTTGTTGTCGCTAATTCCTATCACTGGTTGTTCTCTTGTTGTCGCTAATTCCTATCACTGGTTGTTCTCTTGTTGTCGCTAATTCCTATCACTGGTTGTTCTCTTGTTGTCGCTAATTCCTATCACTGGTTGTTTCTTGTTGTCGCTAATTCCTATCACTGGTGTTGTTTCTTCTTTCTTGTTGTCGCTAATTCCTATCACTGGTTGTTCTCTTGTTGTCGCTAATTCCTATCACTGGTTGTTCTCTTGTTGTCGCTAATTCCTATCACTGGTTGTTCTCTTGTTGTCGCTAATTCCTATCACTGGTTGTTCTCTTGTTGTCGCTAATTCCTATCACTGGTTGTTCTCTTGTTGTCGCTAATTCCTATCACTGGTTGTTCTCTTGTTGTCGCTAATTCCTATCACTGGTTGTTCTCTTGTTGTCGCTAATTCCTATCACTGGTTGTTCTCTTGTTGTCGCTAATTCCTATCACTGGTTGTTCTCTTGTTGTCGCTAATTCCTATCACTGGTTGTTCTCTTGTTGTCGCTTATTCCTATAGGTGGTTGTTCTCCTGTTGTTGCTTCTTCTTATAATTGCGTGTTTTTTCTGTTATCGCTCGTTCCTATAATTGGTCGTTCTCCTATTCCCGTTTGTTTCTATAATTGGCTAGTCTCCAATTGCCGCTCATTCTTATAATTGATTGTTCTCCTATTATCGCTCATACCTTATAATGATTGTTCTCTTATTGTCACTCATACCTACAATGATTGTTCCCCTGTTGTCGCTCAAACCCATAACTGATTGTTCTCCTATTGTCGCTCATATCTATAACAGATTGCTCTCCTATTGTCGCTCATAGGTATAACTGATTGTTCTATTGTCGCTCATACGTATAACTGATTGTTCTATTGTCGCTCATACGTATAACTGATTGTTCTATTGTCGCTCATACGTATAACTGATTGTTCTCGTATTGTCGCTCATACGTATAACTGATTGTTCTCCTATTGTCGCTTATACCTATAACTGATTGTTATCCTATTGTCGCTCATACCCATAACTGATTGTTCTCCTATTGTCGCTCATACCTATAACTGATTGTTTTCCTATTGTCGCTCATACCTATAACTGATTGTTCTCATGTTGTCGCTCATACGTATAACTGATTGTTCTCCTATTGTCGCTCATACGTATAACTGATTGTTCTCATGTTGTCGCTCATACCTATAACTGATTGTTCTCCTATTGTCGCTCATACCTATAACTGATTGTTCTCCTATTGTCGCTCATACCTATAACTGATTGTTCTCCTATTGTCGCTCATACCTATAACTGATTGTTCTCCTATTGTCGCTCATACCTATAACTGATTGTTCTCCTATTGTCGCTCATACGTATAACTGATTGTTCTCCTATTGTCGCTCATACGTATAACTGATTGTTCTCCTATTGTCGCTCATACCTATAACTGATTGTTCTCCTATTGTCGCTCATACCTATAACTGATTGTTCTCCTATTGTCGCTCATAACTATAACTGATTGTTCTCCTATTGTCGCTCATACGTATAACTGATTGTTCTCATGTTGTCGCTCATACGTATAACTGATTGTTCTCTTATTGTCGCTCATACGTATAACTGATTGTTCTATTGTCGCTCACACCCATCACTGATTGTTCTGTTGTCGCTCATACCTATAACTGATTGTTCTCCTATTGTCGCTCATACCTATAACTGATTGTTCTCCTATTGTCGCTCATACCTATAACTGATTGTTCTCCTATTGTCGCTCATACGTATAACTGATTGTTCTCATGTTGTCGCTCATACGTATAACTGATTGTTCTCTTATTGTCGCTCATACGTATAACTGATTGTTCTATTGTCGCTCACACCCATCACTGATTGTTCTGTTGTCGCTCATACCTATAACTGATTGTTCTCCTATTGTCGCTCACACCCATAACTGATTGTTCTATTGTCGCTCATACCTATAGCTGATTGTTCTATTGTCGCTCATACCTATAACGGATTGTTTTATTGTCGCTCATACATATAACTGATTGTTCTATTATCGCTTATTCCTATAACTGATTGTTCTATTGTCGCTCATACCTATAACCGATTGTTCTCCTATTCTCACTTATTCCTATAACTGATTGTTCTATTGTCGGTCATTCCTATAACGGATTGTTCTATTGTCGCTCATACCTATAACTGATTGTTCTATTGTCGCTCATTCCTATAACTGATTGTTCTATTGTCGCTCATACCTATAACGGATGGTTCTATCGTCGCGCATACCTATAACTGATTGTTCTATTGTCGCTCATACCTATAACGGATTGTTCTATTGTCACTCACACCTATAACTGATTGTTCTATTGTCGTTCATTCCTATGACTGATTGTTCTCCTGTTGTCGCTCATATCTATAACTGATTGTTCTCCTATTGTTGCTCATACGTATAATACGTATTACTGATTGTTCTATTGTCGCTCACACCTATAACTGATTGTTCTATTGTCGCTCATACCTATAACTGATTGTTCTCCTATTGTCGCTCATTCTTATAACTGATTGTTCTCCTGTTGTCGCTCATACCTATAACTGATTGTTCTATTGTCGCTCACACCTATAACGGATTGTTCTATTGTCACTAATACCTGTAACGGATTGTTCTATCGTCGCTCATACCTATAACTGATTTGTTTATTGTCGTTCACGCCTATAACTGATTGTTCTATTGTCGCTCATACCTACAACGGATTGTTCTATCGTCGCTCATACCTATAACTGACTGTTCTATTGTCGCTCACACCTATAACGGATTGTTCTATTGTCGCTCATACCTATAGCGGATTGTTCTATTGTCGCTCATACCTGTAACTGATTGTTCTATTGTCGCTCACACCTATAACTGATTGTTCTATTGTCGCTCATACCTATAACGGATTGTTCTATTGTCGCTCACACCTATAACTGATTGTTCTATTGTCGTTCATTCCTATAACTGATTGTTCTATTGTCGCGCATGCGTATAACCGATGGTTCTTCTATTGCCGCTCATCCTGTCACTGGTTTTTCTTTACTGATCTGCATTGTGGTCACTGGTTATGATGAACATGCTGTTGATCATTCCTGTCGCTGTTTGTTCTCGTATTATCATTCATTCATAGGATTGTTTGTTCGGTGACTGGTGTTCATTTGTGTCATCGTTCTCCAAGTGTTCATTGGCGTGATTGTTCTCACACTGCTGCTGCTTATTTTGGTCATTGATTGTTCTCCAACGCTTGTTCATGCATGTGATTATTCTCATACTGTTGTTCGTTCACGTCATTGGTTGTTCTTCTGTTGTTGTGCATTTGTTTCATCGGTTGTTCTTTTGTTGTTCATTTCTCAGTCACTGGTTGTTCTTCTGTTGTTGTTGTTCATTGATTTTGTCGGTTGTTCAACTATTGTTGTTCATTTATGTCATTAGTTGTTCTTCTGTTGTGGTGTATTCATGTCGCCGGTTGTCCTTCTTCTTTCTTTAAGTGTCCGCCTTCATCAAGTTGAAGATTCTGACACTGTAGTAGTAGGGGGTTTCCGGATCAACAGTAGAACAAAAAGCTGCTGCCTGGATCATCAGCTTATGAATAGGTGGGCCTTATACTGGAGGGTGACGGACTGAGGTGAGGGTGGGGAGGGATAGGTGACGGGGTGGGGGGGCGGAGGGGCGAAGGGGCCAGGAAAGGGAGCGAGAGAGGGGAGGGGAGTGGAGGAGGGGGGGGGTGTTATATCCAGGATCTGAAGTCCTCCAACGAGGCTGATGCCACCGCCTCAGCTGGAAGATTGTTCCACTCCCTCCCAGTGCGTGGAAGAAGCTGTTCTTTCTGTAGTCTCTGCAGCAGGGTTCTACATGGTACTGCTGCTCGTGAGAGTTCCTGGTGTTGTACTGATGGGTGTAACGCGTAGGGATGTGCGCAGAGTTGATCTTGATATGCCGTGGTGGAACTTGTAAAAGGTGGCTAGCCTGATTTGCTGACGTCGTTGTTCTAGAGGAGCCCAGTGCAACTGCTTGTACATAGCACCTACGCTGGATGTCTGACGGTAGCGATTTACAACCCAGCGCGCTGCCCTTCGTTGAACCTTTTCAAGTGCTAACTTGTCCCCTTCTTGATGGGGATCCCACACCTGGCAGGCGTACTCTAGGGTTGGGCGCACAAGGGCTTTGTAGGCTCTCTCTTTGGTTTGGATGGAAACTAGTTTCAGGTTTCTCTTCACAAAGCCGAGGGTCTTAGAAGCCTTGTTGACGATGTTGTTAATGTGGGGTTCCCATTTTACATCTGTGGACAGGGTAACCCCTAGGTATTTTTATTTTTCCTCCTTGGTGGGCTGGAGGTTTGTGACCATGCAGATGGTAAGTGGCCTTGTGTTTTGTGCCAAAATGGAGAGTGTGACACTTGTCCGGATGGAAGGACATGAGCCAAGTTTCTTCCCATTTAGCAAGTTTGTCAAGGTCTCTCTGTAGTGTGGCTTGGTTATGGCCTTCCTGATGGTCTTGTGGCATGCAGTGTCGTCTGCGAAAAGGCGTACGCTTGAGGAGAGGCCCATCGGGATGTCGTTAATGTAGAACAGGAAGAGGCAGGGTCCCAAGACAGAGCCTTGGGGAACTCCAGACTCAACCCCTACAAATGCCGATGTAACTCCTTCCACCACCACTGCCTGCTGCCTGTTGGTCAGGAAGTTCCTTATCCACCTGTTCAGGTGGCCCGGATTCCATAGTGGTGGAGCTTGTGAACCAGAAGCGAGTGAGATACCTTGTCAAAAGCCTCGGAGAAGTCCATGACCAGGACGTCATGCTGTCTTTCCTTCTCTCTATCGAGTGTGATGTCGTCCACGAGTCCAGCAGTTGACTCACACAAGAACGCCCTCGACGGAATCCATGTTGTTGCCCGGGAGATGATGTTGTTTTTCTCTGCGAAGCCCATCACAGTGTGGACCAGGATGTGTTCTAGGACTTTGCCAGGAACACTCGTCAATGAGATCGGACGGTAATTTTCAGGCTTATAGCGCTCTCCCCTTTTTAAAGATGGGCGTAACATGCGCTGTCCTCCAATCTTTTGGTACGATGCCCGTGTTGATAGACGACTGGTAGAGCAGGGTGAGGGCTGGGGCGAGTTCTTCTGCCAGCTCCTTCAGGATACGAGGGCTAATGTTGTCTGGTCCTGGTGCTTTCCGGGGTCCAGATTCCTCAGAAGCTTACGCACACCTCCTTCTGTGATAGTGATGGTGCTGCAGGTTGGCCCGGGTGCGTCTGTACCGAGTCCTGTTCTGTTCTTGATGTGAAGTCATCAGAGGAGCATGGAAGCTCTTACTGAAAACAGACTGGAACTGCTGGTTAAGTGTCTCTGCCTGGTCTTTTGCGTCAAAAATAATCCTGCCGTTGATTTTCAGAGGAGAAACATTTGCTGGTTCGTGTCGCTTTGACTTGATGTATGTCCAGAAGTGTTTTGATACTTTTATGTCCCCATCGCCTTTTTCCTCTAACATTTCAGCTGTGTGGACCCAGTAGTTCCTTACTTCAGTTGTTCAATCATATCGCCGGTTGTTCTTTTGTTGTTTATTCATACCATCGGTTTTTTTTTTCATAAATTGTTGTTTATTCGTTCATTATGTGTTCTTTTATTGTTGTTCAATTAATTCGTCAGTTGTTCTTCTATGGTTGTTCTTTTGTATCATCGGTGGCTTCTATTGCTGTTCATTCACACTATTGACAGTTCTACTATAGTTCACGTTTGTCACCGGTTGTTCTTTGGTGTTCATTCATGTTATCGTTTTTTTTTCTTTATTGGAATTCATTGATGTAGTCGGTTGTTCTTTTATTGGTGTTTATTTACGCCATCGGTCTATTGTTGCTTAATCGTATCACTGAATGTCATACTTTTGCTTATCTGGAAATAGGTTGTTTTTACTGCTACAAATTCTTGAAATGGATTGTTCTCCTACTTTTGTTCGTTCTTTTGTTCTTCCATTTTTAACTTATTGCTTACGCGTCCGTTCGCAAAGCCAACACCTGTAACCTTTTCGTTGAACGCACGAGCACAATGGTCGTCGCAGTGGGCACCGCACATCCTCGTGTGTAAGTGTAAAACGTCCCCCAGCAGTGATGTGACACTCTGGAATGAAAACTGCTTTAAAACTAACTGAAAACTACAGAAAACTGCTCTCTCTCTCTCTCTCTCTCTCTCTCTCTCTCTCTCTCTTCTCTCTCTCTCTCTCTCTCTCTCTCTCTCTCTCTGTCTGTCTGTCTGTCTGTCTCTCTGACTGACTGACTGATTGACTGTCCATCTGCCCGTCTGTCTGTCTGTCTGTCTGTCTGTCTCTCTCTCTCTCTCTCTCTCTCTCTCTCTCTCTCTCTCTCTCTCCTCTCTCTCTCTCTCTCTCTCTCTCTCGATGACCAGCTCTAGTCAACAGCGATCTTTTCCATCATGCAGTGCCCTGTGCCACTGGCTATCAGGCTTTGTGAGCCATGCAGTTCTGTGACAGTGTGAGCCATGCAGTCTGTGAGAGTGTGAGCCATGCAGTCTGTGAGAGTGTGAGCCTGCAGTCTGTGAGAGTGTGAGCCATGCAGTCTGTGAGAGTGTGAGCCATGCAGTCTTTGACAGTGTGAGCCATGTAGTCTTTGACAGTGTGAGCCATGCAGTCTGTGAGAGTGTGAGCCATGCAGTCTGTGATGAGAGGTTTTGCGTGAGCCATGCAGTCTTTGACAGCGTGAGCCATGCAGTCTTTGACATGTGTGAGTCCTTGCAGTGACTTTGACAGTGTGAGCCATGCAGTCTTTGACAGTGTGAGCCCTGCAGTCTTTGACAGTGTGAGCCATGCAGTCTTTGACAGTGTGAGCCCTGCAGTCTTTGACAGTGTGAGCCCTGCAGTCTTTGACAGTGTGAGCCCTGCAGTCTTTGACAGTGTGAGCCATGCAGTCTTTGACAGTGTGAGCCATGCAGTCTTTGACAGTGTGAGCCATGCAGTCGTTGAGAGTGTGCAGATTAACCTGGAAGAGCTTGCCCCAGCGTGCCTTGCACCTGTGAACCAAAATGGGCTGTCATGAATGCTACACTCAACGAGCCTTTAGGGCATAGAACGGCGTTAAACGGATTCTCTGAAGATCGTCTCATCCAATACGACAATGCGCAGTGCACTCTATTGGCGTAGTGGGATTCCTACACTGATTCCACCCGTTGAGAATGGATTCCTCCTGGCTTAGCCTCTTGTCATCCTCATCACCAGCTAAAGTGGCATCCTGCGCTGTCAGCTAGACTAATCCATGGAACAGGGTCGCAGTGACCGCCTGTGTGCAGCTGTTTAGCAGAGTACGAACCCTGAACGAGCCGCACGTGCTGGTTAATCGGCGGGTCAAAGTCGCCTACGGTGCCTTTACAGGCTGGGTTTCTTCACTCTGTTCTTCCCTGAGCCATTCTAAATGTGTTGCGATACAATCCACTTCTCCTTCCAGCTCTGATGATTAGGCGCCCCCCTTGTCATTACAGCCAGTATCTGTTGCATGCGGCTCTTCACCTTTACACCATGGGCTTTGTCCGGTTCGCCAAAACCTGAACTGACCCTATAGAGAGACAGAGAGAGTTTACAGACTAATCTAGGTATTTCGCAACACAGACCTAGGACTGTTGAACACAGACGAACATTCGCACAACATTTATTGACCGTGATAACATGAACATTTCCACCAACATTATGAGCATGATAACCATTTGACTCCAATCAATCCTTCCCACACGAACAACACACGCCACAACCAACACTGTCGCTGGCATACGCTCAACCGCCACACATTCACGCCTCCGCCACGGGCTCCGTCCACTGCAGCCGGTGTAGGAGGCAAAAAAGACTTCCAGGAAAAAAACACTGGGAGTGTAATTTTTCCTAGGAAAGAAACACTGCAATCTCGGAAGGGGAGTGTTATTTGGGTACGTTTTGGGCCGTTATATTGGTATGGACACAGAAGAATACCTCAGATCGACAAAGATGGCAGCAAATCGTATCTGGGCTACAGACACAGAGATCATGGCAGCTGCCTTGCTCCTGAACACCACGATCAGCGTGTATACTCAAAGTGGAGATGAGAGAAGGTGGCTCGATCACACACCCCTTGGCAGAGCTGAAAGCCAAGAGAAAATTTATTTGTTGAACCTCTGTGGGCACTTCCAAAGGGTTGTTTCATGCGAGTGTTAAACATGTTCTTAAAGAATTTTAATCATGGAAGAATCAAAAGAATTAATTGAAAAAAAACTAGAGCAGTCTTTTTTTCCTGGGTAGTGTTAATTTCCTGGGCGTAGTCATTTTTTCCTGGTGAAGGAGTGTAATCTTCCTAGGAAAATAACACTCCTGTAGTGTTTTTTTTCCCGCAGTGTTATTTTCCGCCGACACCGGCAGTGCCTAAAGACGCTCACCCCACATGGGTCATAGGGCACACGACGCATAGCATCAATACAATGCATAACACAGTGCCAAAGTTAACCCGACAAGAAGTTGAAAATGAAATAAGGCAGGGAACAGCAAACAATAAACACTAAAATAAAAAAAAGTAGGGTAAGTCTTGCTCCCATAAGAAAACGTAACCCAGAGTAACTTTTATTCAAGACTGGCACAGCCTTTTAAACTTGAATAAAGTCAGACAAATACAAAGACGAACAATCTAATAGTGGGGGAAAACAAGCGCAGGCCAACAACCCCTCTGTCATCAAAGTTATGACTTGGCAAAGATTTGGACTTGAGGGGAGGGGGGGGGGTGTTGGAGATGAAGGAAATGGGAACATGAAATTAAGAAAATATATATATGAAAACTCTTCACTAGCTGCATGAGAGAACCATCGTAACCCCTCTCGAAGGCAGATCTGTTTACTACAAGAAGATTTCAACGGATTCCAAAGACATGGACAATACACTAGGCCAACAATCACGCTGAACAAAGGATAGCACCCGGGTTCTTGATCACGACCAACACATTAAACAGTGCACAGTTCTGCTCCACGCCTCGCACATCGCCGTCCAAGACTCACTGACGTTGTCATGATTATGTCCAACTCGTGCCGTTCTTCCCAATCGTTCGATGTGCACAAACGCGCATGCACACGCGTATCCATCAGAACAGACACGCAGACAGGAGCGCGTTTCGCATAACCACACGTGCTGATAAACGGTCCACACGCTGGGCCCCCATGATCGGCCGTGTGATCCTCTAGGCCACACTACACCCACTGGTAACACAGCGCAGCGTCCTTGACGCCCTTCCCCATAACACCGAAGCCCTCCCGTAGATTCCCCTCTGATTGCCACACAGTTGAGGCTCAGTGGTAGAGCGCCGGACTCGTAATCTTGGTGATCCTGGGGTTGCGGGTTCGAACCTCCGCCGGGGCGTTTCGGTACAGGGGATTTTTCCCTCGGAGTTAACATTGGTTCTGACTCCATTTCCCGTACAGTCCTTCGAATGAGACTATAAACCGAGGTTCCGTGTGTGAACGCACGCATAACATCTTGCACACACGTAAAATCCCATCACCAACTTTCGGAAGAGTAGGCTAGTTTGGCCGTTGGTATGGATGACACGTTACACATGGCATGCACCCTGCGTGAGAAATGGAAAGAATGAAGGAAGTAAGGAAAATGAGTGAACGATATTGAACGATATTGACTGGATGACACGGGAAACGACTGAATGAAGCGCCGGCTGGCAGCTCTTCAGTCGGCACTACCCAGGTAGGCAGCCCGTTGTGTAAACGAGTGTTGATTGTAAAGCGCTTAGAGCTTGGTCTCTAGCCGAGAATAGGCGCTATATAAGTATTCATTATTATTATTATTATTATTATTATTATTATTATTATTATTAATTCACGACCTAAAGCGTCCACGACGCCCCCCTTCCCACAATCGCGGAGCCGTGTGGTGTGCAAAAATACAAACTAGCCTATCTAAATCTCCACCCCCTCTATCGGCTTGAAAGTAACATCAGCTTACAGTAAATTAACCCCAGAGCGCGGTACAACCCCCCAAAACTGTCACCAATACAGACACAGCGCTGATAACAGGGCGCCAACAGATTGCTCGCAGATCGTGACAGCGTGACCATGGTAACGAGACGGCAGAACAGGTAGGCTCGGACCTCATAGTCATTGCTCGCAGATCGTGACAGCGTGACCATGGTAACGAGACAGCAGAACAGGTAGGCTCGGACCTCATAGTCATCAACAGTAACCAGCTATGCAGAATGTGGCAGTTAATCTATTGAAAGACACGCCTGTACTCAATGGCACTCTTGAGTGTAAATTTTACAACAACAAAAAAAACTTTCAGGTATTTTCACCAACAAACTCCGGGTGGTGAGATGCTCTGGCACTTTGCTACTATGATGATCCTGTCCGAGGCTTCCAGTTTTACCTTTGACCTGAGAAGAAGCAAATGGCACGATGAGGTGGTTCATGTACCACCGAAATGTGGAGAGCACACGCTGTGCGATTTGGACGAAACATCGGGGTCTGGGGCTGGAGGGTAGGGGCGGTGGTGGGTGGGGAGCAGTTTTTTGTTTTAGTCCTACGCCTCTGTAAGACGACGGCTCAGTAGACCTACGGCTTTTAAGATTTACAGCTCTTTAGATCTGCACCTCCTTAGACCTACGCCTCCTTAGACCTACGGCTCGGCAGACCTACAGTTCTTTAGACCTACGGCTCAGCAGACCCACAGTTCTTTAGACCTACGGCTCAGCAGACCTACAGTTCTTTAGACCTACGGCTCAGCAGACCTACAGTTCTTTAGACCTACGGCTCAGCAGACCCACAGTTCTTTAGACCTACGGCTCAGCAGACCTACAGTTCTTTAGACCTACGGCTCAGCAGACCTACAGTTCTTTAGATCTATGGCTCAGCAGACCTACAAATCTTTAGACATACGGCTCAATAGACCTACAGTTCTTTAGACCTACGGCTCAGCAGACCTACAGTTCTTTAGACCTACGGCTCAGCAGACCTACATCTTTTAAGACCTACAGTTCTTTAGACCTTCGCCTCTTTAAACCCAAGGCTCAGCACACCTACAGTTCTCCATACCCACAGCTGTGTGGTCCTAAAGAGTGTAGGTCTTAAAATGTGTAAGTCTGAAAAGCTGTCGGCGTAAAGAGGTATAGGGCTACAGGTATTCTTCATTTAAACTTCCTTAATGGACCAACACTTGACACACCCAGAATGGAAGACTAGGCTGCACACGTGCGGGATGTGTGTGTGTGTGTGTGTGTGTGTGTGTGTGTGTGTGTGTGTGTGTGTGTGTGTGTGTGCGCGCGCGCGCACGCTTACACACACCCTCACATGCCCACACCACGTACGCAATAAAATGCGTAAACACGCACACACACACACGCGCGCGCACACACACACACGCACGCACGCACGCACGCACGCACGCACGCACGCACGCACGCACACAACACCACACACACACACACACACACACACACACACACAAGAGGCCCCAAAAAGAACACCCCGCACGGTATCCATCATGGGAAGATTCCTTTCACTACAATCCTAGGGATCTCGGCCGCCCCTTCCATGGCCCCTGGTGGAACTATTTTGACGTGCTAACACAGTGGGAATAAATACTTTTTAAACAGTCTAACATGCTGAAGACATTATTCTAGCACAATGATTTGTAGAGTTGTTATTTATTCAGCATCAGAAATGTTTTGATCGTTGGAGATTGACATTCAATACTTTGTGCCATTTTTCACAATCCCTTAAACATTTTTCCCCTCTTTTTTCCCCTATCTATCCTTGTTGAAATTTGTTGCATATTTAGTGTTGTTACTTTCTTTTCTTTTTTTAAATTATGGTGATATAGTATACAATTATAAAGAACATGACAAGACCAAAAAATGTAAAAATACTGCAATGGAATTGCAGATCAATATCAACAAATATTCAGGAGCTGATTCAACATCTCTCGGATAATATCTACCAAGCATTAGTATTACAATCTCTTAATGTACATGAACAAAAGCTTCCAAAAATCCAAAACTTTTACTACCCACCAATATACCAAAACAATGATGAAACGGGAAGGGTTGGTACCGCATTGTACATTCGACAAGATGTAGAATACCTCGAAATAGATACACCTTTTTCAAAAGACATTAAAAACATAAATGCTTGTGCAGTAAAAGCAAAATTCCATGGATCATTGATACTGAACATATTGTCGGTTTATTTGCCAAAAGGTCCTGACAATCAAAACACAGAGTGGATTCGTACTTTACAAGACCAAAACGATAAATGGCTAATTGCAGGTGATTTCAATTCACACGCCCCCTTTTGGGATAATGAGTGCAAAATCATAACGCATAACAGATTCCTTGAAAATGTAGTAGACTCTTCACTCTGTATACTGAATGATGGTAGTGTTACTCGAATCCCGGATATTTCATATCATCGGGCTTCAGCGATAGACCTAACTCTCATGTCGGCTGCAATCGCTCCAAGTTGTGAATGGGACACACTTAAAGACTCCCTAGGCAGTGATCATTTACCAATAGTTATTTCCATCAAAGTGAAACAAACTAGTTCTGATCTCACAAAAGATCAAATCCCAAAATTTAACTACAACAAAGCTGATTGGGATAGATTTGAAAACATGCTTTCTATTTGCAATTGCGAGGAGATGATGGTTGATGATGTTGATACAAGCTACATGAAATTTGTTGATACTGTTTTGCGTGCAGCTGAGCTTTCAATCCCTAAATGTAATCCTGATAAAACAAGAAAATATACAGGAAATGTTTGGTGGAATGTTTCCTATGAAGAAGCAAGAGAACAAAAAATGGAGGCTTATAAAATGTATCTAAAAAATAAAACAGACCCAGAAAAGATTGCTGAAAAAAAAACAAAGCAAAAATCACAGTAATAGAGTGAATGAAAAGGCTAAGGAAAGAATATTGGTCAAATTTCTGTGAAAATGAGGTTCAAAATCACAAAGATCTCCAGAAAACTTGGAAAAAAAATAAAAGAAATGAAAAATGGAATAAGTCTTCCTGGTACCCCTTAAAATTGGAAAATAACGAATTTCCTTCCAATTTTGAAAAGGCTGAAGCATTTGCAGATGCATTTGCAAAAAATAGTAACTTCGAAGGCCTCTCAGAAGAACAAAAACAGCTTAGAGAAAAAATGGACGAAAACGAAGACAATGAAAAAAGTCCCAATAACAATCACTATACAAATGCTCCTATTACTTTCCAGGAAACAAAGATGCAATTTCAAACCTTGGATCAAAGAAAAATCAGTGGGACAGATGCGATTTCCAATGAAATGATAAGCATTTACCAGTTAATATAAAACTTTTTCTAAGTTCATTTTTTCAAAAATGTTGGTTTGAAGGGATTCAGCCATCTTTATGGAAACAATCTACTGTTACCCCCTATTCCCAAGGAGGGAAAGTCAAAATCAGATGAAAATAATTACAGACCTGTCGCTCTTACATCACATGTGGGAAAACTTATGGAAAGAATAATTCTAAAAAGGCTTGAACATTTCTGTGAAAAAAATGGTATAAATACCAATACAACAGGCAGGTTTTTAGAAAAGGTAAATCATCAGTTGATCATTTAGTAAAAATTACCACACAGATTAAACATCAGTTTTCACGTAGGAAAAACGTACTTGCCACTTTTTTTTACATTAGAAAGGCATATGACCAAGTTTGGCATTCAAAACTTCTAAACAAACTAGGATTAATAGGTATTTCAGGTTGTATGTACAACTATATAAAGGCATTTTTAAGTGAAAGAATAATACAGACTAAGGTTGGTAATGCCTACTCTAATCAAAGACGTACACAGATGGGAATCCCACAAGGAGGTGTAATAGCCCCAATCCTTTTCAACATTTTGATGCATGATCTTCCAAAAGTGGTCTCAAACAATGTCGAGCTAGCACAATATGCGGATGATATTTGCATATGGATGAAAGTCACTCTAAAAAAGCTTACACCGATTAGATCAATCAACTATATTAAAAAAGGTATATCAAAATGAACTAGACAAAAATCAGCAAATACATGATTGAAAACGGACTAACCCTTTCATATGAAAAATCGCATATGGTTCTCTTCAATTCTGGGTATGATCCTAAACCTCTACCCTCTTTTCAAATAAATGGAATGCCACTTGAATATAAGAAAGTTGTTAAATTTCTAGGAGTAAGCCTGACTTCTAAATTGAATTGGAACTACCATTTGGAAAATATTCTGACAAAAGCCAGAAAAGGATTAAATTTATTAAAAATGATAAATCGACAGTCGTGGGAAAAGATAGTAAGGTACTTATTCATTTAGCAACTGCGCTTGTGAGATCAAAATTATCTTACGCTCAGGAAATATTCTTTTCAGCTCCAAAATATTTGATAACAAAGATGCAAAGCATCGATAGCAAAGCTTATAAGATAGCTCTCGGTGTCCCTGTCCATGCCTCAACACTGAAACCTACACAGAAATAGGAATTTTGCCCTTTACCGAAAATATGAAACTTGCTTCAGCAAAATATATATTAAGGAGTCATTCAACGCAAAATTCATGTATCAAGGAAACTGGTTTAAAATCAGAAATACATTTTCCAAAGCGAGCACAGAGTTTTGACTCTGTAAAAACTATAGGCTCCTATACGTCCCAATTATTTACAGATGCTGGTGTTTGAACCCCAAACAGTAGCTCCTCAAACGAGTTACAGTAATGTTCCTCAATGGGAGCTTAGTAAGGCTAATTTCGATATTAATTATACAGATTTAAGGAAAAGTGATGGGACCATGCTGCCAACATATGTCAAGGGACATATAAACAAAAATAATATAAATCATCTTAAAATATATACAGACGGTTCTCTACTTGAAAACCAATTATCAGGTGCTGCATTCATTATTCCATCATTAAAAATAGAGAAATCGTATCACATTGGGAAAATTACTCTGTATTCACAGCAGAGCTAATTGCCATTATTATGGCACTGAACTATCTTCTTAGTTTTCCATATTCCATATTTCAAATATTATTTTGTGTCGATTCAAAATCTGTCTTACAAGCTTTAAAATATTCTCATACCAGAGTGAGAGGAGAAATAATATACTGAGATATACCATTTAATTAATTTTTTGTCTTTACGTGGTTCTTCTATTGATTTTTGTTGGATTCCATCACATTGTGGTTTAGCAGCAAATGGAAGGTTGATCGGTTAGCCAAAAATGGTGCAGCTAAGGAAAAGATCTTTACAAAAATAAATATTCCTTTATCCTTATATGAAAATTATAGCCTTTTAGGTAAAGCATCATGGGATTCGGTGATAGGAAGACACAAAGAGTGTCTAAACATAATAAAGGACAACAAGGGAAAATTTTTTAAGAAGCTCGTAAAATATAAAACGGGACACAATCTCCACCAGGAACGAGTTTTGAAGAGTCTGATATTTAGACTCAGACTTGATGCATACAAAACAAAATATTGTAAAAATGTCACTTGCATTTGTGGCCAAAATATTACACTATTCCATGTCATCTTCCTTTGCAGAAATACTAAAAAATATTTACCTACTTGGTTATTAAGTTTGAACCCATCAATCGCGAATTTTTGGGACATTTTTGGGAACGAAGCGAAGGCTGTAGAAGTTGTTAGGGCTATTGTTAAGAGTCCAGTTAGACATTTACTTTGATTCTCGAGTTATTTGTTTGATTTATTTTTTTATTTATTTCAATGGTTAAAAATGTTTTGTTTCTTTAAAAATGTTCAGATATGAACCCAGGCTAAAGCAGTTTACCGTTATGCTGGTAGATTAGAATGGGGTTAAAGTGATAGTCACTTATTGGTATCTCATTAATTAAATAGACTATGCATGCAAAGTTTAGTATACTACACTACCTCCACACTCCATACACTTTTAATGACATTTTTAAAACAACACACACATGTATGCCCCCCCCCCCCCCCCCCCCCCCACCCCACACACACACACACACACGACATACACACACCGGCCCCTTTTAATGTGTTTTTCTGTTTTGTCTTTGTTTGTTTGTATGCCTGTTCGTTTGTCTCTTGTTTTTGTCTAAGATCACTGTAAAGTGGATAGACATTAAATTAAAGAACGAACACACACACACACACACACACACACACACACACACACACACACACACACACCGATGAACAGGCTTGTACGCATGGAAATCAATGGTGATGGACAGCCGGAATTATAGACTTTTAAGCCGCATGTAAGCGCATCCCTTAGTTCAATGGTCAGAGCGTTTGCCCACGGAGTTGATTGTCGTGTGTGTGTCCGAACCAAGCGTAGAGTTGGATGTTTTCGGCTGGAAAGCCCTCCCCCTGCCCATCCAGCAGTAAACCAGTACCTGGTTCAATTCAGGGATACTGAAGGCGGTAGAAATGGAGAAATGAGCTCCGCCTTTCATCATAGCGTACCCTAGACATGGTGAAACAGCTCCGCCTTTCATCACAGCGTACCCTAGACATGGTGAAAATGAGCTCCGCCTTTCATCACAGCGTACCCTAGACATGGTGAAAATGAGCTCCGCCTTTCATCATAGCGTACCCTAGACATGGTGAAAATGAGCTCCGCCTTTCATCATAGCGTACCCTAGACATGGTGAAACAGCTCCGCCTTTCATCATAGCGTACCCTAGACATGGTGAAACAGCTCCGCCTTTCATCATAGCGTACCCTAGACATGGTGAAAATGAGCTCCGCCTTTCATCACAGCGTACCCTAGGCATGGTGAAACAGCTCCGCCTTTCATCACAGCGTACCCTAGACATGGTAAAACAGCTCCGCCTTTCATCATAGCGTACCCTAGACATGGTGAAACAGCTCCGCCTTTCATCATAGCGTACCCTAGACATGGTGAAACAGCTCCGCCTTTCATCACAGCGTACCCTAGACATGGTGAAACAGCTCCGCCTTTCATCACAGCGTACCCTAGACATGGTGAAACAGCTCCGCCTTTCATCATAGCGTACCCTAGACATGGTGAAACAGCTCCGCCTTTCATCACAGCGTACCCTAGACATGGTGAAACAGCTCCGCCTTTCATCACAGCGTACCCTAGACATGGTGAAACAGCTCCGCCTTTCATCATAGCGTACCCTAGACATGGTGAAAATGAGCTCCGCCTTTCATCATAGCGTACCCTAGACATGGTGAAACAGCTCCGCCTTTCATCATAGCGTACCCTAGACATGGTGAAACAGCTCCGCCTTTCATCATAGCGTACCCTAGACATGGTGAAACAGCTCCGCCTTTCATCATAGCGTACCCTAGACATGGTGAAACAGCTCCGCCTTTCATCACAGCGTACCCTAGACATGGTGAAACAGCTCCGCCTTTCATCACAGCGTACCCTAGACATGGTGAAACAGCTCCGCCTTTCATCACAGCGTACCCTAGACATGGTGAAACAGCTCCGCCTTTCATCATAGCGTACCCTAGACATGGTGAAAATGAGCTCAGCCTTTCATCACAGCGTACCCTAGACATGGTGAAACGTGAACCATTCACTGCCCCTACGACCAATACGCTACGGAAACTTAACAACTCCACCCCACCACTGCGACGTTTTTTAAGGGAATGCGTTGAATCAGAATGTCGATGAACTACAGGCAGTTCGTTCCATACTGTGGGAGCCTGGTAAGAAAACGGCCTCTAATCATGTATTGTAGTCCTTACCACCGAGATATTCACCTTTCCTTCCTTCGATGCGGAGTGAAGGCTAGACATCGGAGTGTGCACTTGAAGGAAGTCAGATAAGTAGGGAGGGGAAAATGCCGGAAACGACAGAAAACGTCAAAGTTGAAAGATTGTATACGATTCTGTTTTAAGACAGAAAGCCAGTGGAGTGAGCGAAAAAGTAGAGGAGCGTAATCAAACTTCGAAGTTTTTTGGGTTTTTTTTTCAAATGAAACGGTGAACATTGTTCTAAATTCTTTGAAGCCAATCAAGCAAGTGTTTTGGGATACCAGAAAAAATAAGAGAATTGCATAAATCACTTTTAGATAAAAAGAAAACCATGGGCTCGCGTTTTTGTTGCTTCCATTGACATAAAAGTCAGTTATATCATGAGAACAGAACCTCTTTACCTGAACAGTATTTATTCCTCCGAAGGAATTGTAAACTTTGGTGTTCCACAGGGATCTGTTCTTGGACCTCTTCTCTTTTGTATCTTCATAAATGATCCCCCACTGCACATATCACATAATGGTGTCACCTGTGCTCTTTTTTTCGCTGATAACGATACTCTTCACCACAGTGATACAGACATCAAAGTTATACAATCATCTTTACAGCAGAGTAATAAACGAAATCTCAGAATAAACGATATCTCAGGATGGTACAACCCAAAGCGCACGGTCCTTAATTCGCATAAAAATTGAATGTTTGGTCTTAGTATCAAGAAAAAAACTGCCAGTGACAGCAGCTCACGTCGTTGAGCAAGTAAGCAAAGAATGTGTTCTTGGCATGACCATTGGCGAACATTTTAAATGGCAATTGCATATTGATCATGTTTGCTAACTTTGACTCTCAATTTTGCTTCCTTTTTTTTCCATTAATGAACCAAACATTATGAAGACGACGATGCCCCAAACTTACTTTTCGAACCTCTTTGCCTTTCTGATATTAATTACTCATCAGCTGTCTGGAGCTGTGTCGATGGTCATCAGAGTAAAGGAAGTAACTCAATGCTAGAACGGGAAATAGGGATAGGTGGGGAGCTAAGCTGATTTTGCCGAGAACTCTTTATCAACCACAGACGAACTGACAAAAATGATCAAAAAACGCAACCAACCTATAACAAATTAGTATTGATGTTTGAAAATACTGTTGATGTTTAAAGCCCATAATAACATGCCGCAACCATATCTTCCTGAGCTCGTTCAAATAGCAACAAAGCTGTATGATTCAGATAACTTACTTTAACCGCGTGTTTGCGTAGATTTGTTCACTTCTGGCTTTTCCTTTTTGGACCAGCTTTTTAGAACTCTCTACGTTCTATCAAAGCATATCAGCCCTGGACTTACTTTGACTTAGTCCTCTTCGTTCCGATCGGAACAC
>CM031604.1:9572537-9580037 GCA_018398815.1 Conus ventricosus | reverse complement strand
ATCTCAAAATGTGTAACCTTCGCACATTATTCACCAAATTAATAATCCAAAGTAAAGAATCCAATACCATGATCCACCATAATTTGGCATGTTTGCAAACTTTCAATCCTTTCTAAAAAAAAAAACATTCATAAGTGATCACCATATTCCAAAGATACATTCACAAAGTACATGGATAAACAATTATGGGATATCAACAATTCATAATCACAAAGTGTGTTATACATTAGTTGTGATGCACATTGTCCCTGTTTGGTCTCACATCATAGGTTCTATAAACCTCATGAAAATGAGAATATTACAAGTGTTAATAGTTTCTCAATAGACATGGTATAAACAAAATAAAATAGTTGTTTAACATAATTTCTTTTTCCCCACTTGTAATGTTTTAGTCATTGAAAAGTCACAGCTTTCATTGTTGACAATGACAAATGAAAAACAATTGTATTGGTTTGTCCATTGCCCCAAATCAAAAATTGTATAGCGACATTTCTAAAGAGTTATTTGCTAAACACAAATACATATAGATTCATCTTCACAAGCAAATTAGTAGGTCATAAATAGTACTTGATTTTTTCATTGGTTACCAAAGAAAATTATGTATTACATCAACAGCAAGTTGTTTGTTTGCTTGCAAAACATATAGTCACTTCAAGATGCCAATTATGCATAAATACACTTGAATTTAAATCGTCAGTAGCATACAATGCACGTCAAAGTGATCATCACCGTATCAGTAAGAATAGACAATAAAAACAGGAATAGTCTTTCCCTGAAGGACAGTTACATGTGGTCCATGAATATTCTCGCAGTGACAACTTTTCTGAGGACTTTTTGTGTTCCAGCACTGTTAACCAGTAAATGGAATTCTTGCAATGCCCTAAAGACACTCTTAATACTCTGCTGTTCTTAGTCTTTGCCGATTTCAGAACGTCATTGGCCTATGGTCGTCTGTAACTGAATGTTCTTCTGTCATGATACCTGGCGATTCACATTGCCCATACTATAGCCAAGCACTCTCTCTCAATAGGGAGTATTTCTCCTGTGGCTTTGAGAACTTCGTACTGGGTATTCACTGGATGTAACAAAGCACTTTTTTCTGCATCAGTACCGCCTCCTTTCTTTAGAACTGGCATCAGTTCTTAAAATAAAGTTTCTTGAGAGGGTGGGGTAACAAAGAAACAGGAATTGAGTGGAGGGTGTTCGAACACACTCCAAAGCCTTCTGGCACTCAGCGTCCACACAATACTTTTGTTCTTCGTCCCTTTCGTCGTTCAGTCAATGGGGCCGTCAGGGACGCAAAGTGGGGTACATAGCGTCTATAGTAAGACATACAATCGATGGTGTGACCTGATCTGTTTCTTTGTGTGGGTTTGTGTTAAGGATAAAATCTTTTCCCATTTCTTTCCCTCTGGCATCATTTTTCCCACTGAATAGTGTGACCAAAAAACCTCGGAGTGGGAAAACCGGCACGGTATTTTTGGTGGTCTTGCAGTTCAAAATCAAAAAACTTCTGAGTCGCAAAAAAACAGCTCGTAAGTTAGAAAGGAGGTTACTCCAGTGACTTTGCTGCACAACAAAATGTTCATTCAAAAAAACTGACTGCACCACATTCATGGAGTTTCAGGGCTCGATCATTTGCAAAGAAGCTGGGGCATTTTGGCAAAACTAATGGCATTTTCATCCTCTGGAATAAGACCAATAAGGTGTTTTGAATGCTGTCTTGTCCTTGTCAGCTTCAGCCATTGGAATCTGCAGTACCCTTTAGTCAAGGTCGACTTTCACAAAATACTTTCCTTCCGAGAGGCTGACACAGAAGTTCTTCAATGTCTGGGATAAGCTCGGCATTCGAACACAGTGATCTTATTTACTTCTGTAATCGATGCAGAATACGCCATGATCCATCAGGTTTGTCCACCAAATACCACTGGTGAGCTGTGCGGAGATGTAGAAGGTTCTATCACCTTTAAATCACAGCAGTTCATTGTGTCTCTCTAACCACCTCTTTTTTTGCAATGGGAGGGGGTATGGTCTGGTTCGCACTGGTTTTTCAGAAAGTTAACATGAATACTATGGGGTTCAATACCAGTACTGTACCTGGGGTATCACGTCAACACATCCTGAAAGTCTTTCAAAATGTTCTTTGATGCTGTTCTGTTGTCTTGTAGACAAATCATTAGACAGAACACATCCTCATAGGTTTCACCTTTGTTAGGACAGAAATAGGAAGGGGTACAACATCATCTGCACTGGTAGATGTTAAAAAACATTTACAGTTGCTGTTTACATAAAACTTTGATCTGTCCATGTACGTTACATGGGTTACAAATTATCACGGATAATGTCGGTCATGTTTGGACATCCAGTTTCTGACAGGATATATCCATACTCAACCGAGCTGGTTGATGGCAACATTTTGTACGTTCAAATTCTTCTTCAAACATGTTCACTTGAATTCCTCTCAGTGTTTGCCATTTTGATTCTGTATAATTTACTTCAGAGAGTTTTTCGACACCACCTGAAAAGACCCTTCCTCATAACACGAGCTTGTTATTGTTCATCAGTGAGTAATACAAGGACTTTATCCCTACACTGTAGGGAACGTTGCTTGTTTTCTGTCTGCAAAGACTTGTACCAATCTGTGTTCTATAAGGCTGATGTTTGTCCGTTGGTTATGTCAGTGATAGGTGGTTTTAGCAGCAGAAAGTATTGTCGTCAGGGTCTGTCTTTTCCTGCATTTCTTTTAATTATCTGGGGTAATCTGGAGTTCATTCCGTTTTGAGACTTTTAGCGGCGTTGTAGCCTTTCCCTGCTCTATGACGTTTGATTAGTACTACAAAGACAAGGAACAAACGTTCCTCAGCAACCACCATGTACTGTAGCGACCCCCCCACTGCAAATTGCCCAGATCAAGTCGCAGACTGGGTTATCAATAACACAGGCGGTGTAAGAAAACCGGAAGTAGTACGGTGTATCGATGATATTTTGCCAGCGGATCGTTTCATTCTTGCCTCCAAACGACCTACACTTTTGGACAGTGTTGAGATACTGGGTCTTGAAGCACGAATGGATTTCCGTACAACTGCAGTAGTGCACCCAGTGTTCGCAAAACTGAAGCCTGCAATCCATTGATGGCTCGTTTTCTAACACCAGTCCATCAACAGATTGATCTGGTGCCAAACAAGGCCTTCTTCCACAATCAGTGGAGACTAATGCGGGTTTTGAATCATTTTGTTTTGAAGGGCAATTTTTCTTCAAATGGAACTTGCCATCACAAAAGCAAACATCGCATGTCTGATCGGCAGCCGACTGATTTTGTGGAAACTTCGGTTCTGTCACGAACTGGCCCAAAGGTCTACGTGGTGGTCGTTGTCTCGACCTGGAACGTTTGCTGAGGAGTAACGGTCTTTCCGGCGGTGAGTATGTCTTGCGCAAGTCACTCGACCGCGGACAGATCCCTGTCCGTTCTAGGATAGGTATATCCTTGAGGACTCAAAAATGACCCACGATTTCCTGTCCTGTAACTTCCCTGGCTGATGGGGATAGTACATGTCGCATGAGGGACTCAAGATGGAAAATTCTCCCTTTCTAGCCACGCCCTTATCTGGTGTGCGCGATACAATACTGATCAGCCATCTGACACATTTCCTCACGTTTTCAACTTGCCTTTCTTTAAGGAAAGTGGGACCAGATCTTTGCTTTCCGCTCTGGAAAGTTGTTCTCTAAGAGGAGAGCTCGCAGTGATTGAAAAGTTTTTGTTCGTTTTAGAAAAATCGATCCATCGATCCAACAATGACTCATACGGATCCCGAAACGTGGAAACGATTCTCCTTTTTACAGGCGCATCAGAACGGAAACGTTGTGAAATGATAACGATCAGCCGATACATTGAAATTTCTTGAGGAGTCTTCCCCTTTCCCCCCACAAACTGATCCAGTTAATTTTGTTTCGCTGCAAGTGAGTGGTACAGTTCAAAGCGGTTCCCTTAAACAACGTCGCAATATTCAATGTTCCACTTTTCCTTTGGCAACCACAAGACGTTGCTGGTGAACTTTCTATCGGAAAGTAAACTATCAATGTCCTGTTTTTTCCTCAAAAGGTGGCAACTTTGTAATATATGACGGTTTTGGTTTGAGCATGGTGCGGAACGACTGGTGGAGGTTTCTCTCGATGCTCTGTATTCTTTCTAATTTCAGCCTTCAGTCCATAATTCTAACTTGCCTACTTAAATTCCCTCTGTTGTCTATTTTCTTCAGCTTCAGCTTCCCTCTGTAGTTCTATTTCTTCCACCTTCCCTCTGTAGTTTATTTTCTTCAGCTTCAGCTTCCCTCTGTAGTTTATTTTCTTCAGCTTCCTCTGAGTTTATTTTCTTCTCTCTCCTTGCCTGTCTCCTGGCCCTGTCTGTGCTTGTTGCACAGAGTTAAGGAAGTTTTTCTCCCTCAAAACCCAAGCGTTCCGCTTGTTTAACATATTTATCATAAATCATCCCATAATGTAATCGTAATATAAACCACCAAAACAATCTCAAAGTATGGAATTAAAATAAGGCGTATATGATTGATATTATGTTTCACAAAAACCGTAATTATTAGTATATACATACCGAATTCAATTCCGGTGGGTAAACAAAAAAAACGTTACTAAAACAGGGTAGATCTGAAATCCATGGAAAGTATTCTTCCCCACCCCTAATTTGCAACGGGTTATCAATTTGGAATTTACAAATCAAATGAAAGTTTTAATGCAAAACTGTTTTCCTAAAGATAAAAAATAATTAAACCACAATAAAGTTTTCTGATAAAGAATCTTTATAAGTTTTTAGTTCTCAATGTGCTTGTTGTCAGTCTGTCTTTCTTAACTTAATTTCAACGAATTTACAAAACAAATGTACCGCTGATTCAAAAAAATTGAATATAAATTACAAAACAAATGAATCACAAACAATTAAAAAGAGGGGAAGAAACACAAACTAGCGAAATCCTACTAAAAGTGAAAATGTTGAATAAGAAAACTAGATTGGAGCATATTGCGGAGAAGTTTAAGAGGTTTTTCAAAGGGGTGTAAAAGGAAATGAAAGGATACACAGGACCGGAATAGTGAGCAGAAATCAAGAAAAGCAAATGATAAGCCCACAGACCGCACCCTAGTGGCACTGTCTCCGTGAACTGGAGACGGGAAAAATAAATCATCTGCACAATCACACACATACAGTATTAATACAAATACTAAACAACCAATTCATTAAATTGTACATTCACCCAACTCAAAGAAAATCTCGCCACCACACCCAGAAATAAATAATCAAAAAGATAAAGCTGTTTATTTGGGCAGAGCGGTAATCAACTCACCACCTACACTTTTTGGTGACGGCGGAGATGTGATCCCTCACTCGAGGGCAAGGGGAAAAAAATAAAACTGAACAATAGGAAAGCGGAAAGAAATAGATATTTATGAGAAGGGAAAGACTATTGACTCCCAAATCGCATGTCCCCTGCTTATAGCAGGAAGAGGTGGGGCTATCAGTTCCTGGGAGAAGGGGACAACTTTCTTAAATATCTAGGGGACGGACAGCGATTCCCTCAACGCCTTGCCCCTTGCTGCCAGGTTCGAGCAAGAGGAGAGTTGTGGGCTATCGGTCCTGAGGTTGGGGGCGGGTCAAAAGAATCCTAGCAAAAAAAAAAAACCCTTAAACGGAGTAGAGCAACCAATATGAAATGTCAACCACCCTAAACATATAGAAATAGAAAAAAAAACAACAATGCAAATATTATACACAATAAGAATTTAAATTTCTTCTTTTTTTTTTCCTTTCCCAAACCTTGAGGGCATCAAATAGGAATCCTTCCCTTCTCTTCCTCAAACCTGAGGGCACAAATATAAA
Organism: Conus ventricosus; assembly: GCA_018398815.1. Classification (NCBI taxonomy): domain Eukaryota; kingdom Metazoa; phylum Mollusca; class Gastropoda; order Neogastropoda; family Conidae; genus Conus; species Conus ventricosus. The sequence goes on along the minus strand of CM031604.1, from coordinate 9,574,156 downwards.
TCTTTTTTTTTTTTTTAAAACCCAAGGGCACAAAATAGAAATCTTTCTTTTTTGTTCCCGGATAACATAACGCAGATACGCACGGTGAATACTGAGTTGGGGTCACACTGTCCACGGTCACTCTTGGGGGGGAGCAATACCCGCATTCATGACAGCATTTATCCATTACGCTCCACGCAATCTTTCAGTCAACCAAAAGGAAGCACTACCGATGTTTTTCTTCTCCCCCTCTCCTCAGGGAAAAACATTTACTAAATACAACACAATTGTTATAACAGATTTTACACCTGATCTCTCTCGCATGAGAGGACAAATAAATCTGCACTACATGTATCTCTCCTCACACCGAGAGAAAATATTTCTTCCACACAGTATCTCCTTTACATGACGCGCCCCCATCCCCAATCTTCCCAACATGTATCCTCTCTTTACACTGAGAGGAAAAATAAATAGTCTTCACACATGTATCTCTCCTCACACTGAGAAGATAAAATAATCTAGTTTCCGCTTCTATAAAGCTATGGCCTTCACATTCCGTTATCCCAAAATTCCGGACCAGGAGACTACATACCTCCCGTAATCACTGAGGACCTGCCTGCCTCAAGTAAAAGCTTCCCTGCTTTCTCAATTCCCTGTCTCTCTCTCTGAGACAATATACTGCCCCCTCGAATTCTCCTGTCCTGGAGATACGAGTCTCGACTTCTCTTCCGCGACTTCTTCTGTCTCTTGCGAAATGACGAGCTTCAACTCCTCTCCCTGGAGTTGGTACTGGCTGGGGCTGAACTACCGGTGTGTTCCCCACACATGGCCATCTTCAACCACCTCACGGGTGAAAGTTGAAGGGTGAAGGGCGAAGGGTAAAGGGTGACGGGTGAAGGGTGAAGGGTGAAGGGTGAAGGGCTGAAACACGAATAAGGTTCGTGTAAGTAACCTGCTTCTCAATTCAACATATGAATTCTTTCTCTTTTCTTTAAGTTTTCCCCTGTAGCTTTCCCCAACTATCTATCGCTCACCTGGTAATGACTGGTCAGCAACGAGGACCACCGTCCTGACAGGTTCGAGTCTCTAGGCCATCTGCTGGGTTAAAACTGACTCTTTCCCCCCTTCTCCTAGTGAGTGCATACTCAGTGTTCAAAACACATGACCAGCACCTTACCTTACCAGCCCTTGTTAAACTATCACTCAGTGGTCACTTTCACCCAATGACCACATTTGTTCCTTGAATGAGTCATACTCACAATTATTTGGGGACGCCCGCTACACTAGTCAAGCCACATGAATATTCTTCCTTTAATTGTGGCACGGGGAAATGATTCATATCACTAACTACATGTGATGGAGCGTCACATGCCTTGATGTGAGGCTACGTCACATGACACTTTTCTTCAGCGCACACATAATGTCACATATCAATTACGCTTCAACAGTATGGGACGGGAGTAGTGACGTCCACAAAAAAAGGTTGAACTCTCTCCATAGACGTGCTGCAAAGCTATTCCTTCCTGCCGTACCTCTAACAACAATGAAGAACTGGAAACACTGGACACACTTCCTCTGAGTAATTGGAATCGACAAGGCATCATTTTGTTTACAATTTTGACAGGATACCACTGCTGTCA
>CM031604.1:9549477-9572437 GCA_018398815.1 Conus ventricosus | reverse complement strand
CGACAGCAAAAAGTTTCCTAATGCAACTGTCACACGGGCGAAGACTTTTCCAAGACTTCTAAAATTAGGCACATCTCTAAGACTTTTTCTCCCGTGTGACTGCACGACCAAGACCCCAGACGTCTGGGAAAATCCGATTCTTCAGTCTTGGGCCTAGTCGTGGGTTATTGGTCTGGGCCAATAACTTTTTCAAGTCTTGGCGACTAAAATTCGAAAAAAACATCGGCGAAACGTCCTGTCGGGTCCTGTACAGTCCTGTCCAGTGCTGCCCAGTCTTAGTCAGTGCCGCACGGTGTTGAAAACGTCTGCGAGACGTTTTGGGTGACGCAATGTGGGCGTAGCTGCCACGTGCGGGAAAAAAAAATAGGTCGATGCGCGCGCAGCACTGTTGCAGGTTTGGCATCGGTCTTGGCTAGTCCTGACCGGTTTTGAAAACGTTCCCTCGAGTCTTCTCGTGTTTTACGGGACCCGCCAGGACTGAGGAAAACTGCGTGAGTCTTGTGTGTGACTGCTATGTAAGTAGGGCCTATCTCGCATAACTTTTATCCGAAACGCCGAAACAGCACAAAAAACTTGAGCCAAGACTCAAAGAAGACCTGCACAAGTTTTCCAGACTTCAAACTTGGTCTTGGCAAAACCAAATACAGCGTCACAGCCAGCCTGCGTCTCGTCACAGCCAGCAGGCAGCGAGATTATAAAAAAGGGGCGGTGCCTCTAAGTCTTGGAAACGTCGTGGCCCGTGTGACAGCGGAGGCGAGACTAAAAAAAACACCAAGACTTTGGGGCCGTTCTATTTATGGAAGTCTTGGAAAAGTCTTCGCCCATGTGGCAGCTGCATAAACTAGAACAGCTGCGCAATCTAGAAGTAAATAATGTTGGTCAGTATGAATATAAAATAGTTCGAAAACCTGACCTCAAATGGCATTTAGAACCATATTTAGAATGGGAAATAAAATTTGAATTCATAAGCCCATTTACATTTTTTAGCCGTCAAAAAAGTTTCAGAAAAGCATTCAACTCTGGCCCTTTACATGTAAGTCTTATGCCAGATGACAATAGTCGGAAAGAGATTGAAATAAAGCCGTATGGAAATAAACAGTACATCCTCCACAGAAGAGAAACGGTTTTAAAAGATGCTTCTACAAAATTACAATTCATTCCACAAATGAAATTAGGAGACACGTTCACAATGATATTTGAAATTTTTGTCTTAAAAGATAAGGGGAGGGATGGGGTTGTGGGCGTTAGTGACGTCCTTCTAAAAGGAATTCTAATTAGCTGGCAAAACTTAGACGTTGAAAAACTTAAAGTTACCGTCGTCATTCTTCACAATGGTGAGGATATTAAGGTCATAACAACAAGCAACAAAATCAATATTAGTCTAAATAGAAACAATCTTACAGAACTGAATTGGATTAATCTTACACATTTAGACCTTATAGGATTTTATTATACTGAACAAGTTTTGACAGAGAGCATGATAAAAACAATAACTGGATTAGATTAAGTTCTGTTATAAAACTATGGAGCAGTTAAACTTTATGACAAAAACCCTCATTGTTCATTAATTTGTGGACAAACTGGTTGTGGAAAAACAATATTTATCCTCGACCTGTTACAAACAGTTTATCGTTATAATTTTGATCATATTGTGATTTTCTGCCCCACACTTAAATGGAAACAAAGCATATCATGATAGAAGTTTTATATGGACTGATGATAACATATTTTTAGTTAATCCCAGCAATAAACTAAGTGAGTGTCTAGAACGCTTTTTTATATTGTTTGAAGGAACGCAAACGCTATTTATTATAGATGACTGTTCAGCAGAAAGAGACATAGTTAAAAAGAGAAACACTTTGTCAAAACTAGCTTTCAGTGGAAGATATGCTGGGATAAGTGTGTGGATTTTATGTCAAAAATATAACTCGGTTTTAAAAGACTTTAGAGAACAGTTAAAGACTGTAGTTTTATTTCACATGAAAGACAGAGATGCATTTGATGAATGTTTGCGTGAAAATGATGTTATTGAAAATGATCAGGAAAAACATAGGATTAAGCAAAAACTAAAATCTGAAAAGTTTAGTAAATTAGTATTAAAACGGATAATCCTACACAGTATGTTTGTTTGTAGGGTCGTTATTTTTTGGTTATTAAAGTCTTACTTGTCAGAGAACAGGAAAACACGGGGTCTAGGTCGCCCTAGCCCGAACCTAGGTGAGGGGCTAGGGTGAGTTAGACCCCGTGTTTTCCTGTTCTCTGCACCACAGTCATATCACCACATCACATTACACATTGGATAACACATGACATCACTGTCATATCACCACATCACATCACAGATCGGATAACACATAGCGCGACGCATGCTGCATCCCGAAACAAATTTTGGCCGACAACCGACACTTTTGGAGGCCAAGCGGGTAGGCCCCCGGGAGGAGCTGGGGTGGACGACTGCCTTAAACCACGACACTGGGCTGGAACTTTCTTAAGAGGGGCGAACGAGGAAAAAACAAAAAGGAGAAGGACAGTCGTTACTCATGCTGGCCCCCGGCCCTACAGCCTCACCCTGGTCCCATTGCCCTTTCCCTGGGACCCAACCCAAAGGGCAGTCTCTGCACAGAATCCTTCCCGCCCGATAGTCTGCTGAGAATCTGTTTTTTTTTTAGTGACAAAGTTTGCGGAAAGGGGGTGATACTCAAGGGGGGGAAAGAGCCCGATGCTACATTTGAAAAGGGGGAGCCCCAGACCCCCCCCCCTTCCTCTTTTCCCCTTTTCTTCTTCCTCTAAAGGCGTGGGGCAGGGGCCGGGGGAAAGGGTGGACACGAGATGGGGATGTAGCCCGGGGAACATCACTTTTTGGATCCTTTCCCAAGAGCGGAGCTGACCCCCTGGACAGATTTAAAAACGCCCGGGCCGCGTAACGGAAGAACCCCGGGGCCCAGAGATGCTAAAAACAAAAAAACCAAAAAAAAAACAACAACAACAAACAAAAAACAAAAAAAAACAAAACCCAACCAAACCAACCACCCCCCAAACAACAACACCACCCTCACCAAACAAAAACGAAGGAAAAAACCCCAAAAAAAAACATGCGCGGGGGATGATAAAAACCCTTTACAAAGCTCAGGTGTTTGTGAAGGGGGGGAGACTTGCCTTCACCTCGGAACGGGATTTCCATTCAGACACCTCCCCCCCCCCCCCCCAAACCCCCACCCCCTTTTTTTGCCCCGGGCAACGGGCCTGGAAAGGGGCACTGCAGACCGGACATGGGAACAAACCCGTTTCCCCCCTTCCCTTCCAAGAGAATGGTGAGGGGGACGGGGACAGAATAAAGGATCTTAAATGACTGCCCGAAGAGGGCGTTTTTAAAATCTATGTGGGAATCGAAAGAGCATGAGTAGGCTTAATGTACGTAAGACACTGATAAAAGACTGCCACTATACAAAAAAGATATAGATTTAAAATTTGCTTTGCCCAATTATGACTGGTTCTTAAAAACGTGTGTACATATATGTTTTGTTGTTGATGTTTTTGTTTTTGCATTCTGACGCAACTCCCTTTTTATTTAAAAAGTGGTCGTTTCCCCGCAAAAAAAACCCAACCCCAGGGGGAAAGCCAGGCTGTGGCTGTGGAGGGGGAAAACCCCGGGCCTGGGGCGTGGATGGGGAAGCCAGGCGTGGCGGTGGATGGGAAAGCCGGGCGTGGCTGGGGAGGGGGAAAGCCAGGCGTGGGGGGAAAAGCCGGGCGGGGAAAATGGGGAAAAGGGAAAAACCCCGGCTGTGGAGGGGAAAGCCACCCTGTGGCTGTGGATGGGAAAAGCCAGGCTGTGGCGTGGAGGGGGAAGCCAGGTTTGTGGCTTTTATGGGAACCAGGGCTGTGGCTGTGGTTTGGGGAAACCCAGGGGGGGCCCGTGGATGGAAACCAGGCTTTTGGCTGGGGAAAGGGGAACCCCAGGCTGGGGTTTGGGAAGCCAGGCTGTGGCTGTGGATGGGGAAGCCAGCTTTTGGCTGTGGAGGGGAAAAGCCGGGGTGTGGCGTAAAAAGGGAAAGCCGGGCTGTGGCTGGGGAGGGGAAACCCCAGGCTGGGGCCTGTGGAGGGGAAAGCCAGGCGGGGGTTTTGGGGGAGGAAAGCCAACGGGTTTGTAAAATGGGGAAGCCAGGCTGGGGAGGGAAAGCCAGCCTGGGTTTGTGGAGGGAAAAGCCGGGCTGGGCTTTTTTGAGGGAAAGCCAGGGGTTGGCTGTGGAGGGAAAAACCGGGTTTGGGGGGCTGTGGAGGGGGAAACCCGGGCGGGTTGGTTTGGGGAAGGGAAAACCCAAAGCTGGGGCGGGGGAAGGGGAACCAAGCTGTGGCTGTGGATGGAAAGCCAGGCTGGGGAGGGGAAAGCCACTGTGGCCCATGAGGGGAAAGCCAGGCTGTGGAGGGGAAACCCCAAGCTGGGGCTGTGGATGGGGAAGCCAGGCTGTGGTGTGGATGGAAAGCCGGGCCCTGTGGCGTGGAGGGGAAAGGGCCCGGGCAGGGATGGGGAAGCCAGGCTGGGGCGGGAGGGGGGAAACCCCGGGCTGGGGGGCCTGGGGAGGGGAAAACCCCGGTTTGTGGATGGAAGCCAGGCGGGGCCCTGTGGATGGAAAGCCATTTGGCTGGGGTTGAAAGCCAGGCTGTGGGCTGGGGTTTGGGGAACCAGGGCGTGGCAAAGGAGGGAAACCCGGGCCCTGTGGCTGGGAGGGAAACCGGGGCTGGGGCCCTGGGATGGGAAAGCCAGGCTGTGGCGGGTGGAAGGGAAAGCCGGGCTGGGCCCTTGGGGAAAGGGGGGGAAGCCAGGCTGTGGCTTGGGAAGGAAAGCCGGGCTGGGCTGGGGAGGGGAAAAGCCATTTTTTTGGGGCGGGGAAAAGGGGGGAAGCCACCCTGGGCTGGGGGTTTGGGGAAGCCGGGCCTTGGGGTTTGGAAGGGGAAAGCCAGGCTGTGGCTGGGGAAATGGAAAGCCGGGCTGTGGCTGTGGGGGGAAAACCCAGGCGTGGCTGGGGGATGGGGAAGCCGGGTTTTGGCCCTTTTGGATGGGAAGCCAGGTTTGGGGCGGGGAAATGGGGAAGCCAGGCTTTGGCTGGGATGGGGAAGCCGGGCCCTGGGGCGGGGAAAGGGGAAAGCCGGGCCCTGTGAGGGGAAACCCAAAGGCTTTTGGGGCTTTTATGTTGTTTTTTTTTGCATTCGACGAAACCCTCCCTTCTTACTTAGCCCGATTCCAGAAAAATAAACCACCCCAAAGGAACCCCGGGCGTGGCTGTGGAGGGGGAACCGGGTCTGTGGCTTTTGGATGGGGAACCCGGGGCTGTGGCTGGGGATGGGAAAGCCAGGCTTTGGCTTTTGGAGGGGGAACCCCACTGGGTTTGTGGAGGGGGAAGCCGGGCTGTGGCTGTGGGGGGAAAGCCGGGCTGTGGATGGGAAAGCCGGGCTGGGCTGGGGAAAGGGGAAACCCCGGCGGGGATGGTAAAGGGCCGGGCTGGGGGCGGGGGAAAGGGAAACCAGGTTTTTGGCTGTGGAGGGGGAAAGCCAGGCTGTGGAGGGGAAACCAGGCTGTGGCGGGAAGGGGAAACCGGGTTTTGGGGCGGGTGGATGCACGGCGGGTTCCCTTTGCGGGCCAGACTAGACTATTTAGTACAACTCGCGTCCCCCGCGCCCCTGCCCCGGTTTTCAGCGACGTTTAGCCTGCGGCCGTGCCAGTCCAAAACCCCGTCGGCGCTTTTTGGGACTGTGGCCATGTCAAGTGCTGTGCTTGTGACTGATTTGGGGGGTTTTTTTCCCAAACTTGGGATAAAAACAAAAATCCTTGAAGTTTTTTCATTAGGGGTTGTCTGAGATTAGGGTAAGTAAAATTTTGTGTCTGTGTGTGTTTTAAAAAACCTTTTCAGAATCTTTAAAGTGGGGTTTTTGTGGGTATAGTTTGGGACGTAAGTGATACATTTTTTTCCCTGCAATGGCGGCGTCTTCCCCACAGCAAGCAGTGGAGCGGAGTACAACCAGGGTTATAGGGGCCTTTGGGTCCCCAACTAAATTTCAAAGTGTCGTTTTTTGGTGGAAAACCCCCTTTTTAAGAAAGGAAAAGACAGAGGGTTTAGGGTTAAATTTATGAAAAAAGCTATACCACAGAACTCTCACGTTTTTAAAATTTTTAGACATTTTGAATGATGAAGAGGGCAAGCATTCTACACCCCTTTTAAAGAAATTTTTACAAAAAACTAAAGGGGCTAAAACGCGCTACAACCTGCCCAACTTCAAATTTCGATCGCCCGTTTTGCCCCCTTAATTCAGAAAATGCCCGAAATCGGAAAACAACTTTCGACCCAGAGCTGAAAAATCAGTCAGTGAAAAGCATGCAGTCACTTTCAATCAAAAACCCAAAGGTGGTGGCCCCCAAAACCGAGAGTGGGGCCGTGAAGAGATCGGGCACAACAAACTTTTGATCCACGGACTTGCTATTTGATGAAAGTGTGTCAACGCCAATTTTTCAGAAAAAGGGTAAACCCCCAATTTAAAAAACCAAAAAACACTCTGCACAAAAAACATAAACCCAATCACACCGAAAACCCCACAAGTCGTGATGTACTCTCTCCGCCTTTCCGACACCCCCCGGAAAAAAAAGAGTTTCTTTTTAGACTCAGATGTGAATATTAAAAAACCCACCACTGATGAAGAAAAAAAATTTACTGAAAACTTTTGGTACGCGGGAAAAGCTGCGCCAGTCAAGTGACCATTTAACATTTTGGGTGCAAAAAAAGGGGGCAGCCGATGGGGTTTGAAAAAGTCAACAGCCCCTAAATCTTCTGTTTTGGCATAAATCCCCTTGAGAAAAAAAAGGGACCCTCACTAAATTACAAAGATCAGAATGAAATTTCAGGAAGCGAAAGAGGATGTGATCAAAAAAACCATGATCAAAAATCAAAAGAACTTCGCACCCACAGACAAAAAAATTTTTGATGCGGGTTTGGATGGGGCCCTGTGAGAGTCCAAAAAGAAAGGGGCCCTCCCACTTAAAACCTAGCCCGGGGGTTAAGCTGGACAAAGTACGACACCAAAAGAGATTTCTAAAAAGATGGGTTAAAATTTGCTGGGGGAAAAAAAGAAAGACAACAACAGAAAAAGCAAATTTTGGAGAAATTAAAAAGATACAGAGAAAACCCTTTTTGTTTTATGAGAAGGGCAAAACAAAAAGAAGAAGATAAAACAATAGGAGAAATCAAAGACTTCCAAAGCGGGAAAGAAAACCTGTTGGCGGGCAGTATGACAGAGAGAACAAGCTGCCCTTGGCATGACAAAAAAATCCCCGGGAGGAAAACGGGGTAAAGTTTGGAGGGGACCAGGGGGGTGGTAAAATTTAAACTGATTTTCAGTTTGGGCAAATCTTCAAAAACCCAAAACCCCAAAACCCACAACATTTTGGGGTCCGGGCCTTTTGTAGACTGAAAGGGACAGCCCAGAAAATTTTTGAAGAGAATCATGGATCCTTACAAAAACAGCGGGCAGCGTGAAGTCCATGACATGGAGAAAAAAAAAATCAAATTTTTTTTTTGGGGGTGATTATGTTTTTAAAGCTCAAGCTGTATGGTCTGTCAGGTGCTCGGGAAAACCACAACACCCCCGGCCTGTACTGCACAGCATCAAAAAGCCAAATACACACTCCACCCCATTGAATGAAGGCAAAAACATCACACAGCGCAGCTTTTCAGGGGATCAGGAGAGATTACCCCAAAAAAAAAAAAAAATTCCAAAAGAAAAATTGCCAAGCTGCACAAAAAGTTTATCAGAAAACCTATCGTTGACAATACACTCCCACCCTGTGGCACCCCCCTATCTACACATTCTTCTGGAGTGGTAAAAAAAAACACCATGACCCCACGGGGAAAATGATTTTCATTTCTAATAAGGAAAAAGCAAAAACCCTTTTTTCAGCGAGGAGAAAAAAGATAGAGCCCCCGTCAGCCTTTTTCTGACTTTTTTTGACAAACTAAAACAAAATTTAAAACTTTTAAAAGTAAGAAAAAGGGAGATAAATCAAGAATAGTGTTTTTTAAAGACCGGGAAAATAAAAGCACAAACCCCCACTGGTTTTCCAGCAAAACAAAGAAACGATGGAGCAGGTACATGAGAAAGAAGGAAAGAAAAAAGAAGACAGGGAAAACACAAACTTGATCTTCCCGCTTGCTGGGCCTGTCACCCCAGCAATTTTGATGTTTCCCTCACAGAAAAAAATCCACAAGCAGGCCTATCCCTGGGCAAGTCCCTTTCCCTAGGAAAAACCCCTGCAACAAATATTTTAAAAAAGAGACAAATTTCACATGTAGTGAAAATGTTGTCAGCAAAACAGCTGCGGGCCAAGGGGGCAGGGCTATCCCCTTTTCAAGCAAAGGGGTATATCTAAAAGAATTTAGAATGCCCGAATACACCCATTCCACAAAATCCACAACCCAAAAACTCGCATCAAAAACCCCCTGTCCCCGTGAGTGACGTTGACACACTGGATATGAAACAAAGAAAAACATGTCTTTCTTTAGAAAAGAAATTCCCCCCCAGTCCACATCAACCCAAAAAAAGCATATCCTTTGAAAACCAATTTTGTTTTCCTTTTTATCCGTCTTCAACAAATTTGGACTGGCTCGCAAAAAGGGGAAAAAAAGGGGGGGGAGGAAACACATGCAAATTTTCAATCTGCTGAAAGAAGGGGTGGGGGCTAAAAACAGGCGGAGAAATTGGGGTGTCATGATGTCAGAACACATGCTATTGTTTTCCCCCCCTTCTTTAAGGTCTTATGCCAAATGGGGCCCCAGGGGAAACCCTGTAAAATTTTAAAAACATAAATTAAAACCCTTTCACGTCCCTTTCACCAGACAGTGTGATGTGTGTGTGTGTGTGTGGTGTGTGTGTGTGTGTGTGTGTGTGTGTGTGTGTGTGGGGTGCACGGCAAAGCCCCCTCCCCCCCGGCTTCCCCAGTGTTTTTTAAAATTTTTCATAAACATTTTTTATGTTTGTATTTACAAAATATAAATTTACAGCCGGGTAAAAATTTTTAAGGGGGGCATATCCCAAGTTAAATTTTAAAATCTTATTGTCAACTGCCCTGGCTTTTGATTTGGGGGTGGGGAAAAACACACAGACACTTTTACCCAAATTTGGGAACACAAGCAGCCAAAAGGGGCACCTTTAAAAAAAAAGACAATTTCAAAAGAACTTGTGGGCCAAAATTAAAGTTTGATAAGTTTTGGGAAATTGGGGGCATGGGGGAAAATTTTTCAAGGGTTTTACCAAAATAAGGAATCCCCAAAGGGTAATTTTAAACATGGTGTGTGTGTGTGTGTGGGGTGTGTTGTGTGTGTGGGTGTGTGTGTGGTGTGTGTGTGTTTTGTGTCTGCGTGTCGTTTACTCTGTGTGTGTGTGTGTGGGTGTGGTGTGTGTGAAAAGAGAGAGAGAGAGAGAGAGGAGAGAGAGAGAGAGAGGGAGAGGGGAGGAGGGAGAGAGAGAAAAAGGGGAAGGGGAGTGCGTAGCGTGTGGTTTGTGTGTGTGTTGGGGTGTTGTGTTGGGGGTGTTGGTGTGTGTGTGGTGTTGCTGTCCCGTTCCCCGTGACTCTGTGTGTGTTGGGTTGTGTGTGATGTGAGAGAGAGAGAGAGTTTTAGCGGAGGAGAGAAGAGAGGGAGAGAGAAAGAAAGAAGAGATTTTGGTCGGAGTGTGTGTGTGTGTGTGGGGTGTGGGGGTGTGAGTGTGTGTGTGTGTGTGTTTTGGGGGTGTTCAAAATTTTATAAATTTTTCTTTTTTCTTCAACTTTCACATACCCTTAATCGGTTGCATGGGCCAAAACCCCCTTTCATTTTTCCCCCTTTTGTTTTTTCTGGGCTCTCTCATTTTTCCTCCCCTCTCTTCTCCTCCTCTCTCCCTTTTCTTTTCCCCTCTCTCTCTTTTCCCCCTCTCTCTCTCTCTCTCCCCCCCCCCCCCCCCACCCCCCCCTCCCTCCCCCCAACCCCCCTTGTGTGTTTTGTGTGTGTGTGGTTTAAAGAGAGAGAGAGATTGAGAGAGAAAAGAAGAGAGAGAGAAAAGAAAGAAAGAGAGAGAAAGGTTTTGTTCGTGAGTGGGGTGTGGTGTGTGTGTGTGTGTGTTGTTTTTGTGGTTTGTGGGGTGTGCAAATTCTATAAATGTGTTCTGTTTCTTTAACTTTTACATAAAAATTTAAACTTTTGTGCATGCAAAAACCTTTACATTTGTTCTGTTTTTGTTTTTGTTCTCTCCTCAGTTTTCCCCTCTCTCCTCTCCCCCTCCTCTCCTCTCTCTCCCCTCTTCTCTCCCCTCTCTCTCCTCCCCATCTCTTTTCTCTCAACCCCTCCTCTCTCTCTCCCCCCCCCCCCCCCCTCCCTCCCCCCCAACCCCCTCACTCTTTTTGTGTGGGGGTTTTTGTGTGGGTGTGTGGTGGTGTGTGTTTTTTGGGGTTTTTTTTTGTAAGGCGTCCACAATGGGATGGTTTCAAAGCACATCAAATTTTTTTCTGTTGACCACTGTACAAATGTTAGAAATGAAGCATGCTACATGCACATCATGTAAAAAGGGATGCTGCAAAGGGAAATAAAGTTTTGGTAAGGAATGCCAGGATACAGTTTTCCCGAAGGGGCAAACTGAAACAGTGAGTATTGCATGTTTTTTTTTTTTGTTTGGGTTTTTTTTTTTGGGAAAAAAAAGTTTGTGTGTGTGGGGTGTGTGTGTGGTGTGTGTGTGTGTGTGTGTGGGGTGTGTGGTTTGTTTGGGGTGTCTTTTGGGGCGTGCAAAGCCCCGTGCGTGCTGCGCGGCGCCCCGCAAATTTTTTGGGGGGTTGTGTGTTTCTGTGTGGTTTTCTTGTGTTTTGTTTTCTTTTTAGTAAGAGAGTCTGTTTAAATTTTAAATTTTCATTTATAAGAATTAAAGAAAAATAAATGAAAATTTTTTTTCCTTGAATTACATCTCCAGCCTTTAAACCCCCCCTCCTCTCCCCCTTTAAAACAATATCATCCGCCGGGAATCTCAAAACCCCCCCCCCCCCCCCCCCAAACCCCCCCCCCCCCCCCCCCCCCCCCAAAACCCCACACTTCCCTTTATTTTTGCGCTTTTCCATTCTTGCACAGAATAGCTAGCAAACTGTGAAGCTAAACCTCAGGTTTCCAAACTGTGTACCCGGAAAACCGTTCGTGTGCACGAGCACTGTTTCTTCCATTTCGAGCGAGGGCCAGCACCCAGCAAAAATCTGTTTTCAGCTGCTGGTTTACCTGGTCTTCAACAGTGCGGGGTACCGACGCGTGTGTACTTGAGCCCGCTAACATGTGTTATCTTTTACGGCACATTTCGGGCCGTTCTTCGCAGAACAGGGGGACAGGGCACTGTGGTTTTCCCTAGGTCAGCCGGCTGGCCCTTTTGGGAAATGCCACTTTTTAAAAAAATTTTTGCGCAAAAGCTTACCCCACCGGCTCCGATCTTTTGAAAAAGCTGGGAAAGCGTTCGCGTTTCCCCACCCAACGCTCTCATGCATGCCCCCGCAAAGATTTCACATAAACACTCACAAAGCAAGGGGCCCCGCGCGCGCGCACAACACACACACACCACACACACACACACCCCCACACACACACACAAAACACACAAAATTTTTTGCGGGGTATAGTCAAAAACCCCGTGTGTACAGGGTTTTAAATGGGGCCGGGGTTTTTGTGGTGTGGGGTGTGTGGGGTGTGTTTTTTTTGCCCAAAAAGGGAAAAACCCCAAAAAACTTTTATTGATTTTTTCCCCTTTTTTTCCCGAAGAAATACGGGGTTTAAATTTTTTCGCAAAAAATTTTCTAAAATTTTATGCAAAAAATTGAGACTTTGGTCATGTCAGGGGCGTGCGGGTGCTGAAGTTCAGCTGCAGAAAAGGGGATTTTTCAGTTACATTACGCATTTGGGGTCAAACAAGCTTAAAAAAATTTCGGGCCCGACTTCTTTTTGTTGTAGTCTGAGCAGAGGTAAAAAACAACTTTTATAAATACTCAAAGAGGGAAAATCGTCTTGCCATTTAACGCTGTTTTGGGGTTTTGTTTTGATTTGATTTTTTGTGTAAATTTTCATTGTTGTTTTTGATTTTTCCCAAAACCCCCTTTTTCGTACACAAAGTCAACTGTTTCTTTGGTTTTCTGCGGAAAAAAAAACCTGGGTCGAGTTTTGGTATCAAAAGAATTTTTTCTGCAATTGCCATTACAGTCCCTCTCAGGAGCATATAAATATTATACTCCCTTTACAAAAAAACAACGAATTGGGGAAAATGACAACCCCTTTTTAACGGCCCTCAGCAAGGCCGAAAAAAATGGCGCAGACTCGTTTCCCCGCAAAGCTGACACCACGCCCTTTTTTTTTTAAAAGCGCGTTTTGCCCCGCCGGAAAGGAGCGGGCCCGCAGTAAACGCTGCCTTCCCCCGCCTTGGGTGCACAACGCGGGGAGGTGTTAGCCCCCCTTTCTTCCCCCGAACCCCCCCCAAAAAAACTCGCTCTGAACAGCCGTGATTTGGGGGAAACCAGGCTGGGCGTGGATGGGGAAAACCAGGTTTTGGGTGGGGAAAACCAGCTGGTGGCTGTGGATGGGGAAAACCAGGGGTGGGTGGGGAAGCCAGGCTGTGGCTGTGGATGGGGGAAACCAGGCTGTGGCTGTGGATGGAAAGCCAAGGGTGTGGCTGGGGGAAACCAGGGGGTGGGGGGGAAGCCAGGGTGTGGCTGTGGCTGGGAAGCGAGGCTTTGGATGGGGAAGCCAGGCTGGGCTGTGGGTGGGAAAGCCAGGCGTTGGGTGGGGATGGGAAAACCAGGCTGTGGATGGGGAAGCCAGGGTGTGGCGGGAAGGGGGACCAGGCTGTGGGTGGGGAAGCCAGGCGTGGCTGTGGAGGGGGAAAACCAAAGGGGGGCGTTTAAGGGAAAAACCCGGCTGTGGGGGAGGACGGGGAAAACCCCGGAAAAAACATGTTTGGGGGGCAAAACCACGAAGTGGCACTAAGGGAAAAGAAGAGAAGAAGAGAGAGAGAGAGAAAAGAGAGAACAGAGACAGACCCGAGAGGAGAAAAGAGAAAAGAGAGAGAGAGAAAGGGAGAGAGAGAGAGAGAGTCGGTATTTTTCAAAAAGCAGACGGTAATTAAACCGGGAAAAAAAACGATTAAAAGTGATTTACTGTTGAGCGTCCTTCGGAAATACTGTATTTCCCCCGGGTGAATTCGTAACACCAAAAAAGAGAGAGAGAGAGAGAGAGAGAAAAGAGAGAGAGAGAGAGAGAGAGAGAAAAGGACAAAAAGAGAGAGAGAAAAGAGAGAAAAGAGAGAGAGAGAGAGAAAAGAGAGAGAAAAAGCATTCTGATTTTTTATTTCCTACATGAAAGGGGAAGGGGTTTTTTTTTTTGTACCCCAAAAACTGTAATGAGAAAACTTTTTGGGTTATCATTTCTTGTAAATTTAAAAAAAATTCGGTATTGATTTACCGCTACCTACACATTTTAATTGAAAAAATATACACATGCCAAAAACAGCGCCCCTTTAAATTGTTGATGATGACCAAAAGGTTATGCGTAATGATTGATACGAAAGAGTTCTAGCTAAAGGAGGGGTCACGTTTTCTGTATTGTGTTATTTTGGTATCAGAAAAAAATACGATGGGTGACATTGTAAATGGGATTCGTGTTCATCGCTGGCACCATTGGGGAAAATGGGCTTGTGGAGTCAAAAGACAGCACAGATAAAGCCGATCTGTCATCTGGCGGGAATGGCAGAGAATGATGCTCATCATCTGGCGGGAATGGCAGAGAATGATGCTCATCATCTGGCGGGAATGGCAGAGAATGATGCTAATCCTCTGGCGGAATGGCAGAGAATGATGCTCATCATCTGGCGGGAATGGCAGAGAATGATGCTAATCCTCTGGCGGGAATGGCAGAGAATGATGCTCATCATCTGGCGGGAATGGCAGAGAATGATGCTCATTATCTGGCGGGAATGGCAGAGAATGATGCTCATCATCTGGCGGGAATGGCAGAGAATGATGCTCATCATCTGGCGGGAATGGCAGAGAATGATGCTCATCATCTGTCGGGAATGGCAGAGAATGATGCTCATTATCTGGCGGGAATGACAGAGAAATGATGCTCATTATCTGGCGGGAATGGCAGAGAATGATGCTCATTATCTGGCGGGAATGGCAGAGAATGATGCTCATTATCTGGCGGGAATGGCAGAGAATGATGCTCATCATCTGGCGGGAATGGCAGAGAATGATGCTCATCATCTGGCGGGAATGGCAGAGAATGATGCTGATCATCTGGCGGGAATGGCAGAGAATGATGCTGATCATCTGGCGGGAATGGAAGAGAATGATGCTAATCCTCTGGCGGGAATGGCAGAGAATGATGCTAATCCTCTGGCGGGAATGGCAGAGAATGATGCTATCAGTATGTCGGGCAACCCGCAGCAAAGGCCGCACTCCATGGTTTCAGAAGCGTCAAAGCGACCATGGAGCTGTTCGTGTTCATATTATTTATAGCCCAGCCGACCACTGGGGGCGATATCAGGGCTGTTGCATCTATATATATATATATATATGTGTGTGTGTGTGTGTGTGTGTGTGTGTGTGTGCGTGCGTGCGTGCGTGCGTGCGTGCGTGCGCGTGCGTGCGTGCGTGCGTGCGTGCGTGCGTGCGTGCGTGCGTGTGTGTGTGTGTGTGTGTGTGTGTGTGTGTGTGTGTGTGTGTGTGTGTGTGTGTGTGTTGATAATAAGAAAGGAACGGAGAAGAATTGACATTAAAAAATGTTGCAAACATGTTCAAAACGTCTTAACAGTAGATTGATTTTCCTTTAAAAAAAACCTCAAGATCAAACGGAAAATGTCAAAGCCTGTCTATTTTATGAAACTCCACGATCAATACCGGTGGAACAGTTCTGAACAAGATTTCCATGGGGTCTGCTGTAGAGAGATGATGTGGGATGTGACGTCAATCCCATCACTGTGAGCACCTCACATAGCGAGAGGCTCGTCACATGGCGTGCTCCAAGGAGCTTCCTCGCCTTTTATAACCAACCGTTAACAAAGGGTTCAGACCCACAGTCACATAGCACCAGGCTCAGTGAGCTGAGATTCACTGTTCGTGGGGCACGGCATGACGAAAGCCGGAACCCATCCCTCTCCTTCCGTCGCCTCAACCTTCCCTGGCCAAAATCAGGTACCCGTTTACTGGTGGGGGGACAGGGACGGGTTTCAAGCCCCCCCCCCAAAAAAAAAAATCCAACAGATCAGGGGTTCCAACTCACGACCACCAGCGACACAGATCAACCGTTTGAGTACCCACCACCTTCCCCCTATTATTAAAAGATACGAGTGTCTGTTAAAAGAGTGACTTGTATCCAAGCGGCGCGAAGCTGTTTCTTCATGCTGACCACATAATGTTAGCAGAGCTGCATTTGCGAGGACAGCGGAAACCACGCTGACCGGCTCGTACGCAGAACAAAGGATCGGAAACTGGGTCATTACAGTGTGTGTGAGGTCAGGAATCACTCCCAACGATCTCGTGAGTGATGTGTTTCTGTTGCAGTGAACGAGAACGTGGGCTATTAAAGCTTTTTTTTTTTTTCTCCTCCCGCGGGGAAATGAACGCGCAAGTTCGCGGAAAAGCCGTGTGTGTGTGTGCACCATTGTCAGACAAACGGCAGCTCCACTTGCACGCATGTACGCATCCATTCTTTTACACAGTGTCCCGAGACAAGGCAATTTCCTGTTGTCTGTGTGCGTGGAGGAGAGAGTTCATCATTGTATGGAGGAGCTGGATGGGGGATAGAGGGGAAAGGGGTGTTGGGGGAGGGGTTGGGAGGGGGACAGTTGGATGATGACTGTGTCTGTGACCAGACTGTTACGTTAGGGTGAAAGAAATACGCGCTCACGACTCTAAACGAATGTTGCATACGACACGAAATCATCTAGCAAAAATAGCATCACAAAACGAACAAGGAATCCTCCAAAAAAGGATGTTCCATGCTTGTCCATATACCCTATACCTGACACATCTACACAACAACAACTGGGGAATGAACACACACAAATTAACGTTTATTCAGGACTGACACAGCCTCTGAAACATGTAAGGGATTGTTCTGAAGCATTAGATAAAGCAATTGGTTTGAAACGTTGTTTTAGGGGATTACTATGAAACATTATTTTAGGGAATTGCTATGAAACATTACTATAGGGATTTGTTTTGAAACATTATTTTAGGGGATTGTTTTGAAACATCATTTTAGGGGATTGTTTTAAAACATCATTTTAGGGGATTGTTTTGAAACATCATTTTAGGGGATTGTTTTGAAACATTATTTTAGGGGATTGTTTTGAAACGTTATTAAAGGGATTGCTCTGAACGATTATCATAGAGGATTGCTCTGAATGATTATCATAGAGGATTGCTCTGAATTATTATCATAGAGAATTGCTCTGAGAGGATTGCTCTGAATGATTATCATAGAGGATTGCTCTGAATGACTATCATAGAGGATTGCTCTGAAACATTGTTATATCGGATTGTTCTGAAACATTATTTCAAGGAATTTCTGTGAAACATTATTTCAGGCGTAATTCTTACGAATTTTCCAAACTTTTATTTTTGGAAATTAGAGAATTCCTCCAGCGCATTGCTTTTGTGAACTATTCCAAAGCATTTCAGGAGTGAGTGAAGGCTTAAGGTGAGGTGGGAGAGGGGGAGGTTGACCAAACGTTTTATTTTAGTGAATTCTATGACAAAGACCGGCATTCCGCTTTCCCTCACTCGAGTGTGTGAATGCACTTTCATGCACTGCCTGCCATAAGAAGCGTATCATTTGGATTTTATGTAATTAAAGGAATCAGTCTGATCAGAAAAAAAGGTGATAATTTATCAATGGTGGAGATCGTTCTCAAATTAATCATGTGTTTAAAACCACCTTATTCAGCCAAACAAATATAAATAAATAAAACAATGAGCGTTTCTTCAATAACGGAAAGCGCCGACGTTGGCAGCTCTGTCTCTCTCTCTCTCTCTCTCTTCTCTCTCTCTCTCTCTCTCTCTCTCTCTCTCTTCTCTCTCTCTCTCTCTCTCCCTCTCTCTCTCTCTCTCCCTCCCCCCCTCTCTCTCTGCTCTCTCTCTCTCTCTCTCTCTCTCTCTCTCTCTCTCTCTCTCTCTCTCTCTCTCTCTCTCTCTCTCTCTTCTTCTTCTTCTTCTTCTTCTCTCACGATGTAAATGAGAACTTGGTGCCATCGGCAATCGCCCCAAGGTAAATGGCAGTTGAGATTTGCATCAGGACAACTAAAGAATTGTCTGCTGCACCGGTGCGATTTAAAATGGCAAATGATAGTTTTGTGATTTGCACCGCGACAATTGCCAATCGCCCCGAAGACTTCAGAACGAAGTAGATGCTGATGTGTGTGTGTGTGTGTGTGTGTGTGTGTGTGTGTGTGTGTGTGTGTGTGTGTGTGTGTGTGTGATATTACTTTTCACACATTTATTACATTTTGTTTTTTATTCTATAGTAAAACTCTTCCCAACATTAGGACACCATCATTGATAACACTCCTGATAATAACAATTGTAACAGTGATAAAGCCCGAAGTGAATAGTTTCATTTTCAACATGCATGACTGACTTCAAGTGAACTGGTTTCACGTGATGGTCATTGCTGCAGCTGGCAATTGTCTCGGGGTAAATGACAATCGCTATGGCACCGGTTCAATTTCAAATAGCACCGGTGCCGTTACCATTTATTATCTACCAAGTGCAAAGCGCAGTTGCCATTTACCTTTTCTTATCTGTACCGTGACACACATATATACATTTCCATATTGACGATAATACATGTTCTTATAGACTGTTGGGGATTTCATGATGTCTGACATAAACACTTTACTGCAGGCCAAGTAAAAACCTTGTACAGAGATGTCCCACCTGATGTAATTTTTGAGTTTCTGAAAAAGATAAATATTGTTAATCTCATCCAAGATTTTACGGAAGAAAGGCTTTTAAACAGTTTTTTTGCGCGATTAAGAAACATTGTTTCAATGAGTTGTCTCTTTCGTTCAACATCTCAGCCAGGATTTGACCTAAACAAGGTAACAGCCCTAATATAGCCCTTCGCGGTTGGCTGGGCTACATGTGTTGAAATGAACCGCCCCACAGGTTACATGGCAACAGAATGAATCGACCCTGATTACAGTTTTTATCACATGGCGAATTTGAAATGATCCTGATCGGTTCTCGTCTGCTAGTCATTTTGAAGCGAAGAACAGTCACGTGCGTAAAAGCAGCGCCGTTCGTTGCCTCATGATACGGAATGCAAGGAATGTATGTCGCCCGACTACAGTCAGTCCTAAAATGGTTCATGTGTGAAATAGTTTCGAAAGATACTTCTGAGAAAACGAAACATGTTTCTGAGAAAACAAACATACTTCTAAGAAAACAACATATAGGACCTACTTCTATGAAAACGAACCATATTTCTGAGAAAAAAAGTTTTAAGTGGTTACAGTTACGAATAATACACAGATGCCTTTGGGACTAATGTTGTCATGAAGAAACTCGGTGCATTTAAAAGTGATGCTAGACATCAGTTCAGTACTCCAATAAACGTCTGTGGCTTTGCTATCTACATTCAACGTGTTTGGGAAATGCAGGTGGATTTAACGAATGAAACGTCTGTCTGCATTGAACTTGCGAATAACTGAATCTTTAACCAACACTAAATTTGACAAAATATACACGTGGATAATGTATTTCATCTCACTGCACTATTTGCTGGACACTATAATATATATATATATATATATAAAATATATATATATATATATATATATATATATAGAATTATAAACAAAGCTTGCTCTTATGTCTTAGATTGAAGAAATAGGGGAGATAAGCATTCATATCTGCAGTGGTAGAGAATATAAGCTTGCTGAAGGCTCATTTTGAGAAGCATTTATTTTATTTTTCCCCATTCACCCACTCAAGCACATACTGTTAGTTAGGCAGAATTATCTACCACTGCAGATATGAATGCTTATCTCCCCCTATTTCTTCAATCTAAGACATAAGAGCAAGCTTTGTTTATAATTCAATATTTCTTGCAGTCATTGCAACACCAAGCTGCTCTGTAAGTTGCTGGAACGGTGCGGTACTTATCCTTGGAATTTATTAGTTTGTTGTATATATATATATATATATATATATATATATATATATATATATAAACCGGTGTAGAATAGAGATAAAATATGTTAGATTGCAACATTTTCCGAATAAAATTCACACACACACACACACACACACACACACACACACACACACACACACACACACACACACAATCTATCTATCTATCTATCTATCTATCTATCTATCTATCTATCTATCTATCTATCTATCTAACCGAAGAGAATATTGCTCGAAAATATCATGTATATGAAGGTATTATTTCTTGATGGCTTCCATATAAGCCGATGTTCGCAGAAACAGATCGAATTATGAACGCAAGCTAGCTCTGTACATTACGTTATTACTGATCTGATCACGGGCTTCCAGAACCATTATGTCTCCCAGTGCTGCTTCAGTGCAATATTGAACGGAACCTTTAGAACCCCAAATTCGTCAACTTTTATATTACACTCAGCTTGCCTCATATGCTCTCTCTCTCTCTCTCTCTCTCTCTCTCCTCTCTCTCTCTCTCTCTCTCTCTCTCTCTCCTCTCTCTCTCTCTCTCAGCCTGCCCGTCAGGTACTTTTCACATCAGAATGTAATTGGTTGCACTCTGTGTTGTTTATTTTCATTTCTATTCTTTTTTCGCTTTATCTTTCTTTCCATATTATTGCATGATCTATCATGAATAATGACGCCTTCTTCAAGGGGAAAAAAAAAACCCAACCCATTGTCTGACGAAAAGACAGAACACACCGAGCTGCGAGCTTATCTCGACACGTTCACGTTATTTAGCGATTCTTTTGTGGCCAGCTCTGCTGTGGTCATTGGGCGTCCTGTCGTTGGACCCACTCGTCCATTCTTCAGCGGCAATTACAGTCAACACTATCCTCTTGACTAATCAGCGAACATCACTCCCTTCATGTAATAAATCCGGTTGTCGTCATCCACTCAAGAAAATAATTTTAGACGAAAACGTTTTTTTAATGTGGAAAACTGGCAGTTTTGACGTGGAAGAAGACACCCAACCTGAAACGCCGATGACGAAGACTGTGATTGTGCTGTGTTTATGAGAACGACGCCAGGTCTGTATCAGTTCATCACGTGACCCACGTGGACATGCTGACCTTCCCAACTGCAGAGGCGTCCAACACGCGGCCCCGTATTGTTTGTCCATCATGAAATGCTTTTTTTTTTTTTTCCTGTCCCAACCTCTGTGCCACCTCAGAGGCAGTGCACCCACGCCGCTCATTCCGACACCCCGTCCACAGCCACAGCCCGGTCAGCCCCGCCGCAGCTCCGGCACCGACAATCCACAGTGAGCAGTCAATGTCAAGTCGTCAAGAGGCAACCCACCGGAGGAGACACTGTACTGCTGCCGAGTCACTTCGGTGGTGTTCAGTGGCGCCTGTTCTGATCTAACATACGCAGGACACCACCTACTAAGCCCCCTACTGACGACAATAACTGCTTAGTCGCGGAGCCGGCGTGAGCGAGCTCTACCTCCGGAGGACGCCACCACGTCCGTCCAGCGACAGCCCCCATGGACTCGCCGATACCGGTGACCTCGACGGAACCAAACCAAGGTCACAGACGTGGAGAGGACATCGAAATTGAGGTCACCATGAGAGCAGGGCATGAAGGGCCATAGAATTTGAGACTTTTTTATGCTGATCGAAGAGAATGAGGATGATTAAGATGATGCTACGGATTTCTATTTCGGTCTGAGACTACATGACAGGGCTGTACTCTACGCTTCCTTTCATAATATATCCCGGCGTCAACCAGGCCCGAGAGACACAGACACCTGCAGTGTTGGTCAGGAAATTTGAGCAACACTCTCAGAAACGTATCCATTAAGTGGATGAAACTCGACTGTGTGGTCCCAGTCTTCCCAACTGAGTCCGCAGCAACTCAACTCTGGGTAGGAGCCGGTCGGGGCAGAAAAACCCACATGACTTCTGATGGGATTCGAACCTACGACCTACCAGCCGGGAGTCCGCGACGCTAACCACTTCGCCACGGCGGCTGGTCTGAAATGCAATTTACCCCTATTTTGCTTAGACAGGGTAAAACATTATCGCGCGTTTTTTGTGAGACACAACATGTTTTTCTATAACTGTCTAAACGAACATTGACACTTGATTGAGCTGTTGAACTATATTTGACATTCAAAACACATACGATGGAATGGGAAAGAACATTCGTGTAGGAAGGGAGATTAGCCTGACTAAGCCTGAAAAATGGATACAAACACGTAAATAGACACATTCTTATACTTTGTGACCTATTTCCCTTCACGCCAAACTTCGAATAAAGGCGCACATATCAGTTACAACAAAACTTTTATACTTCCTTATATCTGTCTGTTTTCATTTTTGGCCCTGCTTGTGTGTGTGTATCTCTTTCTATGTCTCTATCACCTTCCGTCTGGTCCGCCAGCAATACAACAAAATTCCAAACGTCTTTTCCTTTTTTTTTTTTGGTTTTGTTTATGTGGAATGAAGAAGACCGAATTGGCATAGGAATATTGGAATGGAGAGAGAGAGAAGAGAGAGAGAGAGAGAGAGAGAGAGAGAGAGAGAGAGAGAGAAAGAGAGAGGGGAGAGAGAGAGAGAGAGAGAGAGAGGGGAGAGACAGACAGATAGACAGACAGATAACAGACAGCTAGACAGGCCGACATACAACTAGAGAGACAGACAGACAGACAGACAGAAGGAGACAGTGATACGCACACTGAGTGAGAGAGAGAGAGAGAGAGAGAGAGAGAGAGAGAGAGATTTTATTGACAATGGCCGACAGACCTCCCGTCAAGGGGTACAGTTGCTTTGATTGACACATATGACAAAAAGGGCAGTAATACAGGGAAGTCACTAAAAAGTGGACTGCGTTTGGAGTTTTGTACCTTCGTTTCACTACTTCAAACGTGAATACTAGACAAACAGCTGAGTCATAAAACAAAAAGCAAACATCCACAACCACAATCACAACAACGACCAAACACAACAACAACAAAAACAAAAACAAAATAAATAAAAAAGAACCAGCCAACCAAACAAAAAAAAGAAAAGGTTAACAACCCGTCCTCGTCAGACTAATTAAATGTTTTCCAAAGTTCGCCAGACAAGCAGAATTAAGGATTTTTGGTAAAGTAACAATAATCCAGAGCGAAGCAGTGATTGATTTTGAACGAAAGTTAAAGCCTAACGGTAGATAATTGCCAAAGAAATCATTATTTGTTCGTCGTCTGAATAAAGTGTTTTGTTTAGGCTGTGCGTATTCACATACAGGACTTATAATAAGAAAACGCAATCAACTCTGATATTATCATAACTGTACAATCCAACACCAAACGCATTTCACCCTGGACAGCAAAGAAGCTGTCGGGGCGTATAGTCCATGTTCAACATCAAACCAATTACTGTTTGTCAATCAGGCAAAAACATCTCGTTTTAAATCGAGCAGATACTGATCTTTTGCTGTTTCTTTGTCACACTTTACACACATTTTTCGTGCTGAAAGATAATCCTTGGTGGAAAAATGCCATTTATATTAACAAGCTTCTTTGGACACGTAAAGAAAGTAATGTTTATAGCCTAGCCGACCGCAAAAGGCCATATCAGGGCTTTCACCACGTCGAAGTCAACTCACAAGTCATTAAAGAAAAAAAAAAACAACCTCATTCACACAACTATTTGAACTACACTCCAAATCGCACCAGAAATTCGTGAAAAATCTTTCTTCCGTAAA
>CM031604.1:9539477-9541977 GCA_018398815.1 Conus ventricosus | reverse complement strand
GAAGGGCGTAAAGGTGAAGAGCTGCACGAGGACGAAGCTGGAACAGGTTGCTGAGTGCCTCATCATGACCTTCCAGCGGAAACCTCTGTGTAAATATCACTAATTATGGTGAAAGCACGTTACACAGAAGATGCATTCATTCGGGTGCAAACCTAATGGTGGAGAAGTTGTGGTGGTGGCTTCCAGCAAGTGCTCTCTGCAGACATCATCACACCGCAGTGCTGTGCACTTGTGGGATTCTAACTCCAAGACTTTGTGGAGTTGGAGGTCTGCTGGGCTGGGCCTGAGAAAGGCGTGCTGGTTGTGGCAGATTATGGGTGGAACATCTTCATGTGTCTGTTTCCATGGAGATTTAGAATCTCCTGTTTATCAGCAGGCGACCTGGAGACAGACGGGTGAGTAGACTCATCGCCATGATGATGACAGGTGCGTCTTATGGCAGATTTCAAATTTGTTTGTTTGACGCCCGTTCTGTCGCAAAACAAGTCTGTATGTAAGATGTATAGCGCCCTAAATGACCGGGGAACACGGAGATAATAGTCTTAAAAAACATGCTTCAAATCATTACAAAGGTGGACACCGTCATCTTTCACATTTTAGAGCCACAGCTTTGCTTGCTGGCACAATGGCCAGGGGATAATCTTTATCTGGCCAGGGGATAATCTTTATCTGGCCAGGGGATAATCTTTATCTAAAGTCATGGAAAGTCATGTCGTCTCCCACCTAGGTTCTTGCAACCACAAAGCCTTCCATCAGAGTGTAATACTTCTACTCAGCCCCACCCCCACCCTCTCTCTGCCCTTCACCTTTCTAACCCTTACCTCCAACCCCGCCCTTTCTTTTTCTCCTCCACATCCCCATCCATTTCCCTGTTGACCCATCCTAGATACCCCCCCCCCCCCATCCCCACCCTCTCTGTTTCCTGACCGCTCCCTCCTCCAAACTGAGTATCGGTGAACTGAGCTGTGACCATCCAATGTGTCAACTGTCTTCGCCGCTGCCTGCCGTCAACACTGCCGTCAACACTGCCTTCAATTTGACTTCTCCAGTCCCCGGAAGAAGAGTCTCTGACTCGAAACGTCATTTCTTTCTCTAAAGATAGCTGTTCTGTTTTTTTCTAAACAACTTTCTTTATATGAGAAAGGGAAAGCTAATTTGCCTATATTTTCTAAGCAACTTCTTCTATATGAGAAGAAGAGAGCTAGTTTGTCTGTTTGTCTGACCTGTGATGTTTTTTCTAAACAACTTTCTCTATATGAGAAGAAGAGAGCTAATTTGCCTGTCTGTCTTACTTGTGATGTTTCTCTAAACAACTTTCTCTATATGAGAAGAAGAGAACTAGTTTGTCTGTCTTACCTGTGGTGTTTTTCTAAACAACTTTCTCTATATGAGAAGAAGAGAGCTAATTTGCCTGTCTGTCTTACTTGTGATGTTTCTCTAAACAACTTTCTCTATATGGCAAGAAGAGAGCTAATTTGTCTATTTGTCTTACTTGTGGTGTTTTTCTAAACAACTTTCTCTATATGAGAAGAAGAGAGCTAATTTGTCTATTTGTCTTACTTGTGGTGTTTTTCTAAACAACGTTCTCTGTATGGCAAGAAGAGAGCTAATTTGTCTATTTGTCTTACTTGTGGTGTTTTTCCAAACAACGTTCTCTTTATGACAGGAAGAGAGCTCCTTTGCCTGTTTGTCTGACCTGTGATGTTTTTCTAGACAACTTTCTTTTTGAGAACAAGAGAGCTAATTTGTCTATTTGTCTTACCTATGGTGTTTTTCCAAACAACGTTCTCTTTATGACAAGAAGAGAGTTCCTTTGCCTGTTTGTCTGACCTGTGGTGTTTTTCTAAACAACTTTCTCTATATGAGAAGAAGAGAGCTCATTTGCCTGTTTGTCTGACCTGTGATGCTTTTCTAAACAACTTTCTCTTTATGAGAAGAAGAGAGTTCCTCTGCCTGTTTGTCTGACCTGTGGTGTTTGTCTAAACAACTTTCTCTATATGAGAAGAAGAGAGCTCATTTGCCTGTTTGTCTTACCTGTGATGCTTTCTAAACAACTTTCTCTATATGAGAAGAAGAGAGCTCATTTTCCTGTTTATCTGACCTGTGACGTGTGCATGCAACAGCAGGACGAAGTATACAAGGTGAATGGGGAAGGTGGGAGGGGGGGGGGGGGGGGGTTGTTGAGATAAGACTCTAACAACGACTTCTACTTGTTTTTTTACGACGATCAACATCAAGCTGCTGATGAAACAAGTGATATCTAAATAAATGAGAGAGAGAGAGAGAGAGAGAGAGAGAGGAGAGAAGAGGAGAGAGAGAGAGAGAGAGAGAAGCAAATGTCGCACAGACTTTTCATAATCCTACCAGGACCAAGCTCGTTTTTTTCTTTTCTTTAAAAAGCACAATCAACATTAAGCTGTGGATGAAAAATCTCGCTTTTAAATGAAGAAAAAAAAAAGCGAGTAAAAATACCAAAACGGAAATAGCGAATGTCCCACTG
>CM031604.1:9526977-9534477 GCA_018398815.1 Conus ventricosus | reverse complement strand
CACACACACACACACACACACACACACAACACACACACACACACAAGCGCGAGCAGGCGCGAGCACACTAACGCACACACACGCACATACACCTCTCTCTCTGTGTACGGAGAGAGAGAGAGAGAGAGAGAGAGAGAGGAGAGAGAGAGAGAGAGAGAGAGAGAGAGAGAGAGAGAGAGAGACAGACAGACAGACAGACAGACAGACAGACAGACAGACAGACGGACAGAGACAGAGACAGACAGAGATAGATAGAGATAGACAGAGATAGACAGAGACGAAGAGAATAACAATGACAATTGTTTATTCATGGAAAGGCAGCGCCCCTTAATAGAAGGTGTGTGCACCTTAAACAACAAATCCATATTACACTATACCTTTAACCAAACAAGACAAAACGGTGTTACTGGCACGGAGAGAGAGAGAGAGGAGAGAGAGAGAGAGAGAGAGAGAGAGAGACAGACAGAGAGAGACAGACAGACAGACAGAGAGAGAGAGAGAGAGAGAGAGAGAGAGAGATGAGAGGAGAGAGAGAGAGAAACAGAGAGAGAGAGAGAGAGAGAGAGATCTGACAGTCTTATTGACCGAGTCCCCCTGCCCTTCCCCGCTCCACCCATACACCCCCCTCCTTCTAACCCAAACAGCGTATATCACAGCCTAGTATAGTCAGTGACGGGTTTTGATGTAGCAACGTCTGAGCCCATTTAATAACACTGCTCCTAGTGCTGAACCTAGCTACTGTTACAAAGTGACGCTCCAGGCTGGTCCCATGCCAGACTCAATACCGCATTTACATGAGGAGATCAGTATTAAGCCGTCATGAAACCATCCGCCAGAAAAGACGCTGCACTGCAACCGACTCACTTCAGTTGTGCCTGCTGTGATCAAAGATGTGCAGGACGCTACTTGCTAAGCCCCCCCCCCCTCCCCTTCCCTACTGGCGACAACAGTTGCTTAGTGACGGAGCCAACAGGAGAGAGTTTCCACCTACAGATGTTTCCACAGTTTCCATCAACGTCTGTGCGCGCCTTACACTCACAGCTGGTCCTAAGCTAACATCAATGCACACTCTCTGGAGGGAGTAGGCTACTTCATTCCCAACGCTGCGCGCATGGCACGTGTTGTCCATCAGAGTGCCCGTTTCAGCAAAATTCACACAGCACAGAAAGATGCGGTTTACCGTCTTCTACTTTCTTTGGGTGTCCACCTTCATCGAGCTGAAGATTCTGACACTTTTGCGTGTATGACCGTTTTTTTCCCGCCATTAAGGCAGCCATACTCCAACTTCAGGGAAGGTGCATGCTATGTGTAACGTGTCGTCCACACCAACGGCCAAACTGGCCTTCTCTTCTGAAAGTTGGTGATGGGATTTGACGTGTGTGCAAGATGTTGCGCGTGCGTTCACACACGGAACCTCGGTTTATAGGCTCATTCGAAGGACTGTATGGGGAATAGAGTCAGAACCAATGTTAACTCCGAGGGAAAAATCCCCCTGTACCGAAATTCGAACCCGTAACCTCAGGGTCACGAGTCTGGCGCTCTACCAACTGAGCTATTCCGGCCCCAACTTACCGGCATGTAGCATCTTATTATACATCAGTCTAACAGACACTTTGAATGTACTTACCCCAACAGTCTCCTTTCAGTTTTCCTTCACTGGCGACCAGTGAACGAGAGCACAGAAAAACAACAACAAAGATGCAGCCCCCATCCTGCGATAATGGACTCAACCAGTGATAGCGCTGACTGAGGCGCTGACCCAGTTCTCACTGAACGCGCGAAAAGCGGACGATACTATGGTATGCATTCATCCATTGGTAAAGGGAGAGTGCATAGCTGTGTTTAATTACAACAACAAACAAATCTTTCTAAATATCCTTTCTTTGCTGTGGAATCCGTACTCAGCGCATTAATGACAATTTACACGTTTATGCTTAATCGACGAAAAAGCCGAAAAAACGAACAGTGATCTATTTTGGGACTTCTGTGAGTATACGGCTCTTCTGTGAGCACAGGCCGTCCACACACGTCCATTCAAACCACAGTGCCAGGAACCTGGACACAGCTCATGGGCAAAGGCGTGGCGGAGGATACTGACACTGAGCAGAGGCCATCATGAAGGCAGGGCCTGTGGGACCCTGAACATCATATTGTCTTCTTCATGGTCATCGATGAGAACGAAGATGATGGAGACGATCCTGTATAGTTTCATAATGGTCTCATTCTGCATGAAAGGGCTGTGTACACTACACATTTGGTAACATTTGTCCAGGAGTCAACCATACGCGAGGGATACAGACACTTGCAGGGTGGGTCAGGCAATTTGAACAACCCTCTTGACTTGGCAGGTCCAGTCTTCCATATGATCCCGCTGTAAACTCAACTCGGGTCAGAACCGGCCCACTGTAAACTCAACTCTGGGTCAGAACCGGCCCACTGTAAACTCAACTCTGGGTCAGAACCGGCCCACTGTAAACTCAACTCTGGGTCAGAACCGGCCCACTGTAAACTCAACTCTGGGTCAGAACCGGCCCACTGTAAACTCAACACTGGGTCAGAACCGGCCCGCACTGTAAACTCAACTCTGGGTCAGAACCAGCCCACTGTAAACTCAACTCTGGGTCAGAACCAGCCCACTGTAAACTCAACTCTGGGTCAGAACCGGCCCACTGTAAACTCAACACTGGGTCAGAACCGGCCCACTGTAAACTCAACTCTGGGTCAGAACCGGCCCACTGTAAACTCAACTCTGGGTCAGAACCGGCCCACTGTAAACTCAACTCTGGGTCAGAACCAGCCCACTGTAAACTCAACTCTGGGTCAGAACCGGCCCACTGTAAACTCAACTCTGGGTCAGAACCGGCCCACTGTAAACTCAACTCTGGGTCAGAACCGGCCCACTGTAAACTCAACTCTGGGTCAGAACCGGCCCGCACTGTAAACTCAACTCTGGGTCAGAACCGGCCCGCACTGTAAACTCAACTCTGGGTCAGAACCGGCCCGCACTGTAAACTCAACTCTGGGTAAGAACCGGCCCGCACTGTAAACTCAACTCTGGGTAAGAACCGGTCAGGGCGTGAGCCCAAAACTTTCACAAACGAATCCCTGTGCTGGGATCCGAACCCAACTCTGCAACCCATGATTTGAACCACTGTACCACGGCGGCTCACCATGTCAGTGATACTTTGCAACTGTGTCCTCCCCCACCCCCACCAGTCCCTTAATTGCTCTTCCCCCCTCCCATCAGCCACACACATATCATCGGCTAATGGCGTTGGTGGAGGGGGGAGGGGGAGCCGATCAGGTGAGTGTCCAGTAAACGCCACGTTTGGAAGAAGGGCCAACTGGAAACCTCTGAAAGTCTTTGACCTTTTCCCTTTTCTTTTCTGTTGTCTCACGTCCCTTGCCGCCCCAGCAGCATTCAACCAACGCTGCTCTTTCCGGACCGCCATCCAAGAACAGCTTGGGCGGGACGGGCAACGCTGTTTTTCTTTTATGCTGTCGATGAGGATGATGAAGACGATCCTGCGGTTTTCCATTCAGGTCTGAGACTACATGGCAGCCCTGTACTCTACGCTTACATTTATACCACATTCTGGCGTCAACCTTGCAGGCCTGAGAGATAAGGCCACATGCAAGTGTTGATCAGGAAATTTGACAGTCTCAGTGTAATGTCCCTTAAGCGAGCGAAATTCGAGTGTGTGGTCCCAGTCTACCCAGTTGAGCCCGTAGCAAACTCAGCTCTGAGGTGGAAGTAGATCGGGGCAGAAAAATCCCGTAAATGTATGGATCTGCTGGGATTCGAACCAATGACCTCTTAGCCAAGAATCTGTGACGCTAACCACTTTGCCATGGCGGCTGGTGACTTAAAAATTGTTTGACTTCCACCAGCCAGCTCTTCATCTCTGTGTAGGGTTATTGCACATACCCAGCCATTCTTTACACATTATTAGGAAGAAGAAGGAGAAGAAGAAGGAGAAGAAAAAGAAGAAGAAGAAGAAGAAGAAGAAGAAGAAGAAGAAGAAGAAGAAGAAGAAAAAGAAGAAGAAGAAAATAGAAGAAGAAGAAGACGACAAAGAAGGAGGAGGAACAGAAGGAGGAGGAGGAGGAGGAGGAGAAGAAAAAGAAGAAGAAGAAGAAAGAAGACGACAAAGAAGACAACAAAAAGGAAGAGAAACAAGAGGAGGAGGAGGAGGAGGAGGAGGAGGAGGAGAAGAAGAAGAAGAAGAAGAAAAGAAGAAAAGACAATATGGGCATCTGCAAAATGGGGCTGTGCCCAAATCATCTCGATCTCGACAGGACAGAAATGTCAATATCGTAAAGGACTGCTTCATAGAGATTGACATTGAGAGAAGAGAGTGAAAGACATTACTAAGCACACTCGGTGGGCAAACACAAGAAAAAAAATCGTTGAAACCAATTTGGGCCAAGTATTGCAAGTCCTGTATGTGCTGATCACGTATCGGCACTAGCCTCTCTCCCCTCCCGCTGAGCTTCCTTCCCCTCTCTCCCCCCCCCCCCTCCCTTTCCCGTCGTCTGCCACTCAACAACTTCTTGCAGGAGTTGAACAAGAATTAGTCCTGCGACGCACACACCTTCACCCCCCTTCGCCCACCTCCCCTCCTTGCTGTCATTCAACAACGATTTGGGGTACAAGTTCTGCTCCCCCCCCCCCCCCTTTCCCCTCTGGTTAGTATCGTTTTGTCCACAACCGAACGAACCGATCCGCCTCATCCTGTCAAAGTGGATTTTTAACACGGTTCCAAGGATAGCTCTCTAAATACCGAGCGTTAGATTGCCTGCGTCTAAACGTAGGCTACACGAAGGGCCTTGATGCACAGTTTGAATTGGAAGACTGTCAACTCGGACCACCATTTCAATTCATTCCTCATTGCAAGACTGCCCTGAGTCCGCCATTGAAATTGATTGTCCGACTGGAAAGTCTCGCAGTCAGTCTTTCATTACAATGTATTGTTTGGCAGAAAGTCTGTTACCACAATTTCTTGTCTGTGTGGAAAGACTAGTGTTCAGTCCACCATTAGACTTCATTGTCTGGTTGGAAAGATTTATGGTTGGGTCACTATTTTTGTATTTACTGTCAGGGTGACAAGATTCGCAGTCAGACCATCATTGGATATTTATTACATCAGCACTAAGACGTGCTGTCAGACCACTATCATACATTTATTGTCTGGTTAGTTTAAAAAAAAGTAGCTGTCAAACCAACATTTCAGATTTATTGCCTCACTTGGAAAAAAATAGCAGCCAGACTAATATTTCAAATTGCTCGTCTGCTCAGTAAGACTAGCTGTGAAATGGCCTACAAATCGGTTGGAAGTTTTACTGTCATGGCCATTAAAACTAGCAGTCTTGTAACCATGACGATACTGGCAAGGCAGTGAATGGGAGAGGAGGAGAGAGGGATGGGTGGGGGTGTGGCTGAGAGTTGAGAGTCATTAAGTCCAGTCTGCTGATTGTACTTACCTCTGGCTGACTGACGTCTCTTCCCTTCGCCTTTCCCCACACAGACAGACAGCACTGAGTGATGAAGAGGGGAGGCGATAGCGTGGGAATATCTCCTGAAGACCCTCACTTGCCCACTTCAGTTCCCCTTTCCCTCTCAAAGAAGTTACACCAGGGATATTTTTGAAAAGCCCACGTTGGCACTGAAGCGATATTGAAATGTCGAAGCTGCACGCTCATCAGAAAGTGACGTCACAGTCTGATTCCTGCACGGGGCCATCAGACTGTGTCTTCAGCAGCCATTCTGGAAACTACCTTTCTAAATTCTTTTAGATTGTTGGGACTTGCACGATGTGAGACATCAACACTTTACAGCAGAGTCCATGAAAACCCAGTTCAGAGATGTCCCACCTGACGTGATCTTTGAGTTTCTGAAAGAGATTAACATTTTTCAACTGATCTAAGATTTTAAGGAAGAAAGATTTTTTTTATCGAAGTTTCTGGTACGCTTTTAGAAGATGTATTTTAAAGAGATGTGTGAAAGGGTTTTTTTTTTTGATGACTTGTGAGTTGATTTTAACGTGGCGACAGCCTTGATGTGGCCTTTTGCGGTCGGCTGAGCTATAAGCAACATTACCATACCTTACCTGCCCACAGATGGACCCTCTTGTTGGCTCAAAAGACGAGTGGGCAGGCGAGTCGTTTGTCTGGATGGGTCTTCAATTGGATGTGGGAAACCTATCTTTATGGCACACAGTCGACTGTAGCGACAGCAGTGGGAAAGACTTTGGCGAAGGGGGTCATGTTTTCTCCTGTTCCTTTTGCCTTCATGACTGCATCTGTGGTCGTCTCGAAAGTCTCTTTGGCCTGTCAGCACGTGTATGTCCAGCAGGGTGTGTCAAGAGCAGTATGTTCTATGGCGGAGCTTTGAACCGTGGAATACCCTCTGAAATAGCCACTAAATCGTGCTCTAAAATACACTCATACTAGCCACTAAACGACCCTATTAAGTACCCTCAAACTAGCCAGTAAATCACCCTCTAAAGTACTCTCTAACTTAGCCCTTAACTACCTTCTACAGTAATGGTAGTCTCCCTTTTAGTCCAGTCATGAGAGCTGATCGATACAATACTTTGGGTAAATATGCTAACTCAGTTCCATTAGTGCCGTCACGAAAAAAAACCACCCACAACACGTTAATATTCTTATCTCTGATACATTCATTTATGTACATATTTACTTGACCATTTGTCTCTTTACTCTCTTTAGTGCCCTTTCATCAGTTGGAGTTACTCCCCATCCCCCCCCCCCCCCCCCGCCCAGATCCCTCGCACTCAGCCCACAATCGTTTTCTCACAGCCTCAGCACAGATAACAGCTAATATCAGGTTGTATGAGGAAGCCTACTAGAATCGACACTGCGTGACTGTCGAGTCATTTCAGTGGTGTTTATTGGCGTCTGTATCTGACATAGTCAGTTCGTGTGTCTCTATAAACTGTCGCAAATAGACAGTGGCACATCAGAACTATAGCTGACCACTAGATCACACAACAATCAAAAGAAAAAAAAAGAACCAAGGTTAAACATGACCACGTGCTTCAAATCATAAATCTTCAGTCAATGATGAGGAAAATCAGGAGTATTTCAAAAAGGGGATGAGAAGGCACAAAATACGAAAGGAGCAATCTGGCAATGATAGCTGAGCAACAATCAAACACAACAGGAGGGAAGTTAGAGTAGAACAAAAATAAAGTGTGTGTGTGTGTGTGTGTGTGTGTGTGTGTGTGTGTGTGTGTGTGTGTGTGTGTGTGTGTGTGTGTGTGTGTGTGGTGTGTGTGGTGTGTGAGTGCGTGTGTGGTGTGTGTGTGTGTGTGTGTGTGTGTGTGTGTGTGTGTGTGTGTGTGTGTGTGTGTGTGTGGTCAGTCACCTCATACAGATAACATAAATCTTTTGCTTTTCATCTTTCTGTAAAGAGTAAATCAGTTGTCCGTTAGCTTGTACATATAATATGTAGCATGCAGAGCATAGGCTTGAAGT
>CM031604.1:9516977-9521977 GCA_018398815.1 Conus ventricosus | reverse complement strand
GATGGATAATGAGACGCTGAAACACACGCACATTGAGGTCATCTGAAGACATCACCACCGAAAACGGAACATGGCAGGCTTTGAAAATTGCCATAAAGGCAAAAATTCCTCAAAATGTCAACCCCAGAGTTTTAACTGGGTAATGGAGAAAGAAAAAAAAAGAGGAAAGGTTGTTATCAGATCTGCCTTAATTCTAGACACGCATGCTGAAATGTTCATTTAATAATTAAACGAGGCGAATATCATTGAAAGAAATATCAGATCGCGGAAATAACTTTCTCTTCGATTAATTCTGGGATCAAAATGAATGGAAAGAGATGTGCGGGGTGAGGTCTGCGTACAGGGGGCCGGGTTGTTCCGGTGGTGGAGAAGACGTCAGAGTCTTGTTTTAGAGTCTGGGGGTCGACTCCCAGCCCAGACAGCCAGGGTGGAAGAGATGTTCTCTTCAGAGGCAACATGTGTGTGCTAACGGCAGTCCTTCCAACCCCTGTGGAGGAGACGTTCAACAGGGATCACGTGCGTGGACACACAGCATCAAAAGATCGGGCACATTGTTCAGTCACGTGCCACCTTCTGGAAAAGCGGACTATCGTGTGGCCGTGGAAATGGATTCTATACATTTTGATTCAATTCATGCTGTTTACAGCCCCCTCGAGAGCGAGGGCCCATATCCAAGAGACGAGGCGAAAAGGAACAGATGCGCACTGGTGTATCTGAATGTTTAAAGTAGTGAAGTTGGCTGCCTTGACGAGTAGAAGTAGGAGAAGTGCTTTGAAGAGGATTGTCTTACCTGATTCTTCCTTGAGCTCTGTCTGCACGTGGAGAGTCACCTGGAAGAACAAGAGCGGGTAACAGTCAAGGCACGGGTTGACTGCTTCCAGTGATGACTCACCACTGATAATTGATCCCGAAAACCGTACAAGGCGAGAGTATCCCAGAATCGTTTTTGGTAAGGTGATAACTTACCTACGAAGAACACTAGCTTTGCATTCAAATGGCCTCCTCCATTTTGGTCCCCCCCCCCCCCCTTCTTCCCTCTTCTACACCCAGCCCCTAACTTCCACCGGAAAGAAGGGATATTGCAGGCTGGGGCTGAGCCAGTTGGGTGTATGCCCCGGGACCAACACAGAATAGTGGGGCCAGCTGGAAATCTTAGGAAAACTTTATTCTGTCTCACGTTCCGTGGCACCTCAGTGGCATTGCAACCACCCCGCTCATTCCCGTCTTCCGTCCACAGCCACAGCCACAGCCACAGCCACAGCCTGGCCGGTTCCGCCACAGCGCCGGCACCACACCGGGAGCAGTCAATGCCGAATCGTCATGAGGCACCTCGCCACAGGAGACCCTGCACTGCTGCAGAGTCACTTCCATGTTGTTCAGTGGTGCATGGTCTGAACCACTAGTCACAAGACATCGCCTTCACCGCCTCCTAGTGATGACAATATTTGCTTTGCCACGGAGCCAGGGTGAGCGAGGTCTCCCTCAAGAGGGCACCCCGCATCCACCCAATGACAGTCACCATGAACTTTCCGATGTTGGTGACCCGGACAGAAGCCAACAAAGGTCAGAGAGGTGGAAGGGCAATGGAAACTGAAGTGACCATGAGAGCAGAGCTCTAGGGAGGACAGAAGCTGAGACATTTTCATATATGACAATTATGCTACGGATTTTACTTTCATGATATATCACGGCTTCAACGAGGCTCGAGTGATTCAGATACCTGCCGCGTTGGTCAGGAAATTTGAGCAACACTCTCAGAGACACATCCATTAAGTGGATGAAACTTCCCAGTGTGGTCCCAGTCTTCCCAGCTGAGCCCGTAGCGAACTCAAATTCAAAGCAGGAGCCGGTCAAGACAGAGAAAATCACGTAAATAAATGGCTCTGAGGGAGTCAAGCCCACGACCCCCCAGCTGGGAGTCCACTACGCTAACTACTTCACCATGGTGGCTGCTGATTTTCGTTTAGATTTTCGTCAGCCAGCCGTTCAATTCCCTGTGGGTTTACGGCCTAGACCCCATTTTCATGATTATTGTTATTATCAAGAAGAAGAAGAAGAAGAAGAAGAAGAAGAAGATAAAAAAGACAATATGGACAACCACGAAATGGAACTTTATCCTATTCATCTCGATCTCTGAAGCGAATCTGTACAAAAATCGAATGTAAATGGAAATTTCATTATTGTGTAAATGAAGTGAGACTGTTGTGGAAAGAGGGAAGTAGAGAGAATGAGCGTGACTGGGGTTTTGACGGTCGGTGTTGGTCTGAATCGCCTATTCCCGTTTCGCCCATTCCCGTTTCGCCTATTCCAGTTTCGCCTATTCCCGTTTCGCCTATTCATTGATGGTGCCGCCACGCTCGCTGACCTCTTGAGTGGTGGACCCTGTCTTTGTCCCGTTTCGCCTAATCGTCTTTCCCCTTGTTTCCCCTTTCACCTGCCTTGTGTACTGCTTGTAATTCTCAGCAGCGCGCTGAACCCACAGGGTTTGTGCCCAGGAGTTAACCTCGTTGTAGAAGTCGATTTACCGACGACGTGTTGGTACGGCAGCTGGTCTTGAGGCAGGCTGAAGTACTCGTGGTTGCCCTCAGTAATTCAGTAACGTGGCTTTCCGACAACTGTATTGCAATTTTCTCCCTCCCTCCCTCCCTCCCTCCCTCCCTCTCTCTCTCTCTCTCTCTCTTATCCCTATAACCACACACACA
This sequence comes from Conus ventricosus, assembly GCA_018398815.1. NCBI lineage: Eukaryota > Metazoa > Mollusca > Gastropoda > Neogastropoda > Conidae > Conus > Conus ventricosus. The sequence continues at coordinate 9,519,275 of CM031604.1, read as the reverse complement.
CACACACACACACACACACACACACACACACACACACACGCGCGCACGCGCGCGCGCGCACACGCACGCACGCACACACCTACACACAGCTACATACACATACGCACGCACACATATACGCATACATATACGCGCGTTCGCGCGCGCGCGCACACACACACACAGACACACACACACACACACACAGACACACACACACACACACACACACACACACACACACACACAGACAGTCACACCTACCCACACTTATACACACACACACACACACACACACACACACACACACACACACACACACACACACACACACACACACACACACACACACACATTGTTTACGCACGAGAACGCTTCAAACACTTGTAATTCTCGACTAATCTAACTAATCTTGAGACAGAGAACGTATCCGGCTGTTAATAAGTATTTCACACACACACACACACACACACACACACACACACACACCACACACACACACACACACACACACACACACACACACACACACACAGAGCCTCCGTCTCTTCCCTCCTCTTCCCTCAACTCCACACACTCTCTCTATGTCTCTCCGTCTCTCTTTCTCTCTTTCTCTGCCGCTGTTTTTCTGGCTGGCTGGCTAGCTGTCTCTCTTTCTCTCTGCCTGTCTCTCTCTCTCTCTCTCTCTCTCTCTCTCTCTCTCTCTCTCTCTCTCTCTTTCTTCTCTCTCTCTCTCTCTCTCTCTCTGTCTCTCTCTCTGTCTGCGTCTGTCCGTCTCTGTCTCTCTTTCTTTCTCTCCCTCTCTTTGTCTCTGTCTCTATCTGCCTCTGTCTCTATCTGTATGTGTCTGTCTGTCCGTGTATCTGTCTGTCTGTCTGTCTGTCCGTCTGTATCTGTCTCTGTCTCTGCTCCTGTCTCTGTCTCGCTCCATCTGTGTGATTGTAATTTGCATGTTGAAATTTTCTCACTATGAAAGCAGGGGACGAACACATCTCATCGGTCTGGGAAGCAAAATTTGGTTTTTGGTGAACAACTGAAATTGCGTAATAGAACAGAAAGGGTGGTGGTGGTGGTAGTGGTGGTGGTGGTGGTGGGGGGTATACTTAATTAGACTTTACGGCTTTACACCTTCTTTACAGTTCAAAACATTAGACAACATGTGTGCCTCACCCTCCGACTCTGCTTACATCTAAAAAAAAAAAAGCGCATTTAACTTACTGGTTCGGTTCAATGTCCAAGAATGTGTGGTGAGTCGGAGATAGGCTTTCTCCGCAGTCCTCGGTCCTTGTTTTAATCTGCCATTTAGAGGCCTTGCGGATGTCAACCCATTGTCACAAAAAATGTAGTCAAACAATTATGTCGCAGTTATGTATCGTGCAGTCGGAGAGGTTGCGAGACTTGACGAGACTTAACTGTCAACAGTTTGTTTTCTGATCAAGGTAGATGGGTCAGTAGAAAGGATGACAAGGATGACGGATGTCTTTAAATGGTGACGTTTGTTGATGGTAGATCATTTAATACTGCAGTAGACGCACATTGTCCAGCCCACAATGTCCAGTATCAAAGTCAGAAACAATTCCGCAGACTTTGTAACACTGAAATACGACACAGATCTGAAAAAGAAATTCGCAGAACTTGCAGTTAAAACGAATTTGCTGTATCTTCTAAATGACTGAATGAAGCGGAAAGTTTGGTAAAGCTCTAACTGGCTATTATTATTAGAAATCTCAAATTTCAATGGATTTTGTTCTGTATGAAAAGGTCACCACGTCCATATTGTGACCCGTCATGATTCTCCCAACACCATCATTTTTAATTCCACCCACCCTCACCATCACTTTGTTCTCCACCCACCATCACCATCACTTTGTTCTCCACCCACCATCACTTTGTTCTCCACCCACCCTCACTTTGTTCTCCACCCACCCTCACCATCACTTTGTTCTCCACCCACCATCACTTTGTTCTCCACCCACCCTCACTTTGTTCTCCACCCACCCTCACCATCACTTTGTTCTCCACCACCATCACCATCACTTTGTTCTCCACCCACCCTCACCATCACTTTGGTCTCCACCCACCATCACTTTGTTCTCCACCCACCCTCACTTTGTTCTCCACCCACCCTCACCATCACTTTGTTCTCCACCCACCATCACTTTGTTCTCCACCCACCCTCACCATCACTTTGGTCTCCACCCACCATCACTTTGTTCTCCACCCACCATCACTTTGTTCTCCACCCACCATCACTTTGGTCTCCACCCACCATCACTTTGTTCTCCACCCACCCTCACCATCACTTTGTTCTCCACCCAC
>CM031604.1:9494477-9504477 GCA_018398815.1 Conus ventricosus | reverse complement strand
GTGTGTGTGGTGTGTGTGTGTGTGTGTATGGCGGTGTAGACTGTGTATCACCCTGTCGCTGGACGATAGTCTAGGTCTGTTTTCAGCATCACCTGCACAGGCGTTGCCTCTGTCCCCACATACACACTCTTTCTCTCACACATTGTCATCCCCATGGTGGTAGATTAAACAGACAGACAAACAGACAGACAGACAGACAGACAGACAGCTGCAACAGAGGCAGAAACGCTGACCCACACGGCAACGAGTTTTTACATTACAGATAGGAACTTCTTCTTCTTCTTCTTCTTCTTCTTCTTCTTCTTCTTCTTCTTCTTCAGTGTTCCAGTATCTGGTAGCGTGTGAACTCGTTTTACCCTGTTGGGATACTCACACTGTACTCGCGAGTATAGTCAGTTCACTCCGACTTCGTTGAGTGCAGAAATTTGTGGGAAGAGGTTGTGGAAAAAGATAGATAAAAGATATGGTAGACAGAAAGGACAGTAGACGACAGTACAGCAAAGGAGGAGACAGAGTTACTGAGAGCGAAAGGAAAAGGGAACGTTACTAGCACAGAATGGCCATAAGGAGGGGGAACTATTTGTGCAAAAGACCCCCCAGTATCCCCACGGGGAAACAGACAGGAACGGCCCTCAGAAAACATGAAGACTCTCCAACTCTGGAAAGGACGGCTCTAATTCTAACCTAAGACGACCCTAACACGAACCCTAAGTGTAAAATACCTTAGTAACACTTTCATTGATCAGGCAAAGACGGTCATGACTGCAGTCGGAAACTGAAACATGAAAGCAAAAATGGCGTCACTGAGCCGCCAAACAAAGGAACACACGATTTACAAAACAGGCATTGAGATGGAAGAGATAAGTGACTGTCCTTTGTTCCCATTGTTTTGAATGTCCTTTGTCCTGCCTGAAGAGTATCAACAGATGGAATCGCATAGCATCTGTCTTTTTTCTTTCTGTAGATATAAATCCATTGACCAGTGCAATGTCTGTCAGCCTGTCTGTATAATCTGTAGCAAGCATGACAGTAGGCCTGAAATAGTTGACCAGTACAGTAATTGTCATCCAGCCTATATAATTGGTAGCAGGCAGGACGGCTAGTCAGTTGACCAGTTCATAGTCTGTAAATCAATAGTCCGTAGCAAGCAGGGCAGACAAAAAAAATCCAGTATGAAACCCGTCAGTCTGTGGTTTGTAGGAGGCTGGTAAGAAAAGCTGAAGACCTGTACAAAATCTGTCCATTTATAATCGGAAATGAAATGAGGTAGGGAACAGTAAACGATAAACAGTAAACAAGTGGGGTATGTTTTGCTCCCATAAGGAAACCTAACACAGAGTAACTTTTATTCAAGACTGGCACAGCCTTTTAAACTTGAATAAAGTCAGACAAATACATAGACGAACAATCTAATAGTGGGGAAAAAAACAAGCGCAGGCCAACAACTGAACTGTCTGGCAAAGATTTGGACTTGAGGGGAGGGGAGAGGGGAGTTTGAAGATGGAGAAACTGGGAAAATGAAATATAAAAAAAAAAATGTTACAGATAACTCTTCTCTAGCTGCATAAGGGAACCATCGCAATCCCTTTTGAAGGCAGATATATATAGGCAATACAAATATATCTGCCTTCAAAAGGGATTGCGATGGTTCCCTTATGCAGCTAGAGAAGAGTTTTCATATCTGTAACATTTTTTTTTAAATTTCATTTTCCCAGTTTCTCCATCTTCAAACTCCCCTCCCCCCTCCCCTCAAGTCCAAATCTTTGCCAGACAGTTCAGTTGTTGGCCTGCGCTTGTTTTTTCCCCCACTATTAGATTGTTCGTCTATGTATTTGTCTGACTTTATTCAAGTCCAGTCTTGAATAAAAGTTACTCTGTGTTAGGTTTCCTTATGGGAGCAAAACATACTCCACTTGTTTACTGTTTGTCCATTTATAGTCTGATGCAGACAGAACAGAAAATCAGTATAGAATCTGTCAGTCTATGGTGTGTAGCAAGCAAGGATGGAAAATCAGTATAGAATCTGTCAGTCTATGATGTGTAGCAAGCAAGGATGGAAAATCAGTATGGAATCTGTCAGTCTATGATGTGTAGCAAGCAAGGATGGAAAATCAGTATGGAATCTGTCAGTCTATGATGTGTAGCAAGCAAGGATGGAAAATCAGTATGGAATCTGTCAGTCTATGATGTGTAGCAAGCAAGGATGGAAAATCAGTATAGAATCTGTCAGTCTATGATGTGTAGCAAGCAAGGATGGAAAATCAGTATGGAATCTGTCAGTCTATGATGTGTAGCAAGCAAGGATGGAAAATCAGTATGGAATCTGTCAGTCTATGGTGTGTAGCAAGCCAGGATGGAAAACCAGACAGCAGTGTCAAGTCTATCAGCTGAATCTGTGGCGGACTGGACTGTTTTAAAAGATGAACCAGACCAGACTATCGGCACCCTGTGTGTGTGCGACAGGGAGGTCTTTCTGACAGAAACTCAGCCAACAAACACCTCATCCCTGTACGTCGTCTTGTGACTGGTGCGCGCAGCATACGCAGGCTCTCTCGCCACCCTTGACTGTCGCTGTCTGGTTCCTACTCTCCTTCCTCTTCCCCAATCTCCTTCCGTCCCTTCTCTCCCCGTCTCCGCCGTATTGTCGACGCCTCCTATCCTACCCACGCCCCAAGCAGACCACCGAGTGCAGAGTCCGTCAGTTTGACCAGGTCAGTGTTACAATTAATGTTCTGACCACTTACAGGTGTTTCTAAGGGAAGCAATCACAGGAGAGTGTCTCCAATAGTATGGTTTTTGTTGCATTGGCCAGTTTGGACTCCTGGGAGTGGTCAGCCTTTTGACACGAGGTACACGGGCCTTACACACGGTAACTATGGTCACAGGCTGTCCAGACTGGGCGGCTTTCTCTCTGGACTCACGTGGAACCGACAACGTGTAGGAGGTGACCAAAGCCACGCAGTCACCATACTGGATGGAGAGAACCACTTCTGCGGCTGTGTGTGTTCAGGTGCTGCGCATTGGTGCAGGTCAGTTAGTGGATTCTTGGAGATGGCCAATTTCTTTCTTTTTTTCTTCTGTCATAAATCATTATTATCCTCGTCATCATCATCATCATCATCATCATCATCATCATCATCATTATCATCATCGTCATCATCGTCGTCGTCGTCCTCGATGACGTCATCACCATTCCCGTCGTTGCCATCATCGTCATCACCATCATCAACATTGTCGTCGTCGTTGTCGTCGTCGTTAATTATCATTGTTGTCGCCGTCGTCGTCATAATCACTCTTCTTCTTTTTCTTCCTCTTCTTCTTCGTCGTCGTCATCATCATCATCCTCACTCTCATCATCGTCTTCATCATTATCATTATTATCTTCTTTTTCTCCCTTTTCTTGTTCTTGTTCTTGTTCTTGTTGTTGTTGTTGTTGTTGTTGTTGTTGTTGTTGTTGTTCTTCTTCTTCTTCTTCTTCTTCTTCTTCTTCTTCTTCTTCTTCTTCTTCTTCTTCTCCTTTGTCGTCGTCGTCGTCGTCGTCGTCGTCGTCTTCTTCTTCTTCTTCAGTCTTCTCATTATTTGTTCCATGATGATGATTCTGATGATGATTCTGATGATGAATCAGTTAGTGATATCTTCATAGTGACTATCAACACATCTGGCGATCTTGTTATCCTCACTTTCCTTACAGTTACGCGGTTTTTTCCAACAGAACTAACTCGGTGTCCACTTCAAAGTGTTACGTTGGCAGAGTAGTAGTTTGCAGGACAGTCTACAGGAGTAGCGAGCGAGCGTGAGCATTTTCTTCTTCTTCTTCTTCTTCTTCTTCTTCTTTTTTACTTTGATTCAGCGTGGGTGTCACATGATAGGAGATCTGGATTCTCAAGATGGAAAACGTTTTAGACAACGGTTTTGTTCGCCAGTTGAACACTTTGTGGAAAGGTAGGGCTTTGTCCTGGCTTGGTTGTCTTCAATGTCTTTTCTTTACGAAGTCTGTCTTTTTTTCCTTTTGCTTTTGTTTCTTTCTTGCTTATGCCCTCTCCTCCTTGCTGTCTTTTTTTCCGTTTCTGTCTTTTTTCTATCTTTCTTCTTTTCTTATCTCCCTGTCTCTGTCTCTGTCTGTCTGTCTTTCTCTCTCTGCTTCCATTCCCTTTCCTATTTTCTTACCTTTCTTGTGTGTGTGTGTGTGTGTGTGTGTGTGTGTGTGTGTGTGTGTGTGTGTGTGTGTGTGTGTGTGTGTGTGTGTGTGTGTCTCCCTCTCCCTCTCTCTCGCTCTCTCTCCCTCTCCCACAATCATGTACAGAGTGGTTCATATTTATGATTATGAAAATTCGTTTTTATTATTTTATCCCCACTAAATTGTTATGTTTCGCTTTATAAGCGTTGATATTCGTATTCGATTTATGTTAACGAAGAACTGAATTCAGAGCCCCTTGGCAGAGCAAGGGCCACATTAAAATAAAACCGAAGAAAAGAAAGAAAGAAACCAAAAAAAAAAAAACCCAACGAAACAAATAGAAAAACAACCACCACCACCACAACCACCACACTACCATCACCAAAACATTTACTTTCATATTTATTACCTTTGAACATCATCATCTTCATCACCATCATCATCATCATCATCATCATCATCATCATCATCATCATCATCTCCTCTCTAGCTCCCCTTCTTCCTCCCTCCTTCCCTCTTCACTTTCCATCTCTCTGTGTCCATTCTCTTTCTCTGAATATTTCTGTCATCTCCACTTGTTTAAGTCGCTAATTCGTACATTCATTAGTTTAATGGGTCGGCCTATCTTCACTTGAAACCCAGTGTTTTTTTTTAATGTTTGATTATCCTTGACACCCTCACCATTCCCTTTATCCTTGATAATTTTCAATTTACTGAATCTGGAGTCTTTGGACTGTGATTAGAATAGCTCCCTGCACGGTCGACTGCGAAGCGACAACATGGCTTAGATGGGTGTCCGATCTGCGCGCACTTTACTTGACCTTCCCACCACCTTACTCCCCACTTCCTCCCCTCCGCCTCACAATCCCCCCCCCCCCCCCCCCCCCCACCCACACCACACACATACCTTCCACTCTCCCTTCTTACCAGGTTGACGTTCCTCTGTGCTGCGCACGATCTTTATTTGTGACTATGGTCATGAAAATGAATACGACACACACCCACACTCTTAGAAATGATACCTTGGCCGATATTCAACGCCAGGCGCACAGTGGAACGTGCGATGTTTGACACGTGCGTTTCCAGCTGATGAATGATCAACCTACATTTCAGACAAGAATAATGACGTCATTCTGGTGTCTGTAACAATGTGGTTGTCTGTTCCTTTATCTCCTGTCTACACATGTAACCCTAAAACTCATTAGTTTTCTGTCCGTGTGTGTGTGTGTGTGTGTGTGTGTGTGTGTGTGTGTGTGTGATTATGAGCTGAAAACTTCATGCCACGTGATACTCGAAAATAAGTCTGACCAGATCATCTGTCTAATCAATTATTTGTTAACCAGATTCTTTACACCGTTAATTGTTGAAGCCATGAATGCAGAAAAGGTTTGTTTTCTTTCTTTTCCTGTTTTTCTTGGGTGAGTGACAAAGGCCCACGCATAACATGTGAGCTTTATATAATAATGACATAAACCTTTTCACTCCTCGACCGTTTGTAATGAATTGCTGGAAGACGAATTGTGACAACCAAAGACATTTCATATCACATCGTAGAATCTTAATACAGTTCGGTAAAAGTGTTGAATGATCTTGGCCTCGTTGAGAAGTAAAGTTTTCTGCTCATATGACAATCCGCTACATATTTCGTTCATTCATTAGTTTAGTGGGTCGGCCTATCTTCACTTCAATCCGCTGCATTACTGCATTTTTAAACGTACGACGAAAACAGAATCACTGGGCCGCCAAACGAGGGAACAGATAAATCAGAAAAAAAAACAACCAACGCGTTTCGACCTACTGGGTCTTCTTCATGCAGGACAAGTCACATTCAAAACAGTAAAAGCAAGGGAGGAACGGACAGTTCTCTTCAATCTGGATGCCAAATTTGATCTTGAGTGAACATCCATAGATTATGGAAAGGATCTAAAAGGGAAAGAGGGTGAAGGGGAGAAGACACATTGTTTGCACGTAATCTGACTGTACGGCTTCACATCCCCTGTACAGACCAAAACATGAAGCGAACTTGTGCACTGTGCCATCCAACTCTGCCTACATGTAAAAGAACACTTATTGCTGTTATTGGTTCAGTAATTTCCAAGAACTTGGGGTGAGTCAGAGAGAAGCTGTCTCCACATTTCTCGGCGTTTCATGACAGTTTCAAACTGCCTTTTACAGCCAGTTTTAAAGTGAGGTGACTTGCAGGCGAAAATTTCTTTTCCTGTTTTTAAAAGAAGATTTACTCTTTTGCCGAACAACAGAGACAGCAAACACACGTACCACCACACCATCCGAAACATCTGGTGACCCCAACAGAGACAGCAAACACACGCACCACCACACCACCCGAGACATCCGGTAACCCCGTAGCTTCAGTTTTCTTTTGGCATTACGTTCAAAATTGTCTTCGTGGTAGGATTTCTTTTTGTGCCCCTGTAGTTTGCCCCAGTTACTAAGGATAGGCCACGTTTACACAGACTTTGCTTTTGAGAGATTGAGCTGTGTTGTATTGTCTTGTTGTATGACTGTTTGTGTTTGAATTCTTTCCCGTCTCCAGCGTAACGGGGTGTCTGCGTCTGTCTAGTTTCTGGTTGACTGCAAGACTCAGGCTTCGGCCACACTCTGAACTGTGCGGTGACATGAGGGAGTGCGGTGACATGAGGGAGTGCGGTGACATGGGGGAGTGCGGTGACATGGGGGAGTGCGGTGACATGGGGGAGTGCGGTGACATGGGGGACAGCTGAACAGTGGGCGAACTGTGAGCTGTGAGGGAAGGGGGATCATACTAACAAGGTTAGGCTCAGAGATTGTCCCCTACGCTTTATACTGTTTGTGTAATGTCTTTAGTTTTTCAGCAACGTTTTTCCTCCCCACACTTTCGTTTTGCTCCATTTACTACCCTTCGCTGGCTGCTTTGCGGGTGCTGTTGGATTCTTTTTGGAACCCTTGGTGGTGAGAACATCACAGTATTATGGACTGTGGTGTGTCTCTATTTGACGCCAGGAGCACAGACACAACCAGCCGTGTCTCCCTGATGAGTCCGATCTAGCGGACGAAAGGCCTAGGAGCAGGCAATACAAATAGATCTGCCTTCGAGAGGGATTACGAATGTTCTCTCATGCAGCTAGTGAAGAGTTTTCACATTTATGATATATTTTCTTAATTTCATGTTCCGATTTTCTTCATCTTCAACATCCTCCCCTCCTTCCCCCTTTAAGTCCAAATCATTACAGAGGGGTTGTTGGCCTGCGCTTGTTTCCCCCCGCTATTAGATTCTTTGTATTTGTCTGACTTTATTCAAGTTGAAAAGACTGTGTTAGGTTTTCTTATGGGAGCAAGACTTATTGTACTTGTTTATTGCTTACACAAACAGTGGTAATACAGAGCTGTGATAGTTGTACAACGTGAAGCATGGCATCAGTTGCTGCAGAGCTGGCCACAACACCAATAGCAGCCTCTTGGATACTAAGTGCCGATCGACAATAAGTGCTCGTAACCTTAGAACCTTACAGACCGAAGAGCTTCGCCGCCACGCACAGTGACAGAGTAGAACAGTCTCCCTGCCTCACAGCGTTCAAGACGGCATCCCAAGCATAGATTGCTCTAACGTACCCCTCACCCACTGACCCCCCACCCACTCTGCTCTCGCCCTAATCATTTTTCTTCTTTTTACTGACAGACTTCCCATCTGTTCCCCTCCTCACGCATTCATACTACTGGTACCTCCTCCCCGACTCTCCTGCATCACACATTGACGCCGGGGGAAGTACTAAATGTTAATGCCAGTGGATCTGATTATCCAGTCTCATAGGCACTCCTCCACCTTTCCTCCGTAAGGCTTTTACTATACAGGGAGCTCCACACGAAGACGTCCCAGGGGCTGTGTAGCTAATTACCCTTTTTTTGTCCGGAAGCCTCACACGACCTCAGCACTCCCATTGTTCTACCTGGTAACGTTGACTGTCTGCCCCAAGGAGAAGGTGTCATTCATGACTGCTCGTCCCCATGGCGGCAGACTGACAGACGAAGAGCCAGCCAACTGCAACACAGTTAGAGACGCTGACTCACCCACACGACAACGAGTTTTGACATTACAGATAGGAACCTCTCTCGGAAAACACAAAGGGTCTCCATCTCTGGAAAGGATGACCTTAATCCTAACCCTAACCTGACCCTAACCCTCATCCAGAGTGTACAAATGCCCCAGTGAAACCTTCACTGACCTGACCCTAAGCCTCATCCTCAGTGTACAAATGCCCCAGTGAAACCTTCACTGATGAGGTTTCAAAGCAGGGGCACTGCAGGCGGGTGAAACTGAAACATAAAAACAAAAATGGAATTAATGAGATGCCAAACAAAGGACCACACAAATTACAAAACAGACACTACTATCCATTTGTACATTTGCAACGGTGATCGAAGAGATACGTGACTGTTTGTTAGTCCTTTGTTTCCATTGTTTTGAATATAATTTTTCCTGCTTTAAGAAGACTCAATAGGTCCAAAAGAGTGGTGACCACCTTGTAATGTGTTTGTTCCTTCGTTTAGCAGCTTTATAATCCGAGTTTTGCTTCATTGAGAAATTGTGCTTCCAATGTGGGAATGATAGAATGATAGAATGTCTTTTCCTGTCTCCATCCATAACGGAAAGAACGTCTGTCGACCAGGAGAAAGGGAGAGTAGCTGATGATGCTAGGAAGTTAGCAGAATTCGGCCAATGACGTCGCTCAACAAATATAACTCAAAGAAGTAAAAAGGCCACAGGGACAGGCCAGAAAAACAAACAGGACGTTAAGACAATCCCGTGTCTAAGGCAGCTTCTGTCCTGCAAAATCCACTTCACCGTGGACACAGACACACGTTGTGTTTAAAGCCCAGAGGTCCCGAAGCCAGTCTCTTCCAATGATGTTCCGCCATCAGTGTGTTCCCCACGCACCAAAAAACAGTCATGGCCTCTGATTGGAAGAGAGATCCATCGGGATGTTTGTTTTCGGGAGTCGTGTATGCATTGGTGAAGGAGTGAGGTGGGGAGCGAAGGAGCAGGGAGGATAATAATAATGGTGATAATAATAATAATAACAATAATGGTATTTAGAAGGCGCAAAATCTTGATGACATCAACTCTAAGCGCATGAATATAGGCACAAGCACACACACACACACACACACACACACACACACACACACACACACACACCACACACACACACACACACACACACAACACACACACACACACCACGCACGCACACACACACACACACACACACACACACACACACACACACACACGCACGCACGCACGCACGCACGCACACACACACACACACACACACACACACACACACACACACACACACGCACACACACACACACACACACACACACACACACACACACACACGCACACACGCACACACACACACACACACACCAAGACGTGTTGTTGGCTAAACAAAACTGACAAAAGAGAGGAAAAAGGAAAAAAAGAGTTATGTACAAATATTGACATCTCAGGTTCCCACACCGAGTGGGTACAGGCTGCAGTGGGTACAGGCTGCAGTGGGTACAGGCTGCAGTGGGTACAGGCTGCAGTGGGTACAGGCTGCAGTGGGTACAGGCTGCAGTGGGTACAGGCTGCAGTGGGAGTAGTAGGGATCGTGGGGAGGACTGTCAGGAAGAAGAACAGAGGTGAGTTTTCAGAGCAGGACAGAGGGTGGGATGAGAACAGTGATGGGGTAATGGGGCCGGATGGTGTGAGCCGTAAGTGAAGACCCCTAACGTGTTGCGGTCAGTGACGTTCCTGGGCAAGACAGAATAAAGAGT
>CM031604.1:9476977-9484477 GCA_018398815.1 Conus ventricosus | reverse complement strand
CCCGTTCACCCTTTTTCTGAAAAGCTGTAGGCCTCCTGGAAGTTCCACGCATCATTCAATCAAATATCAATCAGTCAGATGTTCTTGTCTTCGTTGATAAAAAAGGAGGAAACGTGTCTTGCAGTCGACGACATAAACGCGTGAACAGCGAAAAACATGAGCAAACACAAATAGATATTTACATAACATCGCAGTGCCGCTCCAGATTTTCTCTCTGTTGTTTCCTCCGCCTCAATCCGCCCACTCTCACCCCCCCCCTCTCTTTCCCCTCCCCCCCCCCCATCTCAGTCTTCTTTCGCGTGCTACACACACACACACACACACACACACACACACACACACACACACACACACACACACACACACACACACTCACACTCACACTTGCGTGAGCACAAGCCCCCAAACACAGAGCATTCATACAAATATGATTCAGTGTGTGTGATACCCAAACCAGTTCATTTTATTCAGTGTGTGTGATACCCAAACCAGTTCATTTTATTCACTACAGAATAAACAGAGAAACAGATAAATATAATCTTTTAGGTAAAAGTGGACATCAAAAAGCAAAAGTAAAATGTAGCTGTCCTCTCTCCCACTCCCTCTTTCACCACACACACACACACACGCACACACACACACACACACACACACACACACACACACACACACACACACCACACACACGCGCGCGCGCACACACGCACACACCACACACACACACACACACACACACACACACACACACACACACACACACAACACGAAAAACTCACACACGCAGACAGACACACGAGCGCGTCAACACCAGCAATCACGCGCACAGTGGTAAGTAGATATCGTTAATCAGTCCGAGGGAAAAGATGTGTCTTTAGGGAGGTTTTAAAAGTCTCTAAAGAGTCCGTGTTACGCAGAGAAGAAGGCAGACCATTCCACAGAGCAGGTGCCTGGTAAGAGAAGCTGAAAGAGAAAGTGTCATTCATGAGTTCTCGTCCTTATGACGGCCACTTGACAAGACAGACAGACAGCTGACCGCAACACCGCCGGAAACACTAACCCACACGGCAATGGATTTCCACATTACAGATAAACACTTTCCTCACAAACCTGAATAACCTCTGACTACAGAAAACATGGCCCTTGTCCTTCCCCTAGCTCGACCCTAACCCTAAGACTGAGTGTAAAAACACCATAGTAAAAAAAACTTCACTTGTAAGGTTTCTCAAAGTGGGGTAACTGAGGGAGAAACTGAAACATAAAAGCAAAACTGGAATTAATAAGCTGTCAAACAAAGGGAAAAACAACTTACAAAACAGACACGGTGCGTTTCGTCCATTGGCATCCAGATCGAAGAGGGAAAAAAAAATGTTTGTTCGTCCTTTGTTGCCATTCCTTGGAATGTTGTTTGTCACGCCTGAAGAGCCTCAATGGTTGGAAACACATATCATCTGTTTTATCCCAGTAGTTCGAAACGCGTTGTGTCTGTTTCGTAATTTTTTTTCCCCTTCGTTTTACGGCTGAATTATTCCATTTTTGCGTTGACACTCCATCGACAAATTGTGTCTTGCGGTATGTGGGAGGCGGAACTGTCCTTTTCTGTCTCCATCCATAAAGAAAACAACGTCCATTGACCAGGAGAAAGGAAGGGCAGCTGGTGAGGCCGGAAGGATGGCGTAATTTGGCCAATTACGTCGCCCGACATATATAACTCAAAGACGTAAAAAACATGCCGGGGATAGGGTACAAATACAAACAGGAAGTTCCGGCAATCCCGTGTCTAAGACAGCTTCTGTCCTGCAAAATCCACTTCACCGTGGACACAGACACACGTTGCGTTTGAAGCCCAGAGGTCCCAAAGCCAATCTCTTCCAATCATGTTTAGCCATCATTTTGTTTCTCCGTGCACACACACACACACACACACACACACACACACACACACACACACACACACACACACACAACCCAGTCACGCTCTCTGATTGGAAGAGAGAACCATCAGCTTTTATGTTGGCAGGAGTGCAGTGCACGTGAGGCGTTGGTGTGAAGGAGTGAGGTGAGGATGCAGGGAAGGGGGGGGGGGGGGGGAAATGCAGGAAAGCGGGTGAGTGGGGGGTGGGGGTGACGGACAACCATGCCTGGGTGGTGAGAGCCCCGAGTGAGGTGAGGAAACCAGCCCCGATGAGGTGGACAGAACGTGTTGAGGTCAATGACGTGTCTGGGCAAGAGAGAGAGAGAGAGAGAGAGAGGAGAGAGAGAGAGAGCAGAGTGTCTGAAAACACAGAATGTGTGCTGCAGTCATCGACCACCTTCAGATCTCAGCGGTCACAGACTGGTCTTCATAACCACTGTGACTCAGACTGAGGAATGGTGCGTGTCGTGGAATAATCATACAAATAAGGGTAGAAGGGGAGGGGAGGGGGGGGGGAACATGCAGAAACATGGTGTGTTTCAGGACCAGAGATGAGAAGGATTGAAGACATGTTCACACAGACACTGTGTGCCATCCCCTGAAGGGATAAAGTGACACAGGCCTAAATGAAACTGTGGTATAGACTGGGCAGTCACACAGAGACTGGACAGACAGTGTGACACAGACAGACACACAGGATCGGTGTCATATTCTAGACAGACAGACGGACCCATGCGTCCACAAAGAATCGGTGTCATAGACGGGGACAGACAGAAGGACACAGGCAGACACACAGGATCTGTGTCATATTCTGGACAGAAAGCATGATACAGACACCCACAAAGGATTTGGGTCGTGGACAGACACACAGGGTCATTGTCGTAGATTGCTCATACAGAATGACAGAGACAGACACACAGACTCTGTGTTATAGACTGGACAGAAAGAATGACACAGACAGACATACAGGATCTGTGTTATAAACTTGACAGACAGACAGACAGACAGACAGACAGACATGATCTGTGTTATAAACTGGACAGACAGAGTGACACAGAGAGACATGGAAAATGCTGTTGGATGTTGAAATTGTCCCCCCTTAGTGGTGAGAGTTATAAGAAAAATAAAGGCTGGGTGATATTGTTCTACTTTGATCACAAGGGTCCACCACCACAAACAGCCGTTTTCCACTGATGAGTCGTAGACTGGGGACGAAAGTCAGCCGACCCTGGACAAGCGATATGAATCATTTGTTTTCAAGACAGGCTTTGTTAGTTAGGAGTTTAGTATTCACAGTATAATATCCTGATCTTCATTCTCATTTTCCCCCTTAGCTTTTTTCCCGTTCTCTTCACACACACACACACACACACACACACACACACACACATCTTTTTTTCAGTGAATGTTTGCCAGGTTATTGTCTCACTGACAAAGTTGTACCCCCTGACAAAGTTGTACCCCGGCTTTTCTTTCCCTACCTATTCATTTTTTTCCCGCCGTGATAGATGGGCCCAGAGACGCAGAGGCCACCAGCGCTGACTGCTGTCTGTCGTGGTGCGCACGTGATACGCGGCCAGTGGGACTGTGCAGGGCCCGCTGGTAGGCAGATATATAGGCGCGACTAGATGGAAGGCAGCGTGGGCTGATGCAGCAGAAATGGAACCAGGAGAACGAGGGAGGTAGAGGTGGAGGGGGTAAACACTGCTGCGCGGACAGCTAATATAAACAGTCCACCAGACCATGATTTATTGGAGTTTTCACACAGACGCACACACTCACTCGCGCGCGCGCACGCACACACATACGCATGCACACACACACACACACAAACACACGCGCTTGCTTGCTTACACACACCAGAGAGAGAGAGAGAGAGAGAGAGAGAGAGAGAGAGAGAGAGAGAGGAGAGAGAGAGAGAGAGAGAATTGCCTTGTAAACGAGATCCCAACGATAAAGCCACGCACATGCACGCACGAACACACATATAAGTGCATGGACACACACACGCATATATGCACGCATGCACACACGCACATGCACGCATGCACACACAGATGCACACACACATACACATACACACACACTTGCACACACATGCGCGCATGTTCGCACACACGCACGCACACCTCCTCATGCCACGATATTGCTCTCAAACGTAATCAGTTCATTCAGAGTATACAATTCAATTGGTACTATACGTACCAGTCAGAGGATATCACTATTCTCGGTGCACTGGGAACATAACGGCTAAAAACAACCAGAAAACATTTCCGTTTGACCGGTAGCTCTTAAAGGCAATTTAGTTTGTATGGATGATGAAGTTGAATTTCAACGAAAATAAGCTTTAATTAAAACTTAGATTGTTTACATTTCATCTGTGTTTTTCAGTTCTGTCATTTTTGCTTGTAAATATCAATATTCTGTGAATTCCTTTCGATGTACAGGAAGAAACATGGGTATGTATACCTGCCGCGATCTGAACACCCAGACCTGGTGATGAAGAAAAGCAACTGTATTGTGGACATCCTTCCCTCTCTAGTCACTGTACTTGCATAGAGCTGATGTTACAACTTGTAAGGTATGTACATTACTGACGTTATTCTCAGTTTTGAACATGCCTGAATTCTTCTCATATCATTCCTTTGAACTCGCGGCATTGTTATTTTCGGCATTTTGATTGTCTCTCCCGGCAACTTTATGAGCAGATTTCAAAATGGAGATCCCTGACGAAAACTTTGATCACTGGCTGGTAAAGTAGGAAAAAAAATTAGACCTCGAGGATCCTGTGGTTATTCAGGAACATGGTGATGGTGCCAGTCATTGGGAACGATAACTTTAAGAGAGCATCCAGACGAGTAGAAGGGAAACCAATAGCATCAAAAGCGAAACCAGTGGTTGAAAAGGAAGAACATGACACGAGAGTTGCTGCATTGAAAGAAAAAAAAAAAAAGATTTTGACGCTGTAAACGAACGCACTGAGCAGGAGAAGCAGTCATACACACACACACACACACACACACACACACACACACACACACACACACACACACACACACACACACACACACAACCACACACACACACACACACACACACACACACACCACAGCTCACTGAACTGCAGATTATAAGAACCACACACACACACACACACACACACACACACACACACACACACACACACACACACACACACACACACACACAGCTCACTGAACTGCAGATTATAAGAACCAGCAGAGTTAATATTGGCCCCATGAATATTTATAGTCTTTCTCTTTCTAACGAATCTACAGATGAAATCGATTCTTAGCTCTTCCATACCTGAAGCACATGACTGTAATGTAAGTGTGAGAGAGAGCAATGGCCTATACATTTTGCAGCTGGTCTTAAAGCTGCCCTAACTTTCTTTCATTCATTTTGGGTGTCCTGTCCCATACAACAACATAAACGAACAGTTGTGGGGCACGGATCTTTACACAGCCAACTCATTTTGTAACAGATTTCGTCAAGTTGAGCCTAACCCTGGGGAAATTCTTCCAGCATACTTGACAAGAAATCAGCATTACTTGGACAAATGGATATCCGTACAAGAAATCAGCATTACTTGGACAGATGAATATCCGTTTTTTTAGAGTTATGCATAGAGGGTACTAAAGACTATGATGGATCACGTGACCTTCTCCTTCAGCAGCAGCTAATGCACTCAGACTGTAAGTACCAGCTCTTTGTCTTTCACAGAAATGATCCATCATTATTTCTAAGAGTATTTACACAACGCCAGTCCTCGCCTAGACCAAGCTGTAAGTGCTTTACAATCCACGCTCTCCTTTACAGACCCAGCTGCCTACCTGGGCAGAGCAGACGGCAGAGCTGCTTCATTCAGTCGTCCCCCCCCCCCCCCCCGCGTTATTTAATCAATATCAGCCACTCAGTTTTCTTTCTTTATTCTTTCGATTTTCAATGTGGCGAGCGGCCTAACTTCACCTTCTCTTCCGAAAGTTGTTGATAGAACTTTACGTGTGTACATGATATCAGGTGTGCATACCACACGAAACCTGTCTATAGTCTCATTTGAAGGACGTCTTTTTTGGAAATGGAGTCAGAACCAAAGCTAACCCGGAAGGAAAAATCCCACTGTGCCGAATCGACCCGGCAGAGATTTCAACCCGCAACCCAGTATGACTTAAGATTACGAGTCCGGTGTGCTACGACCAGAGCTATTCCAGCCCCCAAAACTACTAACGTTAGAGGTACGTGTGAGGCTACTGAACAGTGCTGCGAGGATAGACCCCACAAACCAGTGTCTCTCTGACCCACAAACCAGTGTTTCTCTGACCCACAAACCAGCGTCTCTCTGACCCACAAACCAGTGTCTATCTGACCCACAAACCAGTGTCTCTCTGACCCACAAACCAGTGTTTCTCTGACCCACAAACCAACGTCTCTCTGACCCACAAACCAGTGTCTCTCTGACCCACAAACCAGTGTCTCTCTGACCCACAAACTAGTGTCTCTCTGACCCACAAACCAGTGTCTCTCTGACCCACAAGCCAGTGTCTCTCTGACCCACAAACCAGTGTCTCTCTGACCCACAAACCAGTGTCTCTCTGACCCACAAACCAGTGTCTCTCTGACCCACAAACCAGTGTCTCTCTGGATAGAAACCCGCTACGTTCTGCAAGAAACACGTCAGATCATCCCGAACCTGGGGCCGGAATAGCTCAGTTGGTAGAGCGCCGGACTCGTGATCCTGGGGTTGCGGGTTCGAATTTCGGTACAGGGTGATTTTTCCCTCGGAATTAACATTGGTTCTGACTCCATTCCCCATACAGTCCTTCGAATGAGACTATAAACCGAGCTTCCGTGTGTGAACGCACGCACAACATCTTGCACGCACGTCAAATCCCATCACCAACTTTCGGAAGAGAAGGCCAGTTTGGCCGTTGGTATGGATGACACGTTACACATAGCATGCACCTTCCCCGAAGTTGGAGTATGGCTGCCTTAAAGGCAGGGGGAAAAAACGGTCGTACACACAAAGGTGTCAGAATCTTCAACTCGATGAAGGTGGACACTCAAAGAAAGAAGCGTGTGTGTGTGTGTGTGTGTGTGTGTGTGTGTGTGTGTGTGTGTGTGTGTGTGTGTGTGTGTGTGTGTGTGTGTGCGTGTGTGTGTGTGTGTGTATGTGTGAGTGAATGAGTGTGTGTGCGTGCGTGCGTGCGTGCGTGCGTGTGTGTGTGTGTGTGTGTGTGTGTGTGTGCGTGCGTGCGTGCGTGCGTGCGTGCGTGCGTGCGTGCGTGCGTGCGTGCGCGCGCGCGTGTGTGTGTGAATGAGTATGTGAATGAGTATGTGTGTGTGTGTGTGTGTGTGTGTGTGTGTGTGTGTGTGTGTGTGTGTGTGGTGTGTGTGTGTGTGTGTGTGTGTGTGTGGTGAATGGGTGTGAGTGTGAATGTGTTGTGTGTGTGGTGTGGTGTTGTGTGTGTGTGTGTGTGTGCGTGCAGTGTGTGTGTGCTGCGTGCGTAGTGTGTGTGTGTGTGTGTGCTGTGCTGTGTGTGTGTGTGTGTGGTGGTGTGTGTGTGTGT
>CM031604.1:9466878-9476877 GCA_018398815.1 Conus ventricosus | reverse complement strand
TGCACGATCCTCAGTGGCAGGCCTCTCTCTCTCTCTCTCTCTCTCTCTCCTCTCTCTCTCTCTCTCTCTCTCTCCTCTCTCTCTCCTCTTCTCTCTCTCTCTCTCTCTCTCTCTTAGTCTCTGCTCTCCCCCTCTCTCTCTCTCTCTCTCTCCTCTCTCTCTCTCTCTCTCTCTCTCTCTCTCTCTCTCTCTCTCTCTCTCTCCGTAGTTATAAATCCTTTAATTCTGACGATTTTCTTCATGATTTTATGTATAGCAGACTTTTTCAGTGTTTTCAGGAGACTGATCCAGACAAAGCTCTCGAAGCTTGGTATAACATATTTGTCCCTATTTACGACAAACATGTCCCAACTAAGATCAAACGTGTCAAACCCGATGGAAAACCACCGTGGTTAAATGATGAAATTAATGCTGCTATTAAAATTCGTGAAAACTTGTTACAGTCAACAGGAAAAGATGCAAAGTTTAAGAAACAGCGTAACAAAGTTACAGCTATGAAAAGGTCTGCTCGTAAAAAACATTTTAGCGACCTTATTTCGTCGAAAAAGATTCAAAATCGATCTGGAAAGCCATTAATCAATTATCTGGTAAATCGTCAAAACAAACAGCTCCATCATCTTTAATTCTGTCTGCAGATAATCTCAATAAACACTTCTCTACCATAGTCGAAAAGACTATTAAAACTGATTGTACTAAATATGATGAACTGCTGTTACTAAGAGAATTTTGTGATACTAGACAAATAGGGTCCAGACTTGATTTTCAGTTTATCAGTGTACACGAGGTATGTAGAGAACTTAATTCATTGAAGGAATCTAAGAGCCGGGAATTAGATAATATAGATAGCAAAATTTAAAAAAATTTCCGCACCTATTATCTCTGATAGCCTTACTTATATTTATAAACTTTGTATCAGAAATGCTATTATCCACAATATTTTAAAGAAGCTAAAGTTTTGCCATTTTTAAAATCTGGTGACCCACAGGATCCTTCGAACTACAGACCGATTTCCATTTTGTCTAATTGTCTAAACCTTTAGAAAAGCACCTTAAGCAAAACCTTCAAAGGCATTTCGTTACACATAAATTATTTCATTCAAATCAAAACGGTTTTAGAGAAAATCATTCATGTCAGACGGTTCTTACCAATCTAGTAGAACAGTGGCATTTAAATATCAATGATGATCTTCTCACATCGTCAACACAGCGCAGGCCTCCAAGAGTGGTACAGGACTGCTCTAAAGGCAGGTGAAGACAGTGCTTCTCTGGGTCTTCCCAGCACCTTCGGGTGTTTCTTTTCTTCTTTGCCTTAACTAGGCTGACCCTGGAGAAAGGTCCAGTGACGGTGAGGAAAGACCCACTGACCACAGGGAAAGTCCTGTTGACAGTGGGAAAGACTACAACTTTGGATTCTCTCTTGAGGGCACATAAGACCGTATGGCGAAAGCTTGGCTGTGTCTGGATGTGCACTGTCTTCATCTGTCCGTGGGCAGGGGTGGTTGGGTCTATGGGGTGTGCTCGGCAGCTGGAGGGTGGTGTTTTTCGCCGGTGGGCTCTGCAGTCATGAAATACGGGCTGGTACAACCCATGGGGATGCTACTTTAAGGCTGTTATGAGCTGCATCCTGTAGTCAAATTTACCTCTGTTCAGGAGCAGTTATGTCCCTTGATATCTTAATGGAGTGTCCTGTGCGTGCCTGTACCCATCGTCAACACAGCGCAGGCCTCCAAGGGTGGTACAGGACTGCTCTAAAGGCAGGCGAAGACAGTGCTTCTCTGGGTCTTCCCCAGCACCTTCGGTGTTTCTTTTCTCATCCAATGATGATCTTCTCACAGGAACAATATTTGTGGACTTTGCTAAAGCCTTCGATGTTATTAACCATGATCTCCGCTTAAAAAAACTTACTTTGTATGTTTAACTCCAAAGTCCTGTCAATCTTCTCTCATCTTTTCTATCAAACAGAAGCAGATAGTTGTTCAAGATATGATATCATCCACTTTCATGCCAGTCAATTTCGGTGTGCCTCAGGGTTCAGTCTTAGGACCAATATTATTTACAATTTACATAAACGACCTCCCTCTTTATATTTCCTCTTCTTGTGAACTTTTCGCTGATGACACCACCTTACACAATAAAGGAAAAAATGCAGATGTAGTGTGCGCCAACTTACAAAATGACGTTGACAGGCTCATAAAATGAACAGAACTCAATCATATGGCACTTCATCCTAAAAAATCTAAATCATGTTAATATCAACAAGGCAAAAGCGACAAAATATCAAAGATAATCTAAAGGAATTAAAGATACTTGATAACGTATTAGATGAAGAAAAGTTCTCACAAACATATTGTCTTATTATCGACAATAATTTATCCTGGTCGAATCAGCTTTCGACGTTATCAAAAAGAATATCGAAAAAAGTCTTTCAGCTTAATAGAATCAAACATGTTTTGGATCAACACACTCGGAAATTATTTTTTCATGCTTATATTCAAAGCGATGTGCATTATGCTTCAACTGTTGGGATTTAGCTAGTAAAGCCTCCTTAAGGCATCTTGAAAGTCTTCTACAGACGCTCTCTCAAACTCATACATCGTAAATCTTCGTCTCTGGAAATAAGTGATTATAAAGAACTAAACATCTTGCCTTTTGAATTTAAAATGTATCTTCAACAAAGCTGTCTTTATGTTTAAGATTATGAATAACCTTGCACCATTCAAATCTCCGAGAGAAATTTCCCTACGAGAGTTTCGTAACAAAAGCACGATATTTATCCCTCGTCCAAGAACTGATCTCTTTATGACATCTTTTATCTATTCAGGAGGAAAATTATGGAATGAAGTCCCAGAATACATAAAAAACAAAAATAGTTTATTACTTTCAAAAAAGCATACCACAGATATTTAATGGAAAATTTATAAATGGTTGGTTTCTTTCAGTTGAGACCTGAATTTAATGATACAATATTTACCTTCTCTTTGAACCCCCCTCTCTCTCTCTCTCTCTCTCTCTCTCTCTCTCTCTCTCTCTCTCTCTACTCTCTATGTACCTTCTATGTTAATTGTCACGAGTTTGTCACGAGGCCTACGACGTTCGACCCACCTAGGGTGGCGGAATTACTTATTTGTTTATTGTCGTTGCTGTTGTCGTGTATCCGTCACTTAGGGTGGCTTTGTGGTGCAGTTGCACCTTGGGTGTGGTTCAGCTCAACTTCGGTCTGCTTTCTCTCTCTCTCTCTCTCTAATTCCACCGCCCGTGCTATTCATCCTGCAAGTTTCACGGGTGGCCGGTACCTTTCTCTCGAACTTTCTGTCTGTTTGGCCTCTCGCCTGTCTTTTTACCTGTTGCACGTGCTTCGTTTCTTTTAGTTTGAAGTATGCTCACGCTGTGACGCAGCATTGCATGTTAGGCCGCATTGCTGCGGGAGGTTAGCTCTTCACTCGAGCGGAAGATGTCTATGGGGGCGCTGCTCAGTCTGGTTCTTTACCTTATCATCGAGAGTACAGTCAGGTACTTTTCAATTCCTGCAGTCGGCCTGTAGGATGCGGACATCATTTTCTGTTTCCGCATTCTTCGGGCCTCTGTCCTCTAGACTGGACAGAGGGTCGAGAGATTCTTTGACCCCGCCTCTTCGGGGTCACCGACGGGTAGCTGGTAAGCATCAGTTTCGTTGGTCTGTTTGTTTTGAATTTGTTGTTGTTGTTAGCGGCTTAGTCTCACTTTTGCGCAATTTTCTTTTGTTTTACGTAATTGTAAGAGGAATATTGTGTGAGACCTTTTCTATGGTTAATTCAATCTTTAACTGGACCATTATCTAATTATTTCAAATTCTTTCTCTGTTTATGTAGCTGTGATGCGGTAGTCGGTGGGGAGGGAGAGAACTGAGTGATTCCCAGGGTTTGGAACTTGCTTGGTCTCTCTCGTCCTCCCCAGTACATTCGCGGTCTCTAATCTTTCGGCAACCGTCTGTTTTGTGCAAGCGAGAACGGTTTTTATGTTCGCGAGGCGTGCGTACGATGATTTGTTCGTTCGGATGCGTGGTTGGAGATTGATGTCATTTTGAATGTGTTATACAAAATGTGACAATATATGCCATTGAAATTAATATTTGAAATGTTGGTGGCAGTTATTTAAGCGATGGTCGCTGTGTTGATTTATTTCTAAGGAAGGAAAAACGTTAAGCGTGAGTGACGGAAGGGTGGAAATAATTCATATTTTTTTTATAAACCTGTTTGATTAATGGCTGTCTTTTACTGCATGTGTGTGATGACTTGATTCAATGGGTTTATGTGTTGCACTTCCCTCGCCCATCATGCGAGTGGCTGTTACGACTTGACAGCAATGGTCAGCGGTACTGGGAATCGGCTGGGTTCAGTACCCTTCTTCTTCCTCATTCGTCTCTTTTCCTCCTCTCAGACTTCCTCCCTGCTATTGCGTCGTCCTCCCCTCCGGGGGGCTTCACCTGGAGCACGAACTGGATGGTGCCACGTGATGGTCGAGGCCACGTTCTCTGGCTGAGGACCAGGACGGGATGGTGCCAAAAACCGCCGCTGGTTCCGGAGGCCACGACTTGGTCGGGACCGTGTGGGAAACTGACTAGAAGAGCCGCCGTCTGACTGGCCGGCCTGGACCCCCGTCCAGGGACCTCCAGTAACAGCCTACGTCCCCCCCCCCCCCCTCCCCCCCCCCCCCCCCCCCCCCCCCCCCCCCCCCCACCACAACCCCCCCCCCCCCCCCCCCCCCCCCCCCCCCCGGGGACACGCTCTTCACTGCCCGCTTGGGGGTCGAGGGTGTCGGCTTTGGGCGACTCCCTGCTGAGAACCAACCGGCTTCGGAGCAACTAGTGCCGACTGGGGCTCCCTGCGGACCTTGACAGGCGGCAGGATGTGGACGCACTCCGTGGTGTGAGAAGGGTCAATATGGAAATTATTTCTTTTTAATTGTGTACATGTTCATACTGTGACTGGATGCTGTAATTGTGATTGTGTATGTCGTATGGTGAATATTTATTTATAATCGTGCATGTTGTGGGTGTGGGAGTGCTTGATTGCGATTGTGCATGTTGTGTGCGTTGGAGTGCTTGATCGTGATTGTGCTGTTGTGTGCGTTGGAGTGCTTGGATCGTTGTGTTTGTGCATGTTGTGTGCGTTTGGAGTGCTTTATTGTGTTCGTGCTTGGTGGTGTTGTTGGAATGTTTATTTGTGGTGTGAATAAGGGGTGTTGTATCGTTAATCTTTATTGAGTCTGGTCTCTTGCGGAGCGTGTGAGGTCAGTCACTCCCTTCACTACCACCTAGACCGATCTGTTAGGTGCAGACTCAGGGGTCGGTCGTGACAATTGTGGGTGGGGATCGTACGGGATGTGAAGGGCTCGGGCTGTCTCTCTCTGTTTCGCAGAGTTACTGTTTAGTGTTTGTCTTGTTTTGTATATGTTGAGTCAGTTCGTCGTGTTTGTTCGTGGGTGTGTTTGGCTGGGTGAATCTAGCGTGAGGGAGTCTTTTTGGTGGCCTGGAGGGAATCATAGGCGTGTACTCTGGGGTCGAGGTGAGTACAGGAGGGAGTCGACGCTCCGGACCTCCTACGCGGGTACCTCACGCAGGTACGAGCCGTAAGTCTTGCCTTCTGTTTGCCGCTCAGTTTCCTTTTCTGTTTTGTATTTAGCCAATTCTTGTTTTTTTTTCTCTTCAGGGTTGTTGAGTACAGGGGAGGGTTGTATCGGACGCTAGTGTTTTTTTTTCTCTACGGATCCGTCTGACTAGGTTTTTGTTTGTTTTTTTTCAGGCCAGCCCACGCTCGTTGATCGTGCTGTAGAGCGCGGTGTTGCCAGGTGGGGGCAGCCGGAATAAGTTTTTGTTTTGTTTTTTTTTGGTGAGCCCCACCCGCACTGTTGCTCGTGCTGTAGTGCGCGGTTGTTGCCAGAGTGGGAGCAGCCGGAACTTGTCGCACACACGAACACACACAATACACACATATACACATGCCCCTAAAATATTGTTTTTTTTCTCTAGTGGAATTGTTTTTCCCTGTATTTGGAAAACTGGTGGATATTGTTGTCATGGCGACGTCCGGCGCTGGTGCGTATGGCGACGGGGCGTCGAAGAAGAAGGGTAATCAATTGTTACTGTAGTCCTCTATTTGTCCAGTAATTCGAACTACGGTAACTTCTACCTATTCAGTGGCTGTAGCCAGGTAGCCCAGTGTGTCACTTTTACTAACCTCTCGTGGCGGGGTCCTTCCTTGTCGAGAACCCGATGGCACTTTCCGCTGGAAGCGTCAGAGTATACGAGCAACTGTGGGCTTCTGTTTGAGTCGCAGAGACCGGAAATTCCTTCTCCTCTCCAGGCTTCCCTCGTTAAGGGGCATGCCCAGAAGACTTTCCTTATGGGAATTTAGTCGAAGACCCAAGGGTACGGGGTCAGACGGATCATCCTCCGTGTCCGGGGTGGTTGAACCCCGTCAGGATATCACCTCGTCCTTATGTTTCCTGGAGCGACAAGCGACGGTGAGGATGAGGCCCAACGTTTTGGGAGGAGGCGTAGGCAGGAAGCTCTGCGTAGGGAGAGAGTAGAGAAGAGGCGGCTAGGCAGGAAGCTCTGCTGAGGAAGAGCGTAGAGAGGAGGCCGCTAGACAGGAGGCTCTGGCCGCAGAAAGAGAGGGAGACTGACAGACAGGAGATTATCATTAGGGAAGAGGATATGCTGCGCAGAGAAGAGGCTGACCGACAGGAGGCCTTAGTAAGGTAGATAGCTGCTCAGCGTAGGAGGAGGCTCTAAGCGTAGGGAGGATGGCTCTGCCTGAACAGGTGGCTCAGCGTAGAGAGGAGGCTCCAGACAGGAAGATCAGCGTAGGGAGAGGCCTGATCAGCGTAGGGAGGTGGTCTGCCTTCCTAGGGAAGAACAGACAGGATGGAGGCTCTGCGTAGGGAGGGATGGAACATCTTCTTTTCGCGGCCTCCCGCTTCTGTAATAACCCAAGGGGGTTAAATCACAGGAGGTGATTTAGAGTTAGAGGCCCAAAGTTAAAGATTCCAGAGTTCAAGTACCAGTGAGGACTTGATATGTTCTTAGAGCATTTCGACAGGTTGCTTGTTCATTACCAAGTGTTGGTCTGAGGAGCAATAGGCTATGCACCTTTTTCTGGATTATCTGGTGCTGCTAGGGAGTGTGTGTTGTGGCTCACTTCTAAATGAAGGTGCGTCTTATGCAGACATGCAGTTGGTTGGTTAGCGTTTCCACTTACCCCCGAGGACCTAACAGGAGGAGTTTAGGTCCATGAAGAGAATAATGATGAGACCTTGTGCAGTTTGGAGATGGTGCGCAAGACGTAGGGTACTGGCGTCCGTTAGCGCTAAGTTGGAGCTGAGGATCTGATCTCATTGAACAGCTCACCAACACTGTGTTCCCCGAGTTGAGGATTCGGATACGCGTTGACTGCACATCAGGATTTTCGCTGCTGCGATCACACAGCTAGGAGGTGTTTGCTGAAGCTCGCAGGCTTTATGGGCATCGCCCAGACGGAGGGAGGGAAGCTCCACAGGATTTAGTGGCAATAAGGCGCGACAACTGCTTTGCGGGAGTGCAACAAGGGCAGGGGAGTCCATCGGGACCTCAGCACCTCGATTTTGTTTTCTTTGTTGGTCGTCACATCCTCGGCACATCAGGAAAGATTGCCCTAGAGCGCTGGAGTCGTGGGGTGGTCCTTTCAACGTCCTCGTGCTCAGCTAAAGTGGTTCCATCCAGCTTCTGGTGAATTCAGAGTGCCAGTGTTTCTCTATGTTGTGGTTCCTCTTGGTCGACACATCAGGGACTCGGGAGCATCAACGATCTTTGTGGATAAGAATTTGGTTTCCCCTGAGGCCGGCGGGGCGCTAGGCTCTGATGGTGTGCGGTTGGAGGCTTTGTTTACCTCCTCCCGTCACTTCTGTACTTTTTACTATATCCACCCCTAATTTCTGTGGCGAAGTAGGGGCCATCGCGGGTGGAGCGACCTCTGTATTACTTATCATGGGAATACTATCACCTTCGCAGACGCGGACGCAGTCGTCGTGTTACGGATTTGCCCGTACGGCGTGGGTGGAGTCACCACACGCGCCCAAAAAGCTAAGAAGAGACTGGAATTGCGTCCCGTTCGTCAGCGATCTTGACGAGGTTCTGGCAAGGGCAGTTCTGCTAGCATTATCCGTCTTCTAGGCCAGTGGACTTGGATACCACGCTGCGACAAATGGTTGACCGTCCCGCTCAGTCTGCAACAGCATGTGAGCTTATCGCTCCACGAGGGGATCCTCTTTAGGGTTGTCACTCTGGCAGATCGTGTTGCCAAAGCAGATTGCGTTTCACAAAGCTGAGGAATCTGTTCTCGAGGCCCATGATTTCCATGGCAGGTCAATGGGCTCCAAGCGGACTCTCGAGCGAGCTAAGAAAAGGATACTTCTGGCAGGGATGAATCGCATCGTTAGGCAGTACTGCCACAGTTGCGATGTCTGCCAACGGACAAAAGCACTAAGGTCGCTTGAAGCGGTTCCCTTAGGGTCGGTGCACTGGTTGGGGAGGCTCGGCAAGGTTGGGGTTGACCTGGTGGGACCCACTTAATCCTCCATCGTTCGAGGGTCACCGCTACACTTCGGTAGTGGTAGAATCTTGGAGTCCGGTAACAGAGGGCCTGTTCACGCTTGGATTCGTTGCCCTACTGTGCTGAAATTCTGAGGAGATTAGGACGCGCACTGGCGTGCCCAAGAAGAAAGTACGGCGAAGTTTGTACTGGAGAGGATCATATCATATCCAGTGCCTGACCGGATCCGGCCAGTCAGTCGTCGATCATGAGTTAGGCAGTGGAGCTGCAGCAGTAATGCGTTCACTTTCCGTATTTTCAAGGGTTCCGTAATACGGATGCTGACTATCTTAGCCGAGCTCCGTAGTTTGCTTATTGGAAAATCAGTCAGAGGGACACTCCCTAACCAGGGTTATATCCCCTTTTTGGTTATCTGTATCAGGTGTAGTGACGTTGTCACTTCAGTGTCGGCGTTCAAACGGTTAGTGAATAACCATGGTTCGTATTGTTACTTTCATGGTTGGAAGGTTTTGCTTAGTGTTTGATAATGTAGTATTATGTATTCCTCGGTGATGCTTCTATCGTGAATGTTTGTATTGGATTTTTCGTATACTTGTCGATACAAGAGAGTTGGGGTTCTGTCCCATTGTTGTGAAGTTGCACATGCGACAGTGTTTCAAAGAGAGCACTGTATCTAAGAGAAACAGATGCTTTTAGGAAGGGGGGTTTGTCACGAGTTTTGTCACGAGGCCTACGGACGTGCGACCCACCTAGGGTGGCGGAATTTATTATTTGTTTATTGTCGTTGCTGTTGTAGTGATCACGTCCCTTAGGGTGGCTTGTGGTGCGTTGCAACTTGGTGTGGTTACCGCTCAACTTCGGTCTGCTTTTCTCTCTCTCTCTCTTTAATGCCACCGGCCCGTGCTATTCAATCCTGCAAGTCAGGTGGCCGGGTACCTTTCTCTCGAACTTTCTGTCTGTCGGCATCTCGACTGTACTTTTTACTGGTCGGCACGTGCCTTCGTTTATTTTGTTTGAAGTATGCTCACTACTGTGACGCAGCTTGCTCATGTTGGCCAGCCATTGCTGAGGGAGGTTAGCTTCTTCATCGAGCGGAAGATGTCTCTTGGGGCGCCTGCTCCAGTCCTGGTTCTCTTTACCTTATCATTGAGAGTACAGTCAGGACTTTCAATTCCTGCAGTCGGCTGTAGGAGAGGGACATCATTTTTCTGTTTCCGCTCTTAGCTCTGTCCTCTCGACTGGAAAGATGGGTTAGTGAGGTCCTTTTGAACCGCCATCTTCGGGTCACCACGGGTTAGCCATGGTAAGCATATCAGTTTCGTGGTATGTTTGTTTTGATTTGTTGTTGTTAGCCGGCTTAGTCTTCACTTTGCGCTATTTTCGTTTGTTTTCGAAATTTTGTTAGAGGAATATTGTGTGAGCTTTTCTACTGG
>CM031604.1:9456878-9461878 GCA_018398815.1 Conus ventricosus | reverse complement strand
CATGACTAATTGCCACATCAAGCTGCAAGAATCCGACACCAAACCGACTGTGAAGGGAAATACCTGGAAGAGGAATGGAGAGAGAGAGAGAGAGAGAGAGAGAGAGAGAGAGAGAGAGAGAGAGAGAAGAAGAAAGAGAGAAAAGGAGAGAGAGAGAGAGAGAGAGAGAGAGAGAGAGAAGAGAGAGAGAGAGAGAAAGAGAGAGCACCAGCCACGTCCCCGTCAGCCCAATGCCGGCACCCCCAGGCTGCATCCTGTTGTCACAGCTTGTGGACCTGACCGTCACTGTCTGTCTGCGGGGAAACGGATCTTTGCGGGCATTGAAAGCTTCCGCAAAGAGTGAAAGCGCGGCTGAATAGTTTCAGTTTCAGTTTCAGTTTCATCAAGGAGGCGTCACTGCGTGGGGACTAGTCCATATACGCTACACCACACAAACCGCGAAGTTTTGAACCACACAAACCATGATTTGAAGCTGATGATAACAGAATTAACAACAAAGATGAGAGAATTGAAGAAGAGGTCTCGTGGCTACGACTCAGCGGATGTCTACCTACGCATTAACCAACGCGCTGGTCAGACCTTGAATAAGACAGTGAGTTTCACAGTGAGGTGACGGCAGGAGCAAAGGGAAACCATTTTTCAAAAGAGGAGTGACAGTTTCCAACAAAAGAGGAGTGACAGTTCCAACAAAGAGGAGTGATAGCCCAAAAAAAGAGGAGGACAGTTCCAACAAAAGGGGAGTGACAGTTCCACAAAAAGGATGACAGTTCCAACAAAAGAGGATGACAGTTCCAACAAAAGGGGAGTGATAGTTCCAACAAAAAAAGAGTGACAGTTCCAACAAAAGAGGAGTGACAGTTCCAACAAAAAAAGGAGTGACAGTTCCAACAAAAGAGGAGTGACAGTTCCAACAAAAGGAGTGACGTTCCAACAAAAGAGGAGTGACATTTTCCAAAAAACGAAAGAGACCAACAAATCACAAGACAATCCACGACGCGTTTCGACCTCTTTGATCTTCATCGGGCGAGACAAACAACATTCAAGACAATGAAAACAAAGAACGGACAATCACGGATCTCCTCCAATTGGGCGTAACATGGATGCGGCTCATCCATTCGCGCCCAATTTCAGGAAAACGCGTCGTGTTTTGTTTTGTAATTTGTTTTTCTCTATCGCTCGACGGAATAGAAATGTTCTTTGAAGTCTGAATGATAAAGACAGAGTAAGAAACGGCGTTCCAACCACCCCCTGTGGCGAAGTGGTTAGCGTCGCGGACTCCCACTGGAGGTCGGGTTCGAATCCCATCAGAGTCATGTGGGTTTTTCTGCCCCCACCGCTCCTACCCAGAGTTTAGTTTGCTAAGGCTCAAATGGGGAAAACTGAAACCACACAGTCGAGTTTCATCCACTTTAAAGGATGCGTTTTCTGGGAGTGTTGCTCAAATTTCATGACCCAAAACTGTAGGTCCTGTATCTCTCGGTCTGGTTGACGCCGGATATATCATGAAAGGAAGCGTAGAGTACAGCCCTGTCATGTAGTCTCAGACCGAAATGGATATCCGTAGCATCATCTTAATCATCCTCATTCTCATCGATCACGTAAGAAAATGTCTCAAAATTCTGTGGCCCTTCATGCCCTGCTCTCATGGTGACCCCTTTAAATTTTGATGTCCTCTCCACGTCGTGGTCTTGGTTTGTTCCGTCGGGGGGCACCGGTATCGGCGAATCCATGGGGGCTGTCGTTGGACGGACGTGGTGGCGCCCTCCAGAGGAGAGCTCACTCACGCCGGCTACGCGACTAACAATTATTGTCGTCAGTAGGGGGCTTAGTAAGGTGCTGTCCTGCGTATGTTAGATCAGAAAGGGGCCACTGAACACCACCGAAGTGACCGGCAGCAGTGCAGTGTCTCCTCCGGTGGGTTTCCTCTTGACGGGCTTTACATTGACTGCTCCCTGTGGATTGCCGGGCCGGGGGTGCGGCGGGGCCTACCGGCTGTGGCTGTGGACGGGGTGTCGAATGACGCGTGGGTGCACTGCCTCTGAGGGGGCGCAGAGGTTGGGACAGCAAAAAGAAAAAAAAAGAAAAAAACGACGTTTCCAGTGTGTAGAATTCACGATCCAGACCTTGTTCCGGCAAACGCCAATCCCTCTAGCTTGCGGGCACGAACTGCATGAAAAAGAAGCTCTACCGAGCCGTCACAATAGAAGCCTCGATGCACATTCAAAGACCGCTGTAGACAATGACTTGTTTGTTCGTCCTTTGTTTTATTTTGGGTTTTAATGTCTTTTGTCCTGCCTGCAAAAAAACTAAACTCAACAGGTCGAAACGCGTAGCATCTGTTTGGGCATTTGTTTGTTTTCTTAATTTGGGTGCTAAGTAATTCCATTTTCACTTTGATGAATATATGAAAGCAGAACGCAAGTAGCGAGTGGTAGTGATGCCAAGATCAGCAGGACGAAGTATTTCAGCCTGGGGGATATGCAGTCCGATTCAAATGTGGGGGGGAGCAATCACAGACTCACGACTTTTGCCATGCGGGGATCTGTTGTCAGAGGAACGGGAGTGCAGACAAAAGACATACAGGAAAAGAATAAAAAGAGGCAAAGCCCCACGGAAGAATCTATTTTTTATATGAAAGATTTGCTATCCATCTTTCCAAAGTGCCCATGTGAGCACCTGGAAGAGATGCTGCTGAGGCCCGTTTGTTCGCCGCTAACACGTTCCATGATGAACGGGGCAGCGAACCAATGCGTGTGCCTAAAGAGCAAAGTGAACTGCGACACTAATATGTACGAACGTTTAAATTTTACAGTTTTTATGGAAGTTAAATAGGATTTGGCTTAAATTCCCGCACGTTTTTCTCCCCATCAAAATATATAAAGCGTGACAAAACAGAACGATGTAAATAAAATGTGTCATTACACTTATATTTCTTCAATTTTTCCCTCATTATCTTCTTCTCCTCCTCCTCCTTCCTCCTCCTCCCCTCCTCCTCCCTCCTCCTCCTCCTCTTCTTCTTCTTCTTCTTCTTCTTCTCCTCCTCCTCCTCCTCCTCTTTCCCCCTCCTCCCCTCCTCCTCCTCCCCCCTCCTTCCTGCTTCTTCTTCTTCTTCTTCTTCTTCTTCTTCTTCTTCTTTGTTTTTGACTCCCATTCTTAAAGAACAGGAGTACTTTAGAATGGAACGAAGAATGCTGTGTGTGTGTGTGTGTGTGGTGTGTGTGTGTGTGTGGGTGTGTGTGTGTGTGTGTGTGTGTGTGTGGTGGTGGTTTTGTGTGGGTGCGTGTTTTTGTGTGTGTGTGTGCGCGCGCGCGCGCGCGCGCGCGTGTTGTGTGTGTGTGGTGTTGGTGTGTGTGTGTGTGTGTGTGTGTGTGTGTGTGTGTGTGTGTGGTGTGTTGTGTGTTGTGTCCCGTGGTGGTCTGTGGTCCGTGATCAAAATGTGTTCCAACTCGCGCCAGACAAAACTACGGGGGGCCCATCTTTCTGAAAATTTGTAGATATGTTCACTATGGGTCAAAGATGATGCGCGATGTTATTGTTACCGTTACAGCCGTTACTAACGGCTGTAACGGCCTGTAACGGTTTTTTATTCTCCATGGAATATCTCAGGAAGTACTTGGCTGATCTTTGTGAAAATTAGCGTATGTTCATTATGGGGCACGGATGATGCCCGAAAGTTTTGTTTACCCTTACAGTCGTTATTTAAAGACTGTAACGGCCTGTAACCCCCTTTTCTTCTTTATAGAATATCTCAGAAAGTACTTGGCCGATCTTTGTGAAATTAGCAGGTATTTAATTATGGGGCACGGATGATGCCCGATGTTTTAGTTTAAACCCCGTTTTTAGCCGTTACTAACGGGTGTAACAGCCTGTAACGGTTTTTCTTCTTTATGGAATATCTCAAAAGGTACTTGCCGATCTTTCTGAAAAAATTTTTAGTTATGTTTTATTATGCGTCACGATTAATGCCTGATGTTTTAGTTTACGTTATAGCCCTTAGTAACGGGTGTAACGGCCTGTAACGGTTTTCTTCTTTTTAAATATCTCAAAAGTACTTAGCCGATCTTCTGAAAATTTGTAGGTATGTCATTATGGGTCACGGATGATGGCCGATGTTTTAGTTTACCGCTGCAGCCGTTACTAACGCTGAAACGGCCTTGTAACATTTTTTTTCTTTATGGAAATCTCAGAAAGTACTTGCGATCTTGTGAACATTTGCAAGTAAGGTTCCTATGGGGCACGGATGGGTGCCCGATGTTTTAGTTTACCGTTACAGCCGTTACTAACGGGTTGTAACGCTTTTTTTCTTTTTGGGAAAATCTCAGAAAGTACTTGGCCGATCTTTGTGAACATTTGTAGGTATGTTCATTATGGGGCACGATGATGCCCAATGTTTTAGTTTACCAAACACAGC
Organism: Conus ventricosus; assembly: GCA_018398815.1. Classification (NCBI taxonomy): domain Eukaryota; kingdom Metazoa; phylum Mollusca; class Gastropoda; order Neogastropoda; family Conidae; genus Conus; species Conus ventricosus. The sequence continues at coordinate 9,457,467 of CM031604.1, read as the reverse complement.
CGTTGCAAACGGCAGTAACGCCTGTAACACTTTTTCTTCTTTATGGAATATCTCAGAAAGTACTTGCTGATCTTTGTGAAAATGTGTAGGTATGTTCATTATGGGTCACGAATGATGCCCGATGTTTTAGTTTACCCCTCTATAGCCGTTACAACGGCTGTAACGGGGCCCGTAACCCGGTTTTTTTTTCTTTATAGAATACTCAGAAAGCACTTTCCGATCTTCTGAAAATTTGTAGGTATGTTCATTAGGGGCACAAATAATGTCCGATGTCCCTTTGTTTACCGTTAAAAACCGTTACAACGGCTGTAACCCGGCTTAACGCTTTCTTTCAGGGAAAACTCAGAAAGTACTGGCCGATCTTTGTAACATAGCAGTGTGTTCATTTGGTCACGAATAAGCCCAAGTTTTTGTTTTAAACCTTATGCCGTTACTACGCTGTAACGCCCGTAACGTTTTCTTCTTTGGAATATCTCAGAAAGTATGCCAAAATTTCTGAAACTTGAGGAGTCATATGGTCACGATGATGCCGGTTTAAGTTACCGATACCTTTGTTTTTTTAAACTCAAATTCGCCATTTTAAAAGTTT
>CM031604.1:9445107-9455878 GCA_018398815.1 Conus ventricosus | reverse complement strand
CTACGCCTTGCCTCTATATTAGCTGATGAAATGTGTATGTATGTATGTGTGGTGGTGGGTGGGTGTGTGGTGTGTGGGTGTATGCGTGCGTGCGTGTATGTGTGGGCGTGTGCGCGCATGTGAGCGCGCACGTACGTCTCTGATTATGTTTGTGTAATTTTGTAATGGAATTTTTTTTTTTTTTTTTTTAATAATTATTATTCTTATTACTATTGTTATTGTTATTATTATAATGTTGCTATATTCTTCATTGTTTCTACCATTATTAATATGTGCAGTGTGTTTAGTTGAATGTTGTAGAATAGCAAGGACAGATTGGAAGAATAGGCACTGCCTAAAATCTCTATCCTTGAGTAATAAAGTTTTTGAGTCTTGAGTCTTGAGTCTCTCTCTCTCTCTCTCTCCTTCTTCTCCTTCTTCTCCTCCTCTCCTTCTCCTTCTCCTTCTTCTTCTTCGTCTTCTTCGTCTTCTTCGTTTCTTCTTCTTCTTCTTCTTCTTCTTTTTCTTCTCCTTCTTCTTTTTCTTCTTTAAAAGTTTCTTTCGGCTGACTTAGTTAAGGCCATCGATTGAAATGCAGTAGCCTTGCTGATGTTTCCTTCCCTTTATAGAAAGCATTATCGATCTTTCTTACAACTAGCGGAACTTTGATGAGAAAGAGAGAGAGTGAGAGAAGAGAGGAGAGAGAGAGAGAGAGAGAGAGAGAGAGAGAGAGAGAGAGAGAGACAGACAGAGAGAGACAGACAGAGAGAGACAGAGAGACAGACAGACAGACAGACAGACAGACAGACAGAGATGAATTCATTCATTCTGAGAGATGTGACGAAAGCACAAGCTTCTCATTCCGATAGCTATAATTCAGACAATGGTGATTTTGGCAGCAGTGATTTGGACATCCATGTTTCAGACAGCCATGATTCGGACAGTCGTGATTCCGAAAGCCGTGTGCATCTCACCGACCAGCTCAGGATGCAATTTTCTCTCACCATTACATCACATTAATGTGGAATTCCTTGTCAGGTGTGACGGTGTCATGCTGATGAGCAGGAAATTAACTTATATGCTACCTCATCAATGGAGAAGGGACGGCGTGAGATCGGACCCAATGTCATTTTTATGAATGGCATCTATCGGTAAGGGGTCAAATACATTCTCTCTCTCTCTCTCTCTCTCTCTCTCTCTCTCTCTCTCTCTCTCTCTCTCTCTCTCTCTGTGCGTGCGTGCGTGCGTGCGTGCGCGCGTGCGTGCGCGCGCGCGCGCGCGTTTGTATATATATATATATATATATATATATATATATATATATATATATATATATATATATATATATATATATATATATATGTGTGTGTGTGTGTGTGTGTGTGTGTGTGTGTGTGTGTGTGTGGCTCATTTTCTTCCTCCCTACCCACTCTCTCCCCTTCCTTCCCTCCCCCTGTCTCTGTCTCCGGGTCCCCGTCCCCACTCTCTCTCTACTCCTCTTTCTCTCTCTCTCTCTCTCTCTCCTCTCCTTCTCTCTCTCTCCCCCTCCCCTTTTCCCCCCCGATCGATTTTCTGCTTAAGGGTCCTCCGACCTGCAAAAAAGGCAAAGGGGGACATGTATTTTTTAACTTTAAATGGGGGGGAAAAAAGGGGGGGGGGGGGAAAAAAGGGAAATTTAAGATTAAATTTGACAATAGTTTATTTTATAAAAGGGAAAAAAAGGATGAATGATATTAGAAAATAAATTTTTAAACGAGATATATGTGTTTATCTATGCGGGGGTACACATACTTCACACACACATACACACACACGCTCACGTTTTCTTGATTTTTTTTTATTTTTTAATTTTATTTTTTTTTTTTAACCCTTTATTTTTAATGGTAGTTTTATTTTTAAAAGATGGTATATCAATAAAATAAAAAAATTTGGGTTTTTTTCAGTTCATTAGGTCGCCGCTCGTCTGCTTGTTTGGGGTGGGTAGGGACAGCCTTAGTAGGGGGGGGCCGGGGTAAAATCAACCTTTAATTGAAACATTTTTAAAATAAAAAAAATTTCGGGCCACCCGGTTTAAAAAATGTGATGTCAATGAATTTTAAACAGCTTTTTAAAAACATAAAGATAATCTGAAACATATTTTAAAAACATTTACATTTTAAAAATATAAAATTTATAGAAATTAAGTTTCAAGCAAAAAACCAGATGAGATTCAAGTTTTTTTCCAAAAAAAAAAAATTTAAACACCATCCATTCCACACAGAGTGCACAAATAAAACAGTGATCATGAAAAATTTTTTTAAAATGAATTTTTAAAAAAAGTTGGCACTTTTCCTTTCCCCGGGTAATGTCACGGGGTTTTTTTTGTGGTCACCACACCCCCGGGGTTTCCCAGGGGGGAAAACCCAAAAGGGAGGCGTCGGGGCCGCCAGGGGGACACCCGCGCGTGAGATTGCGCGGGAAAAAAAGGTGAGGGGGGCTGCGCCGGATTCTTTTTGCGCTGAGCGACGGGTGTGGCGACGGGTGTGGCCCGCCCGCCTTGTGATTTTTGAGGGGGGATGCTACGGGACTGGCCGTGGGTATAAATTATTTTACAGGAAAAAGGGGGAAAAGGGGGGGAGGGGGGCGCTGCTCAGTCACCGACACCGACCGCCGACGACTTTTTTTTGTTTTAAAAAGAAACCCAAAAACTAATTTTATGGACAGCCCTTGCCAAAAGAAGTCAGAAAAGCCGGGTGTGCATTGGGCCGTCCAAAACATTCTCCTGGTTAAAAAGTTTTTAAAGATTGGTACATTTATTAATAAAAGGTTCAAATTGGGCTTTTATGGTGTCCCCATGGGTTGAAAAACATGGGTCAGGTTAAACATTTCCCCCCGGGGGCAGGTGATTTTCAGCAAATTTTTCCCTTTTTGTGCCGCGGTCCTTACCCAAAAAATTTTCAGTTTTTGGGATTGGTCGGGGGACTGCCAGGAATAGTCCCCCTTTCACTAACCCTCCGCCCAACTGGTGCGTGCGGGCGAAATTCCTTCAGTTCGGGGCCCAAAGCCTGCACAGCGGGCCCCCTCTGGGGGGCTTTTTCTTGCACCCTGGATGATAACCCGAGACAAAGGGTTGGCCGGCTGGCCCTTTGGGGCCCATTTTTGGGCCGCTCTATCAGCCAAGCCCATTCCCTTTGGATCCCACGTGGGAAGGGTCCGGTCACCTGCCCTTTGGGGGGCCAGAAAAAATTTATTTGATGAATTAAAATATGATTTCGTATAAAAACTGTGTTCAAATTATGAGTCTTTTTTTTTTTTTAAAGCAAAAACAGGGGTTTAAAAAAAATCAAAAATAAAATTTATGCTGTGGGGGCTGCTGGCAGGTCATTAATAAAAAAAACAGGCCTGCAACCCCGCCCCCCAACTCTGCCGAAAAAAGGGAATTTAAAAAAAATTGCCTTTTTTTAAAAATAAAGTTTTTCTGAATTTTCAAAGGGGGATCCGAAAGCACGGGCCCTTTTCCATTTTTTTTTCCTTAACCCGTTGTATATATATGGAATTTTTTGTAACAGAGAGTTTTTTTCTTTAGTTTGATTTTCATAATTTTGGGGTTTTTTTTTTCTTATGGGAGTGGAGGTCCATATCGTTTTTGCTTCCTCCATCATCCACAAGGCAGGGAAGGGAAAGGATTTTAATTTGTGTGATGGGGTGAGTTTTCTGCTGCTTAAAAATTTTTCTTGAGTGGGCATCCAAAATTTTCTAACCTTATTAAAAATGCGGGGAGTTTTTTTTTCTTTTTTTTTCCTTTTTAAAATTTTAACTGTTCGTTGCTGAAATTTTAAAAAAAAATTCAGTGTCAAAAAGGGTTGGTCCCTCGCATGGGTTTCGAAAAAACTGATTGAGCGCACCCTTAAAATTTTATGCCCGGGCGAACGGTAGCCGGGCCAAATTGCCCCTTTAAAAAAAGTTTTTTGGACAGCATGGGAAGGTAACCCAGAGCGTTTTTTAAACCTCGGGGTTTTTTTAAACTTCTAATTTTTTAATTAAATTTCCTGGGGGCGGTAAAATATACTTCCAGGCCGTATGTAAAGGCGAGACCGGACCAGGGCCGGTACGTGAAATTTTAAAAATTTTATAACCCCGGGCCCCCCTTTTTCACTTCCAAAAACCTTTAAAAAAGTTTAATGCTGGGGGGAAATTTTTGGGACTAGATGTTAATATTTTTTAAACCCCATGTAAGTTTTTGCTTTTAAAATAACCCCCAGGAATTTAACTTTGGTAGATGGGGGTTTTTGAGTATCAAAAATAAAAACATTAAATCGGGGACTTTGGTGCAAACTAAACACAATAAAAACGGGATTTTTTCTGGCGTTTTAAAAACAAAACCTTTAAAAATCATGAATCCGTAAACCGGGTCAGTATTTCTCTGGGGGGTTTTTTGGGGCATTATTTTTTCTTAGGCCCTTTCCCCATTTCTGACCAAATGGCAATGTCTTTCGGATACATGGTCGTTTACAGTTTAAAAAGGAATTTTATTAAAATCAAAAGCATGATTTTAAAAAAGTTTTGGGGGGAATAACACTCCCCGGGGGCACTCCATATCTAACTGTGGTTCGGGGGAAAGACTGGCCGACTTTAATTTTTCATGTTCTCTGAAAAAAAAAGGTTTTAATAAAAAAATACATATTGCCATTTATCCCAAATTTTTGGGTTTAAGTTTTGCAAGATTTTAAACTGTGCCAAAACCGAAACGTAGGCCCCTTTTATTAAAAAAAAAGTAGAAAAGATTTTTTTTTTTTCCTTAAAAAACGCTTTTTTAAAAATAAATTGTTTTTTGAAATAAACGGGGCTAAATTTACAGTCCTTTTTTTTCCTAAAACCCAGCTTGAAAGTGTGGTATAACATTTTTTTTTTTTTCTAAAAAGTGTTCTAGTCTGTTTTTTGCCGTCTTTAAAAAATCTTCCCCGATGGGGGGGCAGGGAAAGGGGGGTTTTTTGGCTCGGGAAAAACATTTTCCCGGGGTTTTACCGGGTTTGGGTATGGCCCCCCACCACGGCTTCCCTTTTCTACGTTTTGGGGAAAAAGTCCCTTACCCCCAGCCCCGGGTTAAAATATGAGTAAAACGGCAAAAAACTCCTTGGGTATTTTTTTAAAATTACGCGGTATGAAATTGGATCAGTCCCTGGGGGTTTATTAAATTTTTGATGTTTTTTTAATTGCTAAGTAAGTTCGGATATTTAAAAAAGGGGGGAAATTAATAGTAAATTTAAATTTTTCGGGTTTGGAGGGTCGGGAACTTCCCCTTTCCCCTTTGAGGGTCTTTTCCCTTTTCCTGCTTTGGTACCCCTTTAGATTGGTTTGGCACGAGAAAAAAGTTTTCGCCAGTAGTTGGGGTTTTCTTCTTTCTTTTCTTTGTTTGTGGGGGCCGGGTCTTTAAAAGAAAAGGGGGGATTCTTTAAAAAACCCCATTGGACTTAAAATTTTTTAATTTTTCCTTCCACGCCAAGATAGGTTCTTAAAATCAAATGATTTTTATACCCCTTTCTAAATATTTCAGTTTCCCCAAGGGCCATGTTTTGTCACTTCTAACTCTGCTTCTTTTTCTTTTGAAAGGTGGGGGGGCCCCGGGGTGTCTTTTAAAAAATTTCAGGTGGCCTTATGCTTTTTTTTCACTGTTTCCCCTCGCCACTATTCCAAACCAAAGGTTTCAACCGACAGGACTTTTCCTTTTTATTAAAGTGTTTTTTGGGGGAATGGGAAGCATTAAAGCATAAAGGGAAAAACTTTTCCGAAATTTCTCTAAAAATTTATCTATGTTTTTTGTAAAGGAGAATTTCCAAGTTCAAGTCACTATTCAGTTTTTTTTTAAAAAAGTGACCTTTTGGGCACTTTCAAATTTAAAAAAGTAGAGTTTTTATAAAATCTTTTTTTTTAAAAATTTAAAGGGAAAAGTTACAAAAAATGGGTGGGTGGCCCGATCTTGGGGGGTGGGACCTCCGCCCCCCACGGGCTAAAAGCACCAAATTAAAGGGCTGACCAGAGTAAGTCTTTTACCCGTACGGCAGGGGGAGGGGGGCACCCGGGATACCCTTGGCCCCCCGGAGTCCCGGCGTTGAGCAGGACTAATCTAAATAAATTTTATCTTTTTAAGTAGGGCACCCCTCCACCATAGCACGGTTCCCCCCCGTTCCCAGCGGGGGTCCCGTGCTTTTAAAAATCTCCGGCGATGCCCCAGGCCTGCCGGGGGGAGGGGGGGTAAAACCAGTCTGGGGGGGGGAAGCCTTGCCCATAACCTCAAGGAAAATAAAAGTTACTATTTTACTTTTTTTTATATCCATCTTAATTTGGAGGGACATTATTATATGCAACTGGATAGTATTTTTAAAGACGGGCTCACCCTCTGAAATATTTAAAACCCGGGGTTGCCTATAAATGTAACTGTAAAATTAAAATTTTTCGGGATCACTTCCCTTGAGGAGGATATGAAATCCGTCAATATTTGGTAAATCCCAAAAGGGTTAAAATTGAGCATTGTAAACACAGGATTTTTATACTTACAAAGGATTGTTATGTGAAATGCAGTAAGAAATCTAAAGTTTTTTTAATTGCTCTAAAAATTTCCACTTTTAAAAGGGTTTAGACCCGTTTTGGGCCATAAACAGTCGTAAGGGGGCTTTATAAAAATAAAAGTTTTTAAAATATTTAAAAAACTACTATATACAATTGTAAGTATATCAAAAAAGGGTTTAGTTTTTAAAAAAAATTTCATTTGAATTCCAGACCCTTCGCCGTTTCCCGGGATGCCGCAGGGGCGTAAGGGGGCCAAGTGCCACGGGGAAAATCCCGGGAGGGCAGGGGGGGAACAGATTTTTTCACTTTGGGGTTTGGGTTTGGTAGTATAGATCCCCCAGGCTTTTTTTTAGAAAAAACGGGTTCCTCCCGGCCCAAAACACTGGCTATGCCCTAAAAAGATATTGGCAAAAAAATTGTTCCTTGGGCGAATCGGCATATGAAAAGTGACGTTTGAGGGCACTTACCTCTGCCTTTCGGTCGTCACTTTTTCTACCCCCCTTTTTTTGTGTTTTTTTTAGTCAAGTTTTTAAATTTTTGAAAACATGAGGGTTTCGGAAGATTTTTAAGTTTTTTATTTATTTTTTTCTGTGATTTTTTTTTCTAAACTTTTGATCATTATTTTTTAAATTTTAAAAAAAGGTTTTTTTGATTTTTCTTTTTAGTTTTTTTTTTTCTTTCTGTACTTTGACTACCAGTCCTTTTTCTGGTAGGTTTTACTTGTTTTTTTGTCCGGCTTTTCTCATTTTACTTTTTTTCCCCCGGACTTTTTTTTTTTATTGGGGGTTTTTCTCCCAAACCTTTGTACTTATCGGAAGATTTGTTTCCCCCCTTTTTAGTACGGGCGCATTTGTTTGGGTTTTTAATAGGGAAATTTTTGGCCCCGTGTGGCTTTTTTGGGCCCAAAGGGGTTTGCCTCTGAACGCCCCCGGGGGTTCCCCCTTTCCCTTTTTGTTTGTTTTTTCCCTTTTTCTATTTCGGCCCCTTTGGGGCGTTGATGGCCTCAGAGTAGGGAATAAAATCGCCCCTTATTTGTTGGCACCGTCTTTTTAATTTTGGGGCCCCGGAAGTGGCTAAAAAACGTTCCCATTTTGGGTTGGAACCCGGGCCCATCCGAGTGGCCCCTTAAAACGGTCGTTTTTTTTGTTCAAGTTTTGAAGGCCCCTCTGGAATTTGGCAAATTAAAAAAAAGGGCCCATAGGGCCAAAGAAAACCTGGGGTTGATTTTTTGGGGAAAATGGGTTAAAAAAAATTTAAAGGCCCCCCCCCCCCCCCCCCCCCCTTTCCTTTAAGGGTTTTTTTTGTTTAGGGAAGGGAAAGGTGGGAACCTTCCAACCCAAGGGGGGGGGAACCCCCCCGTTTTTTTGGTTTAAACAGTTTGAAATTTTGGCCCCCAGCTAATTTTTCAGGTTTTTATTTGGGTTTTCTGTTAAATTTCCCCCTTTTCCATTTTTAAAAAGGGGGGTTAAAATGGGAAAAAAAGGGTTTTTAAATGGGAAACTTGGTTCCCGTCCCTTTTCTTTAAAAACCCGGGGAATTTTTTTCTTGGGGGGAAAATGGAAAAGGGGGGGTTAAAAATTTTAAATTTTTGTTTTTTTAAAAAGGAAATTTTTCTTTTTTTTCCTTTTGCCTGATTTTTTGGATTTTTTGGGAAAGGGTAAAAGGTTTTCCCCAAGGGGGGGCCCCCCTTTTTGGCCCGTGAGGAAAAAAACCCCGGGGGTTTTTTTTTTTCTTTTTTTTTTCCCTTCTATTTTAATTTAAGGGTATTTCCCATTTTCCAAATTTTTTTTTCGACTTTCATTATTTTTGGGCAAACTTCCTGCTCAATTTTTGACAGGGGTTGTGGGGGGTTCAATACGGGGATCTTTTTTTTGAAAACTCAGGGTTTAGTATTGTCTTTCTTTTTTTTTTCTCTGGAGGTTTAATTGTTTTTTCCCCCCCAGTTGGGGGAAAAAACCAGATGTTACAGGGAAACCCGTCAGTTGTTTTTCTTTTCCGAGGGGGGTTTCCGGGGGGAGCCCCCCCAAAAGAAAGGGGGGAAATGAAGAACCCCCCGAACAGTCGACCTCGCCCGGTCGACCTCCGAGTCTGACGTGAGCTCCTCTTGATGGTTATGGTCCGTCGCTGACGGACATGGGTGTTAAAGCAAAAACAATACCTGGGAAAAAAAATCATTTTAACAGAAACGCCCGTAATAAGAAATGAAATTTTTAAAAAAAGGGGGGGGAGGGGGGGGACTGGTACAACCAAAAGACGTATTGGGGGGGGGGGGGGGGGGGGGGGGGGGGGGGGGGGGGGGAGGGAAAGGGGAATTTTGAGAAAAAATTTGGGACTGAACGCACTGAAATGGTAGTCACAGGCTGGGGCCAAAAAAAAATCCAGCCGCGGGGGCTGAAGGAAAAGTAAAAAAAAAAGAGGGGGGGAGAAAAAAGGAAAAAGAATTTGGGGGGGGGGAAAGGGGGGGGGGGGGGGATATACAGACTAAATTTAATGGGAATGAAAAGGGAGAGGGGCGAAAAAATGGGAATAATGAAGGCTATAAAAAAGGAAAAAGAAAAAAGGGGAGGGGGGGGGGGGTGGGGGGGGGGGGGGGGGGGGGGGGGGGGGGGCGAGAGCCCCCAGCCGGAAGGCTGGGGTAAAAAAAAAAAAAAAAAAAAGGGGGGGGGGGGGGGGGGAACTATTTTAATGGGATCGAGGGGATCAGGGCCCCGGGGGAAATTGGGGGCCAAATAATTTACAGCACCCACTGAGCTAGGTAAAATAAAACAAGGGGGGTCTAATTTAAAGGGGTTGGGGGGGGGGGGGGGGGGTGCGAGGGGGAAAAGCGGGGGGGTGGGAAGGAAAAGGGGTGGGGGTCGAAAAAGGGAAAACTGGCTGGCAGCTATATGCAAAGAAAGAGCGTTTCTTTACAAAACTAAAGGGGGAAAGAGGTGGGGGTGCAAGGGGGGGTGGGGGGGGGGGGGTTCAGTGCCAGAGGAGTGGGGATAAGAAAAAACCCTTACCGCCCTTGTAATAAAAGCCCGGGGCAAGGCCCCCCACCCGGGGGCCCCCAGCGAGAAGGGCGATGAAAGACGGTCAAACTGGGGGCTCGAAAAATCGACCAGCGCCCCAGAGTTAGGAAAAATTTTGTTGACTCAAACAAGTGCAACTGTCCCCCACCCGAATCAAACTGGGCAGCAGCGCAAACAAAAGCGCCGACAACACAAACAGCAGCAGCAAAGCCCAAGGGGAGGAAAGGGGACCCGAAACAATTTTGTAATAAAAAAAAAAAATGGTAAAAGAATGTCTTGGGTGGAAAAGAGATACAGCTAAGACACAAGTCAAGGGAAGCAGCAGGGGGGCCGCGTTTTCCCCCAAACCCGGGGGAATATTCAAACTGTCCCGACCACTGTCGGGAAAAAACGTGGGAGCTAAAGGCGGGCTGGGCGCGAAAGAAAGTGTTTTAATGCGAAATTTCCCCCCTCTCTCTCTTGTATAAGGGTGTCTGTCCCTCTTAAACCCCTTTCTCTTCCCCCTTTCCCTTTTCCTCTCTCTCCCCCCCCTCCCCCTCTTCCCTCTTCTGTTCTCTCGCTCCTTTCCCCCCCTTTTCCCCCCCATTCTTCTTCCTTCTTCCCACCCCCCTCTCCGTTGTCTGTCTGTTTCTCTTTTCCTCTCTCCTCTCTCCTCTCCTTCCCCTCTCTTTTCTCTCTTTCAAATACAGTTTCAAAAAAAAAAAAAATTAAAAATTAAAAGGGAAAAGTCCCCTTTTTTTAACCAACTTGAGAAAAAAAAAATAACTCCTTTTCTATTGGGGAAAGCCAAAGCTTTAAAGCCTATCAGAGAAAAAAAAAAAACCCTACTTAAGCAAGACAAAATTTTAGAACGTGAACTCTATTCAAAATAAAGCAATTACTTTCGAAAAGAAAATGTGCATATTACAAGAAAAATTGCTTGTAATTTATTATGCAAATGAAAAAAGAAAAAAAAATCGTATTCCACACAGTATTTAATAATTTGTGACCCAAAAAATTAGCATTTTTAGTACATTTGAAAAATATACTTTTGTTGTATTTCTTTTTTTTTTCTCTTTTTTGTGCCCTGCCCTCACATTGTTATAGGGCCGGGGAAACCTGGGAAACATTTCAATTGTTTCGATGGTGTTCTCTCTCTCTCTCTCTCTCTCTCTCTCTCTCTCTCTCTCTCTCTCTCTCTCTCTGTCTGTTCTGTCTGTCTGTCTGTCTGTCTGTCTCTCTCTCTCTCTCTCTCT
>CM031604.1:9430107-9440107 GCA_018398815.1 Conus ventricosus | reverse complement strand
GGCATGAAATGGACAGGAACTTTATCTGTAGACCCTGTGGGTGGGCACTGTTCTGTCACATGTTAGCTACACCACATTTGTTGATCTTTTTCAGTTTAACATCAGTTTTTATGGTTAGCCATTTTAAGTTTCAAGTTTTTGGTGGAACCAATGTCCCATTTGCCTGGATGGGTCATGCATTGTATCACATATATCACATTAGGGGTGGTGCATGTAATATGCTGTTTGATTTTCCACACTCCCCCATCCCACGGGCTCTTCAACGAGAAAATGTTTGAAGAGTGAAAACAGGCATCACATCTTTTCGCATACACGTAAAAAAGCAGGTTTGTTTGAGGGACCATGTAGTGGAAAACGCTTGGGGCCCCGTAGGTTTGAATAGTTCCCCCAAGTTCTTCCTTTTTTTGTCCGCTGCAATGATAGAGTTTCTGGGGAAAATGTCTTTATTTAGTGGCTGTGCATACAGAAGGTGAAGATTGCTCTTTATGATGGTTTCTCTTGGAGGGAACTTGGGTCATATTGGGGTGACCCCAAACAAACTTTTTCCCTTTCTTTTTTTGTGGCTTAAAAATAAAATCATTTCTTTTTCTTCTTGATCCTTCTTCTAGCTGCTTGCGTGTTTTATTAAAAGGCCAACATGCTGACTAAAATGTTTTGGGATATTCGTCAAGTCTTTTGGTAAGAACATCATCTTCATACATTGCATTCTGAGTCTGGTGCCACATTATTAAGACCTTGAAAATTGACTGAGGGTGGCAACTAGTTTTGGAAGGTACTGTGGCAATGTTTGAATTGACATCTGTTTGGATATAACCATTTTCAATTGGTAAGTTTAATATCCAGATATTTAGCTTCTTTACCTTCTTTAAGAGTCCATTTAATACTGGGTGGAAAGGAGTTTTGAAGATGTTTCTCAAAAGCCTGAGTGTCTTTTTTGTCCAAGAGGATAGCAATTTTCCCTCGTCCCTGTATCTAGTCCAGTCGAAACTCTGATCAAAATTCCCTTCTTCATTCAGCGATAATGTGGAAAGGAGGGGAATGGACAATTTTTGTCAGTGATTCGTCTAAATCTGCCTAAAAATATCAACATAGTCACAAGCGTGACATAGGGCCCATTGCAGTTCCAAAGATTGGGCCTAGCAAAGGTGGTTTTCCCGGTTCCATCTGTGTTTCAGAACAGTTGTTGTCAAGCACAATCTGAAGTGCCCCTTTAAAAACATTTAGTTGGAATGTTTAACTCATAGGGAATCTTGAAGAGCTTTCCCAATTGCTGGGAAATTCCCGAAGTGTTGTCCCGTTAGGAAAAAGTGAGATAAAATCACACACTGCGAATGTAGCAGTTTTTGGCAAGGGGGCAAATTTCTGGTTGATATTTTCAATTTTTTGTAAAAAACTCCTTTGTGTCAATCACTTGGTATTTAAGATGTTGGGTTAGTGGCAAATAGCTTGCTGTACAAGTTTTGATAATGGTTGAATTGGTGTGCCTGAGCCAGATAACAAGAATCTATATGGGAAAGGTTTTTGTTTATGGGTTTTGACCAGTGGTTTAATGTGTCCAGGACGTGGGAGGGATCAGGACTGACAAAGGCTGCCCTTACTTCACTGATAGCATCCTTTTTCAACCATTTTTAATCCAGCGATTAATATTAGAAACAGTATTGATGGTAGGGTCTGAAGGGAGCACATCATAAAAATCCGGTCTGTGTAGTTCTTTCAAAATTGTTTCATCATCATCTTTCAAACAGGTAATCACTGTGACACCTGCTTTATCAGCATTCCTGCATGCAGCATTGTGAGTGAGGGGAAGCTGCTTAAGCTTTTAAGAGTTTCCTCTCACCTGGGGATAGGTTATCCCTGATTTGCGCCTTCCCGCTGGATCAAGAAACTGCTGGAACATTTCAGTGATGAAGGCTTCCAGGCGGGTCTCCTTTTGGTGCAGGTTTGGAGGTAGGTGTGTACCAAGGTTTCTTTTGGAAGTCATCTTTCAATGGGGATGTATCATCAAAGTCATCCTCTTCCCTATCCTTCAGATAAAGTTTAAAGTTGCCAAAAGAAGTCTTTCTGCCATGCATTTGGGTTTCCTATTACCTGATCAGCCACATTTATCGGTTCAAGGGGGTAGGAGCAAAAAAAATCCGGAAGTCGGCAAATGTTCAACTGGTTTAGGTGTAAGATCCACATTTTTTGCAAGAATTATCGGATCAAATTTGCTGAGTTCCTCCTCCTGTTCCAATTTGTGACTGTTCACTTGTATTCTTCTAGTTCTTTTCTTCCTTCTGGGTTTCCTAGTGTTTCTTTTGCACTGAGTCTCTGTTTTTAAAGGTAATATATCTAGAAGCCAAAATTCTGACAGACCTTTTTGGGGCAGACAGGGCCTAGTAAAATGGCATTGTCGTTCTTGAGAGAATTGAGTCTTTTTCTTAATCTATTCCTTATTTGTATCAAATTCGATTCAAAGGACATTTTGGTTTTGTTGATAAAAAAGACATTTGATGGACTCCAGTGAATTCTGTTATAACAGTCTTCAAATCAATAACTCTTCAGAAATATTTTTGAGGACGTTTATCACAGTATTCTATTATTGAGTCAAGTATTTTTGAACTCGCACAGCGGAGGGAATCCTGGATGCTGTTAGTGAGTTGTTCATCATGGGCACCAAGAGCTAAAATTAAAACGAACTTTCATTCCATTTGGGAATGACCTTGGAGGATTTACATTTTATAAAAAAGTCTTTTCTAATTCTTGTACTTGCCTGCTTTAAGAGTAAATCACTGAACTGTCCCTGTCCCCGAACTGTCATATATATATTATATATATATATATATTTTATATATAAAATTATTATATATATATATATTATGTGTGTGTGTTGTGTGTGTGTGTGTGTGTGTGTGTGTGTGTGTGTAACTATGAATAATAAATACAATCGTTACAATCTGGCAATTTTTCTTTCCCCTTTGCTCAGTTTGAATGGGGGAATGAGAAAAGGAAAAAAAAAAAAAGGGGTAGTTAAAGGGGTTTGTTTTTCATTTTCAGTTACAAACAAACAAACAAACAAACACAGAACTATAGTGACAATACAGTAATACCAGGTACTTGAATTTGAAATATGCATTGCACACACACAATTTATATATATAATATATCTATATATTTTATATAATTTATATATTTATTATATATATAGATCAGTATATTTAAAATGCCTAAAACAATTTTATAAGTGTTCAGCCCTTGGGGAGCAACATTAGTTAAAACAAGTGATAAGAGGAATTTTAAAAACTATAGTTTTAAGATTCCTCTTATCACTTGTTTTAAATATATATATATATATATATATATATATATATTATATATATATATATATATATATATATATATTTGTTAAAATATATTAACAAATGTTGCTCCCCAAGGGGTCGAGCACTATCAGTCATATTTTGGGTATTTTAACTACATTAATCTTTAATATATATATATATATATATATATATATATATATATATATATTATATATATATATATACGCATTCATACCTGCAGTGGCAGATGATTCTGCCTGACTAACAGTATGTGCTTGAGTGGGTGGATGGGGAAAAATAAAGCTTCAAATGAGCCTTGATGGGAGGGAAAAAAATAAATGCTTCTCAAAATGAGCCTTCAGCAAGCTTATATTCTCCAAGGGGGAGTTTGTTATATATATATATATATATTTATTATATATATATATATTATATATATTATATGTATATATATATATGTATATATATATATTATATATATATATATTATATATATATACATATATATATATATATATATATATATACAACAAACCAATAAATCCCAAGGATAAGTACCGAGCACCGCTCCAGCAACTTACAGAGCAGCTTGGTGTTGCAATGACCGCAAGAAATATAGAACTACAAACAAAGCTTGCTCCCATGTCTTAGCTTGAAGAAATAGGGGGAGATACGCATTCATATCTGCAGTGGTAGATGATTCTGCCTAACTAACAGTATGTGCTTGAGTGGGTGAATGGGGAAAAATAAAATAAATGCTTCTCAAAATGAGCCTTCAGCAAGCTTATATTCTATAAGGGGGAGACATCCTCCAATAGGGAGGAAAACTCACTAACATATAACTCCTGGTCATATACCGATATTTCGAAACTTGGTTGTTTCTCCTCAGTGACCGCGGAAAGTGGTAATTTGACTCCTCTGCCTTTTCAGTTTTAAGAAGAATGCAATCCCAGAAAAGGCTGGTGTGCAATACCGTAGTATGTTTGTTGAGTTTTCAAAAAACCAACCAAAGGTGCCATCTAAGAAGCAAAAGAAAATCATATATATATTACATATGCACATACAAACACACACACACACACACACACACACACACACACACAATCATATATTATATACCCTGAGGCAGAGCACTTGATATTGGCTCGAAATCAATTTGTAGGGTGGTTTTTAACTTCCATTTTAAAATCTATTTTAAAACTGTTATGGCTCACCTTTGTGGTTTGACTTTTTTAAATTTACTGTGTGGTCTTTGGTTACATTTAATTTGGTGGTTTAGATATATATATATATTATATATTATTATATATATTATATTATATATACAAATACACACACCAATACATATAAATAATTACATATACAAATACACGACTACAACGGGAGGCGGAAGGACACACACACCACACCAACACACACACACACACACACACACACAGCACACGCACACAGGTGTCTCTGGAGGTAAATTTGAACATTAAATAATACTGATGAAAAAAACACAAAAAAAACCCTACTCTACGAAAGTTCGGAAACTGTGACTAGCGTCCAGAAATAGTTTCAAGAGATTCTTCTTCTTCTTCTCCCCCCCCCTCTCTCTCTCTCTCTTCTCTCTCTCTCTCTCTCTCTCTCTCTCTCTCTCTTCTCTCCTGTCAACTGCCTGGAGAATCAGGGGAAGTGACGCAGACGAACTGCTCGCCAGATATTTATCCTGAAACTAGTTCATGTTGCAATATTTTCAGTTCATCTTTTTTTCAGCCCCCCACCCCCACCCCCGCCCCCACCCCCATCGTCTCTCTGTCCCTACGCTTCTCCACGTCTTTTCCTTCCGAAATAGTTTTCTCGAAGACTGTGTTAACAAGGTCAATGGATCTTGATACGTGCTAAGCAAGTTTTCTCGCCAAGGTTTTGGGATTGCTGGCATGAAAATCTCTTGTTCCCAATGCTTTAACAGCCGCACAACATTTTTTAACTGCGGTATATGAAAGACATTGTCTTCAGTTGTTGTTGTAGTATTTTACTTTATGCTTTTCTTGCAAAAAAGCATCTGTATGCATTCGAGGAGAAAATGGAGTTTGTTTCGAAACGTCACAGGACAATTGACATTTCTTTGATTTTTCATCGTCTGTTGTTGATATTCACGTTACATATATAATAATAATATAATAATAATAATAATAATGAATACTTATATAGCGCCTATTCTCGGCTAGAGGCCAAGCTCTAAGCGCTTTACAATCAACACTCGTTTACACAACGGGCTGCCTACCTGGGTAGTGCCGACTGAAGAGCTGCCAGCTGGCGCTTCATTCAGTCGTTTCCCGTGTCATCCAGTCAGTATCGTTCAATATCGATCACTCATTTTCCTTCCTTCCTTCATTCTTTCCATTTTTCACGCAGGGTGCATGCTATGTGTAACGTGTCATCCATACCAACGGCCAAACTGGCCTACTCTTCCGAAAGTTGGTGATGGGATTTTACGTGTGTGCAAGATGTTATGCATGCGTTCACACACGGAACCTCGGTTTATAGTCTCATTCGAAGGACTGTATGGGAAATGGAGTCAGAACCAATGTTAACTCCGAGGGAAAATCCCCCTGTACCGAAACGCCCCGGCGGAGGTTCGAACCCGGAACCCCAGGGTCACCAAGATTACGAGTCAGGCGCTCTACCAACTGAGCTATTCCACAAAGAGTGTACAAGAGTCATTCGAAATTTACTAACGTGGTAACAGAAAAATGCTATTTTCGTTTGCAGAAATCATTTGAATGATTTGTAAGTTATGGACAAAATAAACGCTTTTCCGCTCTAGTTTTGTATGTAACAATCTGTCATACGTTGTTTTCATACTTTATGAAAAACTAACATTTCTGACTCTGCCATTTACCCATACTTCTAAAAAAAATCCTAAAGATCAATACATCGTTTGATAGAGCATGCCTGGGTATGAACAGGAAAATGTCCGTTGATGTATTCTGGAACCTCATTTAGAGACAAAACAAGCCTATTACTGAAATCTACCAATGTGTGCATTTGAAGCTCAAAATCTGTATAGATTACTGATGAAGGTGCTGTCGATATGTAAAGGGTACTGACTGATTCCCGCATTTTTTTCACTATATTCAGAGTTTGGGAACTATATTTAATAGTCGTTTATACATAAGTACTCGATGTCCCGAAATCGCTCCAATCCTCAGAGCTTAGACGAAGAGAGTAACACTGATTGACGTGTGCACCAAACAGTTGAAAAACACAGTCACACCTCTTTAATGTTGACAAATGACCCTCATTTAATAAAGAACACGGTAATTTTTGCATTGTTACTGTTTTGTGTCAGTCCCAGAATGTCCAAAACTTTAACCAAGTCATTCAGCTGATATTGAAGTCCACTTGGAATAGAGAAAAGAAAACCAGACAATCCGCATACAGTGAAAGAAATACTTCCTGCAGGCCAGATCACAACTGAACTCCATGTTTACCGTTCTTCGTCAAGTCCTCAATCACTTCAGTAATTAACAGAAAAACATCAAAGAAGACATCGAAGAGCCCGTTTAACGCCTCGTGGATGATTAAAGAAATCGGAGACCTCGGGGGTCACAGAGAACATAAATTTACACAGAATTATAATTTTTTTCCCCAGTTCAATTCGTGCTGTTTATAACCCAGCCACCACACTGGTCATAGCAGTGCTGCTGATCCAGTTCACGTGTCACAACAAGACTGCACAATCAAATCAAAGTCTTTGTGGAAAGACGAGTCTGCATTTCATGAATTCAAATCGGCTAAAAACACTCCTCAATAACATATGGCTATGTGATAAAAAAAACATATGTATCTTATGATCATGTAAGATTAAATATCTCTCTCTTTTGTTTTAACTAAAAAAAATACCTTCTGGAGGACCATCTCTGAAGATGTTTTCGAAGAAGTCTGCTGAACAGTGCTGAAGACTTATGGTGTGGAAATTCCAGTATTCAGTGCTTGGTGCCGAGCGGTTCAACACACTCTAGGCGCCATGATCAGCGCTACACCCTCATCTTTTCAGGGGTGTCATGTCATTGAAGAGTTGTGACCTGCACGTTGTCGCCCATAACACTGTCTTCTCCCTGCAGCTCCCCTAAACAGATGACAAGTATAGGCTGGGGTCGGGGTGACTTTAGAAAAGTGTGTTGTCTCTTTCGTCACTCCAGCCCTCTTGCCAGAGGCGTAGTATATAGATTTGTGCTTTAAAGTTTTAGAGCTGTGTTAGGAAGGAGACAGGAAGACGAACTTGCCCGACTAGTTTAAAACGCCTGAACAAAACATCTGCAACATGTGACAGGAAAAATCAGTAGAGAAACGACCAGACTGATGACACACAACACCGATGACATCAAAACAGACCTCAAGGCACGTGGCCACACACAACACCGATGACATCACAACAGACCTCAAGGCACGTGGTCACACACTGGACACAGCGAGCAGCTTCAAGCACCTGGGATCAGTGGTGAAAGACGAAGGGCCCACAGCAGATGTCCTCTGCAGACTGACCCAAGCACCTGGGATCAGTGGTGACAGACGAAGGGCCCACAGCAGATGTCCTCTGCAGACTGACACAGCGAGCAGCTTCAAGCACCTGGATCAGTGGTGACAGACGAAGGCCCACAGCAGATGTCCTCTGCAGACTGACACAGTGAGCAGCTTCAAGCACCTGGGATCAGTGGTGACAGACGAAGGGCCCACACCAGATGTCCTCTGCAGACTGACCCAGGCACCTGGGATCAGTGGTGACAGACGAAGGGCCCACAGCAGATGTCCTCTGCAGACTGACCCAAGCACCTGGGATCGGTGGTGACAGACGAAGGGCCCACACCAGATGTCCTCTGCAGACTGACCCAAGCACCTGGATTAGTGGTGACAGACGAAGGGCCCACAGCAGATGTCCTCTGCAGACTGACCCAAGCACCTGGGATCAGTGGTGACAGACGAAGGGCCCACACCAGATGTCCTCTGCAGACTGACACAGTGAGCAGCTTCAAGCACCTGGGATCAGTGGTGACAGACGAAGGGCCCACAGCAGATGTCCTCTGCAGACTGACCTAGGCACCTGGGATTAGTGGTGACAGACGAAGGGCCCACACCAGATGTCCTCTGCAGACTGACCCAGGCACCAGGGATCAGTGGTGACAGACGAAGGGCCCACACCAGATGTCCTCTGCAGACTGACCCAAGCACCTGGGGTCAGTGGTGACAGACGAAGGGCCCACACCAGGGATCAGTGGTGACAGACGAAGGGATCAGTGGTGACAGACGAAGGGCCCACACCAGGGATCAGTGGTGACAGACGAAGGCCCCACACCAGGGATCAGTGGTGACAGACGAAGGGATCAGTGGTGACAGACGAAGGGCCCACACCAGGGATCAGTGGTGACAGACGAAGGGCCCACACCAGGGATCAGTGGTGACAGACGAAGGGCCCACACCAGGGATCAGTGGTGACAGACGAAGGGATCAGTGGAAGAGAAGGTTGGTGACAGACGAAGGGATCAGTGGTGACAGACGAAGGGCCCACACCAGATGTCCTCTGCAGACTGACCCAGGCACCAGCAGCACTCTCAGAACTCAGGACTGTCTGGAGCAGCTGACGACATCTCTCTCAGTGCCAAAGTGAGAAAGGTGCGCACGCTAGCAACATCAGTCTCTCTCTAACACGTGAGACGTGGACTCTAACAGCTGACCTACAAAGAAGAATCCAGGCATTTGAAACGGGATGCTGCTGCAAAAACTAGGCATCTTCTATGAAGACAAATCACCAATGAAGAATTAAGTGCGCAAGAAATAGAGGCCGCCACTGGGAGGGTTTCATTGGTAGAATTTATCAGAGAACACGGCACAGAAATTAGGCCGTAAAATGATCGGGTTTCCGGCATTACAGCCATCACTGCTGCCTCACTGTTCTTCTGAACAGGACAGGTTTCCAAGAACGGAGCAATATTTGGCATCATAGATTTAACACTATTAAGATTTTGTATGATATAGATTATTATTCTCTTGATCTTATGTTTTTTTCCCTGTTTCGCTACATAACGGCCTTATCAACGTCCTGTTTACGTAGAGGGTTAGCCAATAGATACACACGGGCCTGTCTCTACCTCCTGACCAGAAAAGGTTCAAGCCCAAAAGGCAAGATGAATGCCATTACTCTCTCAATCTCCAGAGATCTCTTCCCCGTTCCCCCCATCACAGGTCGTAACCGCAACACAGCAGCTCTAAAGAGGATCACAAAGAAAAGCAGAATTAAAAAAAAAAATCCGGGGTGCAAAGACATAAGGTGGGACAGATTTCAGGTGGTCACTGTCAGTCTTGACGCCCCCACATTTAGCGTGTTTAATATACCAGACTCTGCCAGGGGTATGAAATGCAAAAAAAAGTGCTTAGACCAGCCAGTATCTTGGCTACCAGAGCTATAAGCATTCTGAAAAATTAGTGTTCCATCACAATAATGATGCCTCGGTCAGCACAGCCAAAGGGATCACGGCCACGCAAGTCCCCTGACAAACTCAAAGCTGCAACCATCGGGAGAGAACATTATACGTAGCCTAGACATTCTTGTCGGCCAGCGGATAATTTTCGAGGAAGTACATCACGATTAGCAATTATCAAATGCCTTCTGAAAATCAATGGAAGCAGTATGGAGTTGATGGCTCTTGTGACTC
>CM031604.1:9420107-9425107 GCA_018398815.1 Conus ventricosus | reverse complement strand
TTAACAGGTTGATGTAAACACACACTCACAGCACTGGAGCTTATTCTCTCTGGCACAGAGAGAGAAGAGAGAGAGAGAGAGAGAGAGAGAGAGAGAGGGGAGAGAGAGAGATTTTGATATACAGAGCGAAAGGAATTGGAACCAAACACACACACGCACGCACG
This sequence comes from Conus ventricosus, assembly GCA_018398815.1. Classification (NCBI taxonomy): domain Eukaryota; kingdom Metazoa; phylum Mollusca; class Gastropoda; order Neogastropoda; family Conidae; genus Conus; species Conus ventricosus. The sequence continues at coordinate 9,424,943 of CM031604.1, read as the reverse complement.
CACGCACGCACGCACGCACGCACGCACCCACGCACGCACGCACGCACGCACGCACGCACGCACGCACACACCACACACACACACACAACACACACACACACACACACACACACAAGCCCTGTATCACGCCAAACGAGCACCAGATATGGCAAACAGTGTTGATGTGCCCTTCCTTGTGTCTCGGGAGGGTCGCCTACAGTTCACAGACAATGTCTGGAACGCCTAAGGCATGAGAGTTTTAGTTTCAATGAGAGGTCACAGCGTGCGGATTAGTCCATGTACGCTACACCACATGTGCTAAGAATTGACACCACATTGCACACCATTTACACATGTGGGATAAATGAATCAATGACTATGTCAGAGAATTTATGAAGAGGATCTTGTGTTCGTTCTTTAATTGAACGTCTATCCACCTAACAATGATCCTGGACAGTATGTAAGTGTTATGTGTGTGTGTGCATGTGGTGTTTTGGGGTGTATGCATGCGAACAGTTGGTGTTGATTTTGGGCATACGTAGGTATGATTAATGCAATTAGGCCAAGATTAAAAAACAAAACAAAACCCACCACATAACTGAATCCAAAACTTTAAAAAACACTAAATAAGCAACTAACACCAAGATGAGGAAAATAACATAGACGTTAAAGTAAATGTCCAGTTGGGCTCTTAATCAGTCCTTGAACAACTTCAAAAAATTTTGATTCGTTAGAGATGACGTCTTCAAAGACTGACATTGACAGTTCAATTGTTCAACAACCAAGCAGGTAAATAGGGTTTCATTCTATCGCACACAAAAAATGGATGGAACGGAGTGATTTGCTGGCCACAAATACAAGTCACATGTTTACAGAATTTGGTTTTATAGGCATCAAGCCTCAACCTAAAAATCAAACTTTTAAAAATCCTCTCTTGGTAGAGATTCTTGATACCTGTTTTATTGTCTGATATCTTGTTAAATAATACTCCCTTTTTGTTTTTGGTGCCTTTTCCCTTATTTAAAATAGAGTTCCATGATACGTCTTTTAAAATACTATAAGTCTCATGTAAGGATTCTTCTTCTTCCTCGTTCGCTTTCCATTAGATGAGCAGCCCGGTGTCCTCGATGAAGGCTGCCGTCCACCGCAGCTCCTCCAGGGTGCCGTACAACTTGGCTTCCACTGCTGTCGGTGTTGGCCAGTACTTCCTTCTGGATGCTGAATGCGTCATACAGTCTTGAAGGATGTGGTCTGTTGTCATTAGTCCCTCACCACAAGGGCACTCTCCACTCTGTCCAATGCCAAATTTTGTGTGCATGTGGTGGTGCAGGCGATTGTGTCCAGTCCTCAGGCGGAAGATCTTAACCTGTTCTCGTCGTCCCAGCAAATGGTATTTGTCTTCATCTTCTGTGCAGATACCATGACAACTGTAGACAGACTGTGACAGACAGTCTGCATCTTCTGTACAGATACCATGACAACTGTAGACAGGATGTGACAGACAGTCTTCATCTTCTGTGCAGATATCATGACAACTGTAGACAGACTGTGACAGACAGTCTGCATCTTCTGTACAGATACCATGACAACTGTAGACAGGATGTGACAGACAGTCTTCATCTTCTGTAACAATACCATGACAACTGTAGACAGAATGTGACAGTCTCCATCTTTTGTAACAATACCATGACAACTGTAGACAGAATGTGACAGACAGTCTACATCTTCTGTAACAATACCATGACAACTGTAGACAGAATATGGCAGACAGTCTGCATCTTCTGTAAAGATACCATGACAACTGTAGACAGAATATGGCAGACAGTCTGCACCTTCTGTAAAGATACCATGACAACTGTAGACAGAATGTGACAGACAGTCTGCATCTTCTGTAAAGATACCATGACAACTGTAGACATAATGTGGCAGACAGTCTTCATCTTCTGTAACAATACAATGACAACTGTAGACAGAATGTGGCAGACAGTCTGCATCGTCTGAACAGATACCATGGCAATTGTAGACGGGCTGTGTCAGTCTTAAACTTCTGTAAAGATACTTTGAAAACTTAGACAGAATGTGTCAGTCTTCATCTTCTTTAAAGATGTCGTGACAAATGTAGACAGGATGTGTTAGACAGTCGCCATCTTCTGTAAAGATGCCATGAAAACTGTAGACGCGATATGACTGTCTTTATCTTCTGTAAAGATACCATGACAACTGTAGACAGAGTATCACAGCTTTCATCCTCTATAAAGATGCCATGAAAACTGTAGACACGATAAGACTGTCTTTATCTTCTGTAAAGATACCATGGTATCTCATCATCCCTAAAGATACCATGACAACTGTAGACAGGATATGACAGTCTTTGTCTCCTGTAAAGATACCATGGTATCTCTTCATCTTTAAAGATACCATGACAACTGTAGACAGGATATGACAGTCTTTGTCTCCTGTAAAGATACCATGGTATCTCTTCATCTTTAAAGATACCATGACAACTGTAGACAGGATATGACAGTCTTTGTCTCCTTTAAAGATACCATGGCATCTCTTCATCTTAAAGATACCATGACAACTGTAGACAGGATGTGACAGTCTTTGTCTTCTGTAAAGATACCATGACAACTGTAGAGAGAATGTGTCAGAAAGTCTCGCTCTTCTTTAAACATACCATAACTATAGACAGGGTGTGTCAGTCTACAGTATCTGTAAAGATACCATGACATCTAAAGACAGAAACTGACAAATAGTGAGCGTCTCCCTTAACCATACCATAACAACTACCGATAGATATCAAAACAGAAAAATGTCTCTTACCACATTGACTCTTTTCGTCCATTTTTCCATATCTTACAATATTTACTCTGCACGAAAAAAGTCAAACAGTATTTGAGAATAAATTCGGATTCAAAATGTGCTAAGTTTTTACTGGACACGAGCAGAAACAAGCTGAAAGACTATAATTTTTTTCATGACTTTTTTAATGCAAAAAAAGAAGATAATCCTCTTGAGAAGGATGTGACGTGTTTGCTGTAAACGTCCAGTAATTGATGTCAGATGTCCATGCTGTTAACGCTTTTAGCGCCGCATTGTGACTCGGCACGTGAGAACTGTCTGCAATGCACACACACACACACACACACACACACACACACACACACACACACACACACACACACACACACACACACACACAAAGGGGGGAAAATAGCGAGCGAGCGAGCGAGCGAGCGACAGAGAGAGAGAAGAGAGAGAGAGAGAGAGAGAGAGAGAGAGAGTGAGAGAGAGAGAGAAACAGAGACAGAGACAAGAGACAAAGACAGAGAGGCAGACAGAAACAGAAAGACTGAGACAGAAACAGAAACAGAAACAAAAACAGATAGACAGCCAGACGAACAACAACAGAGAGAGAGAGAGAGAGAGAGAGAGAGAGAGAGAGAGAGAGAGAGAGAGAGAGAGAGAGAGACAGACAGAGACAGAGACAGAGACAGAGACAGATAGACACACAGACACACACACAGACACACACAGAGACACACAGACAAGTTGGTCTTCCAACTGATACCGTCTTGGCAACTGTTTACCTAAAGCAGTTTGTCAATGTGAACTAAGGGGAGAGTCTGGCACCGATGCCCAGCCAGTTCTGCCCTCCATCATTAGCACCAATCTCCAGCCGAAGTCGACCAGTCACTGACCTGTTGATCCAACGACCAGCAAGGATTGTCGATTGATCACGGAGCACTGCCAAGCAGCAGACACCATACTGGGCTGGTCTTCGCCGTGTAATGACTGTGATTGTGGTGCGTGCAGAGAGATCATCCTTATTTCATTTAGCAGTCGGGATTTGACCGGACAAACGCTCTGGCCCCGCTACCTTGTCTGTCCATGCGACAGAAACGAAGAGAAATTGGCGTTTGTTTTAGAGAGAGAGAGAGAGAGAGAGAGAGAGAGAGAGAGAGAGAGAGAGAGAGTCCCCCTCCTCCTCCTCTTCTGTTCCTCCTCTTCTCCTCCTCCTCCTCCTCCTTCTCATCCTCTTCTCTTCCTCTCTCTTTCTTTCTCTTTCTCTCTGTCTCCCTCCCTCTGTCTCTGTCTGTCTGTCTGTCTGTCTGTCTCGCACACGCACCCATACACGCGTGGCGTGCCCTCCAGGAAGACAGATGGAGAGCAAACTTGAAGCATTCATGCAGTTCTCGCGGTACAAGTCTAAGAGGTTAAATACATGAATGAACGTGATATGACTCTCTCTCTCTCTCTCTCTCTCTCTCTCTCTCTCTCTCTCTGTCTCTCTCTCTCTCTCTCTCTCTCTCTCCTCTCTCTCTCTCTCTCTGTTTGTCTGTGTGTTCTGTCTGTCTCTCATTCTCTCTCTGTGTTACTGCCTTGGTCTCTGTTTGTGTGTTTTGTCTGTCTGTCTGTCTGTCTGTCTGTCTGTTCTCTTCTCTTTCTCTCTCTCTCTCTCTCTCTCTCTCTCTCTCTCCTCTCTCTCTCTCTCTCTCTCTCCGATGACCGTATTATGTACTTGTAACAAAGGGTCGAAGCCAGCAGGACAGGAACCAGTGGCCAAGCAGATTCTGCGGAGGAAGTGGGGCTGGATTGGACACACTCTCAGGAAGCCAGCATCCAGCACCACACGCCAAGCCCTGGCATGGAACCCGCAGGGGAAAAGGAAGAGAGGCCGATCTCGCGGCAGCTGGAGGCGAGACACTGAGGCAGAGATAAAGAGGCAGGGGACCAACTGGACAGGCATTCAGCGAGCAGCCAGAACCGAGTGCGATGGCGGAGTGTTGTCGATGGCCTATGCTCACCCTTGAGCTATGGGGCCTAAGAAGAAGTAGAAGATCAAGAAGTAACAAA
>CM031604.1:9352607-9410107 GCA_018398815.1 Conus ventricosus | reverse complement strand
CAAATGTATATGTGTTCTGTTGAAAGAAATCCAACACAATACACTTAAATGCAAAGAAAGCGTATAACCACAGTTATACCCCCTTTCCCCGTTCCACATAAATTTATATACTCCTACAGCGAACGTAACAACGATTCAATTAGTACATAATGAAAATACCAACACACACATCTAGATTGGACATTGCTGTGAAACTGGCATATAAGGTATTTTTTGTGTTCTGGGAAAAGAAACCATAGACTTGAAAAAAAACCAACTTCCATGCAATAAACTGGAACGAGTTACCATTAATATTTGGAACATTCAGAAAGAGAGGGGGCCACCTACCACCAAGGACACAGACAAACTCAGCACAGGACAGGACACTAAAGGCACCAGTGTCTTATCCTGTGCCCCACCTGTCTGCGTCCCCGGCGGCAACCAACCCCCTCTCCCTCCAAATGTTGCTTCATTTTCTGCCCTCAGTCACTCCTTTTTGAAAGGTAATATTTGCATTATAATGTTTGATCTTCTATTTTGCGTTTAGCGGTCTTCGATGTACACTGTTTCTGGTTCCAATTTATACGTGTGCAGCGACAATGAAATCAAATGTACTATTCGTATTAATACGTTTATAAATCAGCTTTGAAAAGTATAAAATCCTGGGGAATCTTAAAAGTAAGTGCATCGCTACACTTTTCGCATTTCAATCTTCCCAACTTGGTCCAAAACAAATGCCATGAAAAAACTACTCTGCTCTTACATCACTGCACAACAAGTAGTTTGTTGTAGTAAATATCCCATGGCATTTGGAATAAATTTGATAGGAAGAATCACAGGTATAATTTCAATCTAAAATCATTAATGTTGTCGATATTTACAAATAACACTTTCCAATGAATATCAATTCATAATGTTTGTGACCATTTCAGACATCAGGTTCATTGTCACTTTGCGTTCTTTAAAAAGTTTGGATCCCTCGGCACAATATCAAATTTAGTAATGGAAGGAAATGACAGTTTCGTAGATCTGGAGTGCTCAGCAATATTCTGTTGTGGAATTCTTGTCCATCTCTGTGTCTGTCCATGGCATACAGACTTTCCTTCCAACGTTCGAAGTCCAAGACAAGTCCATATTTCTGTCTGATCCTGTTTATGTCTGTGGCTTGCGCTTGTTTTGTCCAGCGCGTTCCGTTGTCCAGTCTATCTCTTTGTCTGCCTCAATGCATACCCGTGGCCTGTCGCTCGGTCGTTGACTGCGTTGGTATGGGCATGTAACAAGATCGGATGGTCTTGTTTACAAAAAAACAACAACCCGTGGAGAACTGTTGGAAGGATGGAGACAGAGAAGAAGGTCGAAAAAGACGACGGACTGACAACTTGGTAGACTGAACAGGGAGAACTCTTGCAGAGAACCAAACCCTGGCACAGAACCCACAAGCCTGGAGGAAGCTGTTGAATTGTTCGTCAGTGCGGTGCTCTGGTGACTTTCCATGGAGTTCACAAAGAAAGAAGATGAGGGGAAATAAAACCATGTTCGTGACCTACACGCTTTTCTCTCGAAGTTCCGGTGTTCGGAATTAACTTTTCTGTTTGTCTTTATATATGTGTACAGCCCGCACACTCTCCTTTGGATTTTTTGTGGTCAGCATAAGTCATAGTCTTTGTTTCTCTCTGTGTATGCGTATGGCCTGCAGGCTTTCCTTTCGGCAGTTCCTTACATCCTTTTTGCGCCCAGTTTGAGGAGACAAGTGATTGTTCGTTCTTCGTGTTCATGGTCTTCAATGTTGGTTGTCTTGCCTGAAGAAGACGAAAGAGGTCGAAACGCGTGGTGTTTTGTTGTGTGTCTCTTTCGTTCGGCGGCACAGCAAATCTTTTTAACAGTTTGTTTCAATTTCCGCCTGCACTTTAATAATAATAATAATAATAATAATAATAATAATAATAATAATGAATACTTATATAGCGCCTATTCTCGGCTAGAGGCCAAGCTCTAAGCGCTTTACAATCAACACTCGTTTACACAACGCGCTGCCTACCTGGGTAGTGCCGACTGAAGAGCTGCCAGCTGGCGCTTCATTCAGTCGTTTCCCGTGTCATCCAGTCTGTACGTTCAATATCGTTCACTCGTTTTCCTTGCTTCCTTCATTCTTGCCATCCAGGTGCATGCTATGTGTAACGTGTCATCCATACCAACGGCCAACCTGGCCTACTCCTCCGAAAGTTGGTGATGGGATTTTACGTGTGTGCAAGATGTTATGCGTGCGTTCACACACGGAACCTCGGTTTATAGTCTCATTCGAAGGACTGTATGGGAAATGGAGTCAGAACCAATGTTAACTCCGAGGGAAAAATCCCCCTGTACCGAAACGCCCCGGCGGAAGTTCGAACCCGCAACCCAGGATCACCAAGATTACGAGTCCGGCGCTCTACCAACTGAGCTATTCCGGCTCCCAACCAACAATGCGTCGTCAAGATCAATCCATCTTACTATCTGTCTTTTGAATTGTCTAAAGAATACGAACAGCAGATTGTCAATGTCTGTCTATTGTCACTATCACTATTTTTCTCTCCACTATCACTATTTTTCTCTCCAATAATTTCCTACCTCTCTCGCCGCCACCAGTCCGTGGCTTCACTGCTTCCGGGATGTCTGTGTGCGAGACCCGTTTCTCCACCACACAGCTGGTAAGATTTCGGTTCTGCCTACCTATACCGCTTCACCTCTTTCTATACAACTGTAATCTAGGTTACTGGTTGATGAAGAACGATTTGACCAACTTTGCTGAAGTCTTTGAACATCCCTGCAGCGATCCAACTCGCTCAGGCTTAGTATGCTAGGCTTGGGGAGCTTTAAAAAGCCGCTGTGGAGGTAGGAGGCCTATCGAATTGACCAAATGAAATGTTTTAGGGAGTTCAGAGCTGCAAAACGATATGGTTTACACGTCGTCTGAGACTGTTGATCAACCGTCATTTTCACTGGTTCCGAACCACTCTCCCCTCCCCTCCTCATCACCGTTCGGGTTTTCCTCTCCGTGTTTATCTTCAACCCCTCGCCCACACATCTCAACCACAAACAGTTGGACATGACAGCTGACCTTCATATTGGTGCTAAAAAGGTGAAATCAATGTTTCTGTTATCGCGTACTCGCTATGTGTTCTAGCGGGTTGCACTAGGAAGAAAGCATGCTGAGTTTGTGAAAAACGAAACTATGTCAGCTTAGCATTTTTTTTTGTTTGGTTATATTCTTTTTGTTTTGTGGTCTAGAGTTTGCGGAATACTGCTGCTACTTCAGAGAGAGAGAGAGAGAGAGAGAGAGAGAGAGAGAGAGAGAGAGAGAGAGAGAGAGAGAGACACTGACACTGACACTGACACTTTTTTTATTGTCCAATAGCTGTACAGCCCTTTCAGACAAGGGGGGACATTCATAATATATAAGTAAATGTTTTGTCATAAATGATCTCATATCTTTATCAAAAGACTATACACACACACGCATGAAAGAAAATATGCACGCACATGCAGGTGCATGCACACGCACGCGCTCGCGCGCGCGCACTCACACACACGCGCGCATGCAGAGATAAAGAGAGGGGAAGAGAGAGAGAGAGAGAGAGAGAAGAGAGAGAGAGAGAGAGAGGAGAGAGAGAGAGAGAGAGGGGGGGGAGAGTGCGAGAGAAAGAGAGAGAGAGACAGAGACAGAGACAGAAACAGAGAGATGCTTGCTTGTTATCGCGTACTCGCTATGTGTTCTAGCGTGCTGAGTTTGTGAAAACGAAACTATGTCAGCTTAGCATTTTTTTTTGTTTGGTTATATTCTTTTTGTTTTGTGGTCTAGAGTTTGCGGAATACTGCTGCTACTTCAGAGGAGAGAGAGAGAGAGAGAGAGAGAGAGAGAGAGAGAGAGAGAGAGAGAGAGAGAGAGAGAGAGAGAGAGAGAGAGAGAGAGAGAGACAATTAACGGATGTCAGTATGAACGTGAAGTGTGTAACTTTCCGCCCGATTTGAAAAGAGCTTTGCTGACGTATCAGCCAGGATCAATTGTATACAAACAGTGACAATCTCCCCCCCCCCCCCCCCCCTTTTCTCTTTTTTTATTTTTTTTTATTTTTGGCATCAGTTATCGGATCAATGGAGCACCTATGGCGGTGACTTTCTTCTTCTCTTTTTTTCCTTTTTTTTTTCTTTTTTCCCCCTTTTTTTCCCCTAAGGCCGAAATCCACCGCTTCATTTTTTGGTGCTTCACATTGTCCTCTTCATCTGCAAAAACAACAACACACAAACCAAAAAGTGGAAAAAAAAAATTCCACTACTAACCCCCCCCCCCCCCCCCCCCTCCTTTTTTTTTCCCTTTATTTTCTCTTTCCATTTTTTTCCAACCACTCTCTTACACAGACACCATGCATTGTCTGTATGTTTTCTCACAAATGGACATATTGTTGCTGATTGAAGTGTATTGGCGTTTGATACAAAGTGTCTGGGTTTGTTTATGTTCTAATGTGTGGTGTACTGGCACTCTCACTCTGATAGTACTGCTAACACAAAGAGATCAACATACATGAAACAAAAGACTTCATTATTTTCTTTCTTTAAGTTTTAGCCAGAGAGAGAGAGAGAGAGAGAGAGAGAGAGAGGAGAGAGAGGAGAGAGAGAGAGAGAGAGAGAGAGAGAGAGAGAGGGAAAAGGAATTCACAGGCTACCTGACACAACGATATGAGAAAATCAACTGAAATAGGACATAAACATGAATGTAATGTAATGTAATGTAAAAAGATATTTATAGAGCGCTTTACCTCCCAAGAGCCCAAAGCGCGTATTACAGAAAAGCATGATAAAATGATAATTCTAATTCAAAGCGTGCGCGCACGCACACACACACACACACACACACACACACACACACACACACACACACACGCACACACACACGCACGCACGCACGCACGCACGCACGCACGCACGCACGCACGCACGCACGCACGCACGCACGCACGCACGCACGCACGCACACACACACACACACACACACACACACCGCCGGGAAAGGGAAAAAAAAAAAAAAAAAAACTCTCACACGCAGACAGACACAGGAAGCGCGTTCAACACCAGCAAACATGCGCACAGTGGTAAGTGAATACCGTTAATCAGTCCGAGGAAAAAGATGTGTCTTTAGGGAGGTTTTAAAAGTCTCTAAAGAGTCCGTGTTACGCAAAGAAGAAGGGAGACTATTCCACAGAGCAGGTGCTTGGAATAGAATCCAAACCGGCACAGTCTGCTGATGACACGCAGATGATTGACAGAAGGAGATCCAGCTTCACTTGAACAAAACAAACCGTGAAAACTGTGAAAGTATTGGGTTAAAAGTTCATTTATGAACACAGAAAAGGCACAAGCAATACAGCTACGCAGAAGAGAGTATAGAAATGGAATGGAACCCAAAGAAACGGACTTTCTGGGTTGTCTGGTCCACCTTTAACTTGTCTCTCTGTGAAGAAGGAAGCTACAGAGATAAGCTGCCAGAAATGAATATGCTATTTCAGATTAAGATGAAAAGATCAGTCACTCGTATGGGGAGAATAGTTGTATTAAAGCTCTTATTTCATCCAGTATCGTTCAACCATATAGGGAGAATAAAGTATTAAAGCTCTTATTTCATCCAGTATCGTTCAACCATATAGGGAGATTAGTAGTATTAAAGCTCTTATTTCATCCAGTATCGTTCAAGTATGATGGTTGCTACCAGTCTCTCAGTAAATTGCATGCAGGCCTGTTTTAGTTATCTAAAGAATAACAAGTAAGATCGAATGAGTCGAAAAAAAACCAGTGCTAAAATGTATACAAAGGGAGGTTTAAGCTTTGTTGAATTGAAAAGTTCATTTTTTTACCAGCCTGCCATGGCCAGGTGGTTAGCGTCGCCGACTCCCGGCTGGGAGGTCGTGGGTTCAATTCCCAGCAGAGTCATGTGGGATTTTTCTGCTCCGACCGGCTCCTACCCAGAGTTGAGTTTGCTACGGGCTCAATTAGGGAGACTGGGACCACGCTGTCGAGTTTCATCCACTCAATGGATGCATCGCTGAGAGTTGCTCAAATTTCCTGACCAACACTGCAGGTGTCTGACTCTTTCGAGGCTGGTTGACGCCGGGATATATTATGAAGGTAAGTGTAGAGTACCCCCGTCATGCAGTCTCAGACCGGAAGGAAAAATGTAGCTTCATCATCTTCTTTATCGTCAAAATTTTTTTTAAATCTAAATTCTGTGGCCCTTTCATCCCTACTCTCTGGGACCTCACCCGGGAAAAAATTTTTTTTAAAAAAGAAATTTTTTTTTATTTTTGGAGTGCATATGTGGCTAGAGCCCAAGTCTAAGACTTAAATTCCACGCTTTGTTTACACAATGGGCTGTCTACCTGGGTGGAGGTAAAAGGGCCCTGCTGGTGTTTCTTCGGTCGTTTTCTCGCATCACCCATTTTTTCTAATTTTTTTTAGCATCAGTCCTCCTTTTCTTCTTCCCTTTTTCCCCTTTCTCACGCAGGGGCTGCTCGTGAAAGTGTCATCCTCCCAACGGCGAGCGGGCCCCTTCTTTTTAAAAGCTGGTGATGGGATTTTATGTGTGCAAATGTTAGATCTTTTTCACAACAGAACTTGGGTTTTTATAGTCCATTTAAAGACTTTTTTTGGGAAAGGGAGAAAGAACCATTTTAAATTTCGGGGAAGATCCCCCCCCCCCCACCCCACCCCCCCCCCCCTCCCCAGTACAAAACAGCCCGGGGAGATTCGAAACCCAAACCCCCGGACTCAAGTGACAGTTTTGTTAAAACCCTGCGTTCTGGCCCTATCTCAAATGTAATAAACTGCCTGTGAGCAGAAGGTTTTTTCTACTGACCATAGGGAATTCAGAGGATTTACATGTTTGGGTGTGTTTATCGGTTTATGGTGTATGTGTTGTACTGGGGACCCAAAAACCCCAAAGGCGATATTTTTTCTCTCGTCGCTTGGTTCCAGCAATGTAAACAGAAGTCGGGCCCGGAGAGAGGCGAGGCAGGAGATGAAGGGTGCCTTGTAGGGCCCTAACTGTTTGGCGGCTGGGGTTCTTGTGATGTTGCGTTTTAAAGAAAAAAAAAACAATCTTTTTCTTTTTACTGTTTATTTGTGTCTGCCCATATGTTGTCGGTCTCTTGTGTTTTTGCTTTGTTTATCGGTCTTTCGTCTCTCCCCCCCCTTTTTTTTGCTTTCTTGTCTTTTTTTATCTGTTTTCTGTGGGCTTTTTTAAAATTTTCCACTTTATCTTCTTTTTCTATCTTTATCTATTATCTTCTATCTATTACCCCAATTATCTATTATACCCATCTTTTACCCTTTCCCCCACCCATCTTACCCACCCACCTCTATTATCTTCTTTTCAATAAATTTTATCATTATCATCCTATCCATTCTCCTTTTTCCCCCTTCTATTTATTGTTTTTTGTCATCATCTATCTACTATTATCATTTTTTTTTTTTTTTGTTTTTTTTTGTTTTTTGTTTTTAAATTCTTTTTCTAATTTGTGTTTTTTTTTTGGGTTTTTTTTTGGTGGGGTTTTGGGGTTGAACCCTTCAACCGTTTTTCTTTCTGGTTCTTTCAAGGCCGATAAAAAAGTTGATTTCTTAAAAGCCGGGGGAAATAAAAATTTCTTTGAAAATTGGGCCAAGAAAACAAGGACACAAACGGGGAAGAAAAAAAAGCATTGAGAAACCTTTTTGCAGAAACCAAGGGCACAAGAAAACAAAACAGAAACAGACAAAAGACACACAAAAAACCCCAAACACCGCACGCACGCAGCACGACGCCCCCCACGACCCCACGCCGCACGCACGCACCACCACACAAAACACACACACCCCACACACACCCACCACCAACACACTTAGGCGCGCTTACGGCGGAAGAAAGAAGAAGAAAAGAAAAAGAAAGAAGAAGAAGAAAAGAAGAAAGAAGAAAGAAGAAGAAAAGAAGAAAATGTTTTAATGTGCCCAAGAAAAATGTGCAAAAATCCCCTTTCCCCCCCCCCCCCCCCCCCCTCCCTTTTTCCCCTATGGCAAAAAGCAGTCATGGGTTTGGGGTAAATTTGCGTGCCCAACCCATTCGGGGACCCTTTTTTAACCCTCGGGTGGAGAAAAGGGGGGGGCCCCTTTTGTTTTCCCCCCCCCCCCCCCCCCCGGGGGGGGGGGGGGGGTCTAAAAAAAAAAAACCAAAAAAATTTTTCTCGAATGGACAGTTTATTTAGGCACCCCCCCCCCCCTTCTTTTCCCCCCCCTTTTAAACTTCGGGAAAAATTTTGGGGAACCGGGGAAAAGGTTGGGGGGGGAGGGGGGGGGGGGGGGGGGGGGGGAAAAAAAAATTTTTGGGAAAAAAGAAGGGTTGCTTTTTTTTTTTTAAAATTTTTTTTTTATTTTATATTTTTTTTTTTTTTTTCCCCCAAAAAAAAGGGGCCCCCAAAAAAAAAAAAATTTTGTTGTTTTCCGTAGGGAAAGCCCCCCCCCTTTTTTCCCCCCCCTTTTTCCCCCCTTCCCCCTGTCTTTTTTTTTTTTTTTTTTTTTTCTTTTCCCCCCCAAAAAAAACCCCCCAAAAACCCCCCCCAAAAAAACCACCCCAAAAAAAAACCCCCCCCCAAAACAAAACCCCCCCCCCAAAAAAAAAACCCCCCCCAAAAAAAAAAAAAAAAACCCCCAACCCAAACCCCCCCAAAAACAAACCCACAACGTACTAAAAACAAAAAAGGGGAAAAGGGGGAAGAGGGAAATTTAAAAAAGAGAAAGGGGTGGAAAAAAGGGGGGTGGGTTGGAAAAACCAAAAAATTTTTTTTTTAAAAAACCCAAAAAATTTTTGTTAAAAATGTTTAAAAAACGACGGTTAAAAATTTCCAAAGAAATTGTTTTTATTACGAAGATTGATTTTTATACCCTTTTGTTAAAACCAGAATTTAAAACAAGCAGATTTGTTCTTTTGGAAAAAAAGGAAAAAAAACCAGAATGGGGTTTAAAAGTTTTTTTTTTTTGGGTGCCGAAAAAAAAACTGAAAAAAAAAAGGGTATTTCTCGTTTCCCGGGAAAAAAAAAAACTTTTTTGTTTTACCTAGGGGGAAAAAAATGGTGGTTTTCTTTTTTAAAAAATTGTTATTAAAAATTTTCCCAAATTTTAGTCAAATTTCATTTTCTCCAAGGGAAAAAAAAAAGTTTCATTTTTTTGGTTTTTTTTTTTGGTTTTCGGGGCTTTTTTCATTTTGGTTTTATACCAAAATTTCAAAACCCCCCCCAAAGACCAAAAAAGAGCGAAAAGGGGCCCCCGACCAAAAAAAAACCAAAAAAACCAAAAAAAACAAAAAAAAACGAGGAAGGAAAGACGGGAAAAGGGGGAAAAAAAGGAGGGGGGGGGAAAGAAAACGGGGGGGAAAAAAAAAGAAGGGAAAAAGGGAAAGGAAAAGGGGGGGGGGGAAAACCAAAAAAAAAAAAAAACATTTTTTTTTTTTGAGCAAACCCCCCAAAAAAAAAAGAAGAAGGGGAAAAAAAAAAAAAAAGGGAAAGGGGGAAATTTTTTTGTAAAATCTAAGAAGGAGAATGGGCAAAAATTTTTTAAAAAAAAAGAACCAAAGGGTTTATTTTAAAAAACGGGCAAAACCCAAAAAACATTTAAAAATTTTAAACTTAAATCTAAAAAAAATTTTTTGTCGAAAAAGCAAAAGAAAGGGTTTTTTTGGGGAATTTTAAAGTAAAAATACGATTATGATACTTATGCTGTGAACCCATAACTGTTAATCCACATCAAGGCCACGTCCAGAAAGTAGGAACATGGGATTGCGGCGAGCAGAGTGGATCAGATCACGTTCCTTTTCGGGCTGGAAAGATGCCGAAAGATGCATGAAGTAATAATAAAAAGGCGTAGGTTTCACTCGTTGCCTCCTGAAAACCAGACAGATGGAAGATGCGGTTTTATGTTTGATCCCTCATGGCGGGTAAAGGAGAGATACCGGCACTGTCGTCACCCTACTTGGCTTTTCAAATCATTGTTCAGTTAAGACATGGTCTTCCATTCATCTTTCAGCTCTACATTTCCATTTGGTCTCTCAAGAGCCATTCTAGCGTCTGATTCTATTTATTTTGTTGTTGTTTTGTTTTGTGTTTTCGGACTGAATTTCCATTTTGGCCTTTCCCTATAGCAGCATCTCTGGCAACGCACGCACGCACGCACGCACGCACGCACGCAGCACGCACGCCGCACGCACGCACGCACGCACACACACACACACACACAACACACACACACACACACACACACACACACACACCACACACACACAGCACGCACGCACGCACGCACGCACGCACGCACGCACGACGAGAGAGAGAGAGAGAGAGAGAGTGAGAGAGAGAGAGAGAGAGAGAGAGAGAGAGAGGAGAGAGAGAGAGAGAGAAGGGGAGAGGGAGAGAAGCCAGAGACAGAGATAAACAGACAGACAGACACTGACTTTTTTTTTTATTGTTTAGCCATTAAGCCCCATATACTATGAGAGAGAGAGAGAGAGAAGAGAGAGAGAGAGAGAGAGGAGAGGAGAGGGAGATGTTTTATTCATGTAGACAATGACCCCTAATGAAGCGAGTAATGGGAACAAAACTTTTCAAAGAAGAAACCAGAACCAATCAGTGCAGTATCCATCAAACTGCAACAGGCGATCGACAAACTAAACATCAATCAGTACACACCATTTAAATCTTAACTGCATACAATACTTCAAATCCTATATGCCTTGTACAAGAAAACAGCAACACGTTTAATGTGGTTTCGTTTGTGGATGTCAAGAGTAAGAAAAGTCAAACTAAAGAAGGATGCTTCGAATATGTTCGATCGATTCCCAAAGAGAGAGAGAGAGAGAGAGAGAGGAGAGAGAGAGAGAGAGAGAGAGAGAGAGAGAGAGAGATGAGAAGGAGAGAGAGAGAGAGAGGAGAGAGAGAGAGAGAGAGCTTGCACGATGATATCCATAAAACATGATAAGAGAAGAAGAAGAAGAAGAAGAAGAAGAAGAAGGGGAGAGAGAGAGAGAGAGGGAGAAGAGAGAGAGAGAGAGAGAGAGAGGAGAGAGAGAGAGAGAGGAGAGAGAGGGAGAGAGGAGATTCAGTTCAGATATTTAATCATTTAAGGCCATAGCCCCATACAAAAGGAGAGAGAGAGAGAGAGGAGAGAGAGAGAGAGAGAGAGAGAGAGAGAAAAGAGAGAGAGAGAGAGAGAGAGAGAGAGAGAGAGAGAGAGAAGAGACAGACAGACGACAGACAGAGAGAGAGAGAGAGACAGACAGACAGACAGACAGACAGACAAACAAACAGACAGACAGAGGGCAATGTCCCATTGCGCGGTTAAATCGACCACAGACTTCGAAACACCACGGACTGAAGAGGACTGCACCGCGGGTACTCCTCCTGCTAGGTGGCCTGTGGCGACCCCCCCCCCCCCCCCACCACACACACACACACCACACACACTGCCAGCTCCACATGCTCCGCTGGCATGGAGACCTGGCTCAGGTGTGATGGGGGAGGAGTTGGACGACAGTGGGGGGGGGGGGGGGGGCAGTGCTTTAAACCCTGGGACAGCAGCAGACTCACAAGGGGAGAGAAGCAGTCAGCTGCTGCACTTGGGTCAACAGCATCTTCCATTAGCAGCGGAGGGGCACAGGCCCACGGAAGGGCCAGCCGTGTGTGTGTGTGTGTGTGTGTGTGTGTGTGGTGTGTGTGTGTGTGTGTGTGTGTGTGTGTGTGTGTGTGTGTTGGGCGGAAGGGTGGGGGTGGGGGTGGGGTGGGGAAGGGGGGAGACATAATGTACAGGTCTTCCTTACGATGAGCAGGAAATGGAGGTCTGTAGGCGTTTGTTGGTTTCTGCTGCACGTTTATCATGGTTTCTTAGAAATCATCGTTGCAGGCTGTCTCTCTGTCTCCGTCTTTGTGTCCCTCTGTCTCTCTCTGTCTCTGGCTCTGTCTGTCTGTCTGTCTGTCTGTCTGTCTCTCTTCTCTCTCCTCTCTCTCTCTCTCTTCCTCTCTCTCTCTCTCTCTCTCCACACACACACACCTATCGTCTCTCACTGTCTGTCTCTGTTATCTGTCTGTCTCTGTCTCTGTGCGTTTTTGTCCCTATTTCTGTCTCTGTCAATGTCTGCCCATCTGTCTGTCTCTGTCTGTCTCGCTCTCTCTCGCGTGCGCTTGCTCTCATTCGCTCTCTAGACACACATACTAATCTCTCTCTCTCTCTCTTTCTCTTTCTCTCACTAACTCGCTCGTTTGTTTTCTTTTTAACTCTCTTTCGACATGTGTACTAATATCTCTCTCTCTCCCCCCCCCCCCCCCCCCCCCCCCCCCCCCCTCTCTCTCTCTCTCTCTCTCTCTCTCTCTCTCTCTCTCTCTCTCTCTCTCTGTATAGGTCTACTAATGCTCAAAGGGGAACCACTGATTGTGTCCAAATGACCACACCCTCGGTGTGATGATGCTAAGAATCAACAGTCAGGCAATCATGTATTGTACTTATGAACTGTTGTGTACATTGGCATGTCGATGGGTAACGTAGACTGCCCCTGTTAGGACGGAACTCTCGGGAAAGATTCGCAGCAGAAGGCCTTCCGAGAAGAACTTTCCCTCCCCCCCCCCCCACCTCCCCCTTCCGCCCTACAGACAAGCGTTTCAGCACTGAAGTTCTGACACTCTAAAGGGTGCTGGATCTCATCGTAGTCATGACTCCAAGATGCCCTTCGAACTTTTTTTTGTTTTTCTGGTGACGCAAGGATCCAAACCGCACTCACTGGATGACTGGTCATTGTACGGCATTGTCTCTTTAGACGGATGTCTTACACATGTCACTTAACACACCCGCTCTAGGTTGGGACATCTAAACCTTATGAAGCTGACGTTTCCTGCCTCTTCGAAAGATCCAACTGCTTTCGTCGTTGCCTTTAAGACTCTGGTCTTTTTTTTTTGTACTCCCAGTTCTTATAGAGCAGGGAGTACTTTAGAATGGGAACGAAGAAATGCTGTCTGTGTGTGTGTGTTCCACTCGCTCCAGACAAAACTACTGGGCCGATCTTTCTGGAAATTTGTAGGTATGTTCACTATGGGTTACGGATGATGCCCGATGTTTTATTTTACCATTATATCCGTTACTAACGGCTATAACGGCCCATAACGGTTTTTCTTCTTTATGGAATATCTCAGAAAGTACTTGGCCGATCTTTCTGAAATTGGTAGTATGTTCACTATGGGTCACGGATGATGCCCGATGTTTACCATAATAGCCGTTACAAACAGCTGAAACGGGCCAAAACGGTTTTGCCTCTTTATGGAATATCTCACGCGTATTCAAGATAAACTGGGAGTACGTTTATATGCTTTGCATCTTGTTTATTCTTACCAGAAATCCAGAACTGTTTAATAAAACCGCAGGCTGATGAATCAATCACCCCCTTCCCTCCCTTTGCTCTACGCTCTGTGGAGGGGGACTTTGGCTCGGGAGTCAGGTTCCTTCAAGCTGCTGGCTAGACTGACCTACGTCACAGTCGGAGTTGGGAGCTTGCTCCGTGGTGCTTTCATGTGGCACAGTGCGGCGTTGCACCAGAATCAGTTGTTTTGATGAACCTTAGTGGAGTACAAGATCTGGTTTCATGTCTTTCTTTTTGGGGGGGGGGGGGGGGGGGGGGGGGGGGGTGAGGTGGTGGAAGTCTTTGGGTGGTTTTCCCGTTTACGTGTATAGTTTACTCCAGCAAAAAAAAAAAAAAAAAAAAAAAAAGTAGAAACCACTGCAGTTAGATGTCTCCTACAGGATAACACCTCGCATACACTAACGCTCTCTCTCTGTCTGTCTGTCTCTCTCTCTGTCTCTCTCTCTCTATCTGTCTGTCTGTCTGCCTCTCTATCTCTCTCTTTCTCTCTCTCTCTCTCTCTCTCCCTTCTCTCTCCCTCCCCCCCCCTCTCTCTCTCTCTCTCTCTCTCTCTCTCTCTCTCTCTCTCTCTCTCTCTCTCTCTCTCTCTCATAAAAAAGTGGCAGTGATAAAAATGTACAGACATGGCATATCTGGTTCATCTTTTATCTGTTTCAACAGCTGGTGGAGGACAATTCGTTCAGCTCACATTAATGTGGCCTCATTTGTCTGTGCTGATGTGAGTCATGCATTGGCCTTTGTGTATGTTGGTACTGTCGCTGACAACAACGTCCTAATGTCTAGGTCTGTGCTGTCGCTAACTGGAACCACTGTCCTTAACGGCAACATCGAATTAACTTCACAAATTTCACTGACGTTCATGACATGAATCAGTTAGAACAGATTGGTGACGTCTGTTTCTATTCAAGATCGGCATGGGCGAGACAAAGAGAACGGACAAACGAAAAAACAAGATGCAAAGCATGTAAACGTACTCCAGTTTATCCTGAATACGCGTGAGATATTCCATAAAGAGGAAAATCGTCTTGGGCTAGTGAAACCCGTTAGTAATGGCTATTCTGGTAAACATCGGCCATCGTCTGTGACCTAAAATGAACATACTTACAAATTTTCAGAAAGATCGGACAAGAACTTTCTGAGATTTTCCATAAAGAAGAAAACCATTATGGGCCGATAGTAACGGCTATAACGGTAAACTTAAACATCGGGCATCATCCGTGACCCATAATGAACATACCTACAAAGTTTCAGAAATATTGGCCCCGTACTTTCTGAGATATTCCATAAAGAAGAAAAACCGTTACAGGCCGTTACAGCCGTTAGTAACGGCTATAACGGTAAACTAAACATTGGGCATTATTCGTGACCCATAATGAACACACTGCTAATGTTCACAAAGATCGGCCAAGTACTTTCTGAGATATTCCATGAAAAAGAAAAAGCGTTACAGGCCGTTACAGCCGTTAGTAACGGTTATAACGGTAAACTAAGACATCGGACATTATTTGTGACCCTAATGAACATACCTACAAATTTTCAGAAAGATCGGCCAAGTGCTTTCTGAGATATTCTATAAAGAGAAAAAACCGTTACAGGCCGTTACAGCCGTTAGTAACGGCTATAGAGGGGTAAACTAAAACATCGGGCATCATTCGTGATCCATAATGAAACATACCTACACATTTTCACAAAGATCAGCCAAGTACTTTCTGAGATATTCCATAAAGAAGAAAAAGTGTTACAGGCCCTTACTGCCGTTTGCAACGGCTGTGATGGTAAACTAAAACATTGGGCATCATCCGTGACCCATAATGAACATACCTACAAATGTTCACAAAGATCGGCCAAGTACTTTCTGAGATATTCCATAAAGAAAAAAAGCGTTACAAGCCGTTAGTAACGGCTGTAACGGTAAACTAAAACATCGGGCATCATCCGTGACCCATAGTGAACATACTTGCTAATGTTCACAAAGATCAGCCCAAATACTTTCTGAGATATTCCATAAAGAAAAAAAATGTTACAGGCCGTTTCAGCCGTTAGTAACGGCTGCAGCGGTAAACTAAAACATCGGCCATCATCCGTGACCATAATGAACATACTACAAATTTTCAGAAAGATCGGCTAAGTACTTTCTGAGATATTCTATAAAGAAGAAAAACCGTTACAGGCCGTTACAGCCGTTACTAACGGCTATAACGTTAAACTAAAACATCAGGCATTAATCGTGACGCATAATGAACATAACTACAAATTTTCAGAAAGATCGGCCAAGTACCTTTTGAGATATTCCATAAAGAAGAAAAACGTTACAGGCTGTTACAGCCGTTAGTAACGGCTATAACGGGGTAAACTAAAACATCGGGCATCATCCGTGACCCATAATTAACATACCTGCTAATTTTCACAAAGATCGGCCAAGTACTTTCTGAGATATTCTATAAAGAAGAAAAGGCGTTACAGGCCGTTACAGTCGTTAATAACGACTGTAACGGGTAAACTAAAACATCGGGCATCATCCGTGACCCATAATGAACATACTGCTAATTTTCACAAAGATCAGCCAAGTATCCTGAGTATTCATGGAGAAAAACGCGTTAGTAACGGCTGTAACGGTAAACTAAAACACCGCGCATCATCTTTGACCCATAGTGACATATCTACACAATTTCAGAAAGATCGGCCCAGTAGTTTTGTCTGGAGCGAGTGGAACACATTTTGATCACGGACACACACACACACACACACACACACACAACACAACACAACACACACACACACACACACACACGCGCGCGCGCGCGCGCGCGACACACACACACACACACACGCACACACACCACACAACACCACACCACACACCACACACACACACCACACACACCACACACACACACACACCACACACACACACACACACAGCATTTCTTCGTTCCCATTCTAAAGTACTCCCTGTTCTTTAAGAACTGGGAGTACAAAAACAAAGAAGAAGAAGAAGAAGAAGAAGAAGAAGAAGAGAAGAAGCAGGAGGAGGAGGAGGAGGAGGAGGAGGAGGAGGAGGAGGGAGAGGAGGAGGAGGAGGAGGAGAAGAAGAAGAAGAAGAAGAAGAAGAGGAGGAGGAGGAGGAGGAGGAGGAGGAGGAGGAGGAGGAGGAGGAGGAGAAGAAGATAATGAGGGAGAAATTGAAGAAATATAAGTGTAATGACACATTTCTATTTACATCGTTCTGTTTTGTCACGCTTTCATATATTTTGATGGGGAGAAAAACGTGCAGAATTTAAGCCAAATCCTATTTAACTTGCCATAAAAACTGTGAAATTAAACGTTCGTACATATTAGTGTCAGCAGTTCACTTTGCTCTTTAGGCACACGCATTGGTTCGCTGCCCCGTTCATCATGGAACGTGTTAGCGGCAGAACAAACGGGCTCAGCAGCATCTCTTCCAGGTGCTCACATGGGCACTTTGGAAAGATGGATAGCAAATCTTTCATATAACACATAGATCTTCCGTTCGGGCTTTGCCTCTTATTATTCTTTCTCCTGTATGTCATTTTGTCTGCACTCCCGTTCCTCTTGACAACAGATCCCGCATGGCAAAAGTCGTGAGTCTGTGATTGCTCCACCCACATCTTGAATACGGACTGCCACCATATCTCCCAGGCTGTAATACTTCGTCCTGCTGATCTTGGCATCACTACACACTCGCTACTTGCGTTCTGCTTTCATATATTCATCAAAGTGAAAATGGAATTACTTAGCAGCCAAATTAAGAAAAAAAACAAATGACAAACAGATGCTACGCGTTTCGACCTGTTGAGTTTAGTTTTTTGCAGGCAGGACATAAGACATTCAAACCAAATAAAACAAAGGACGAACAAACAAGTCATTGTCTACAGCGGTCTTCTGAATGTGCATCGAGTGCTTCTATGTGGACGGCTCGGTAGAGCTTCTTTTTCATGCAGTTCGCTGCCCGCAAGCTAGAGGGATTGGCGTTTGCCGGAACAAGGTCTGGATCAGTGAATTCTACACACTGGAACGTCGCTTTTTTTTCTTTTTTTTTTCTTTTTGCTGTCCCAACCTCTGCGCCACCTCAGAGGCAGTGCACCCACGCCGCTCATTCCGACACCCCGTCCACAGCCACAGCCCGGTAGGCCCCGCCGCAGCCCCGGCACCGGCAATCCACAGGGAGCAGTCAATGTCAACGTCGGATCTATAGAGGAACACCACCGGTAAGGAGACACTGCACTTACGCTGCCGAGTCACTTTTCGGTGGTGTTCAGTGGCGCCATTTGATCTAACATACGCAGGACAGGCACTACTATAGCCCCTACTGACCGTCAATAATAGCTTAGTCGCTCGAGTCGGAGTGCGTGAGCTCTCCCTCGGAGGGCGCCTCCACGTCCGTCCAACGACAGCCCCCATGGATTCGCTCCGATACCGGTTTGACCCCGACGGAACCAAAACCAAGACGCACAGACGTGGCCCCCCCCACCCCCCCCCCCCCCCCCCCCCCCCCCTCCCCCCCCCCCCCCCCCCCCCCCCCCCCCCCCCCCCCCCCCCCCCCCCCCCCCCCCCCCCCCCCCCCCCCCCCCCCCCCCCCCCCCCCCCACCCCCCCCCCCCCCCCCCCGTGGACGGGACATCGAAAATGAAGGTTCCATGAGGCAGGGCATGAAGGGCACAGAATTTGAGGACAGTTTCTTACGCTGTCGATTGAGGATGAGGATGATTAAGATGATGCCTAAGGATATCCATTTCGGTCTGAGACTACATGACAGGGCTGTCTCCTACGCTACCTTTCATGATATATCCCGCGTCAACCAGACCCGAGAGATACAGGGCACCTACAGTGTTGGTCATGAAATTTGTGCACACTTCCCTGAAAACGCTTCCATTATAGTGGATGAAACTCGAATGTTTGGCTTCAGTCTTCCAGTTGAGCCACTTAGCAACTCAACTCTGGGTAGGAGCCGGTTCGGGGCAGAAAACCCACAGGAATTCTGATGAGGATTCGAACCCGCGACCTCCCAGCTGGTGTGTACCGCGTCGCTAACACTTCGCCACAGCGGCTCGGTCGGAACGACCGCGTTTCTTACGCTGTCTTTATATTCAGACCTTCAAAGGAATCATTTATAATTTCCGTCGAGCGATAGTGGATACAAACAAATTACAGACATAACTCGACGCGTTTCGGACCTGAAATTGGGCGCGAAATGGCATGTGCCGCATCCATTGTTACCGACCAATTGGACGGAGATGTGATTGTGCCGTCTTTGTTTTCATTGTCTTGAATGTAGTTTGTCTCGACCTGATGAAGATCATAAGAGGTAGAATACGCGTACGTGATTCGTCGTTGTGATTTGTTGGTCTCTTTTCGTTTGTGTGGAACTGTACCACTCCTCCTTTTGTTGGATCTGTCACTCCTCTTTTGTTGGAACTGTCACCTCCTCTTTTGTTGGAACTGTCCATCTCTTTTGTTTGGAACTGTCACTACTTGTTGTTGGAACTGTCACTCCTCTTTTGTTGGAAACTATCACGCCTCTTTGTTGGAACTGTCACTCTCTTTTGTTGGAACTGTCACTCTCTTTTGTTGGAACAGTTCACTCTCCTTTTTGTTGGATGTCATCCTCTTTGTTGGAACTATCACTCCTCTTTTGTTGGAACTGGTACTCCTCCTTTTGTTGGAACTGTCTCACTCCTCTTTTGAAACTGTGTGGCCGTTTGCTCCTGCGTCACCTCACTGTGATACTGCATGTCGTATTTCAAGGTCTGACCCAGCGCGTTGGGTTAATGCGTAGGTCAGGACATTCCGCTGAGTCGTAGCACAGAGACCCCTCTTCTTCAATTCTTCTTCTTGTTGTTAATTCAAGGTTAGCTCATCAGCTTCAAAATCATGCGTAGTGTGGTCTCAAAAACTTCGCCGGTTTAGTGCTGCGTGTAGCGTTATGATAGTCCGCATGCCTAGTTGACCGCCCTTCCTTGATGAAACTGAAAATGAAACTGAAAATATTCAGTCCGCGCCTTTCACTCTTTGCGGATAAGCTTTCAATGCCTGCATAAGATCCGGTCTTCCCCGAGACAGTCAAGTGACGGTCTGGTCCACAAAGCTGTGACCAATCTGGCATGCTGCTGCGGGTCGCGGACCTTTGGCTGTGACGGGGACAGTGGGGGTGCTCTCTCTCTCTCTCTCTCTCTCTCTCTCTCTCCTCTTCTCTCTCTCTCTCTCTCTCTCACCTCTCTCCTCATTCTCGTCTCTCTCTCTCTCTCTCTCTCTCTCTCGTCTCCCCTCCTCTCTCTCTCTCTCTCTCTCTCTCTCTCTCATTCCTCTTCCATGTGTATACTTCCCTTCTCTACAGTCAGGTTTGGTGTCGTGATTCTTGCCATAGCTTGAGTGTGGCAATTAGTCCATGAGCTGAACCTGCTCACCTGCTGGAGATACTAACGAATGACTGGGCGCCAAACATAGGAACATAAGACAATTAATAACGCGAGCACCAATCGTGTTTCGATCTATCGGGTCTTCTTCAGACCACGACTAAAATACCATTTCTAACAATGGAAATATAGGTCGAAAAGATAGTCAACTTGTGTCTTCGGTTGTGGGTGCTCAGACTTTGGTCTGGGAGTCGGAACAGAGAACTAATACTACAGAATGGAGCTGAGGTTTGAAATCAGACGAGAGAAGATTAATAATTTATAACATATGGTTATTATTATCTTGTTTATAATTTATATTATTTTGTTGTGTTACTGTTATTTTTCTATTCTATGTTATTATTTTCATCATTTTCTATTTATGATTTTCTTATCATTTTAGGTTGCCTTCTCATCTCCTCCTTCTCTTACCTCTTCTTCTATCTTCATTATTATTACATACATTTTCTATTATCACGATTGTTTGTATGATTAATAATTGGTTAGTACGACTACAGCCGATTAGTATTATCACTATTTTTTGCTATTATTATTTTAAATTTTTATTATGCCACATCATCTCGTCATTCATCATCATTTTCATCAGCATCCTTCATCATCTTCATCATCAGTCATCTTCATCATGGTGATGATATGTTTGATCATTGTCCTATTAACTTATCTTGATTTCCACTTGCGTTTTCTCCACCGTTAAATTCTTCAGTTCCATTCTGTTCCAAGTCAGAGAGCGCGCTGTGTTTGGTTTAGCACTTGATCTGTCCGTCGACTGACGGCGCCGCGTCATACTGTTTTGGCTTGTGTTCTAAATTCTCCACCCCGCAGGCATCATCTTTTGAAATACCATCTGCTGCTGCCGTCAGGGCTGTGAACTGGACCATTCTGCCTTTCTTGCTGTCGTGGCCTGATGCATACCGACGACTGTGCTGCCGCGACTGTGGTTCAGCCTTCACTTTCTCAGCCAGAAGGTCGTCCTTTGCGTGGAGAAACTCCTCCTATTCGCTGGCCCCTCTGCTATAAAAGTTCCGAGACCACACGGCGGACACGATCTGAAGCTGTTGGATGATGACTCCTTGACGGAGCTGGGAGAAAGTTCAGAAGTCGGGTCTCAATGCGCTAAGGCTTAGCAGATTAGCCTACGCTCGTTTATCCCCAACGGCATTGTTCATCGTTTGGTTACTATCTGAAAATTGTCTGTGCTATTATTATTATCGCCTTATGTAAGTGATTAGTTGTTAGTGTAACACTTACAACGCCTATTACCACTCCACCCCCCCCCCGCACCTCATAAAATCCACCAATATATTACTAATCAATAACACCAAAACATTTTATATTTCAACTCCCTCACTAAAAACATCATTATCCCCTAGACAGAAAATCTAACCCCCCCCCCCCCCCCCACTATTAAATATTACCCTACTTAAACCCACCCCTCCTTACCCAATGACCTTCGGCATCAGCCCCTAGCTTCAAATCATCCATAAACTCCTCTCCCCTCACCCCCACACACACCACCACCACAACACCAATACATCCCCCCAACCACCCAAACACCACACACCACCCCAAAAACACACCACAACAACCCTTCCACGCACGGCACGCACGCACGCACGCAGCACGCACGGCACATACACACCACTCACACACCAATCACACTCATCACACACACACACACACCACACACACACGCACTCACGACACGCCATGCACTGCTCGCACGCACGCACGCCAAGCGCATCGCACGCACGCACGCACGCACGCACACATCACACGGTACGGCACGCACGCACGCGCCGCCGGCACACACACATCACACACATCACATTACACACATCACACACACACACACAACACAGACACACAACACTCACACACTCAAAACTTATTCACTCACTCACTCGGACACCATGCACACTCTAACGATGTATAGTACACTCACACACTCACACCTACACACTACACACACACTCTCACACACCACACACACTCACACACACACACACACCACACACACACACACACACACACACACGTCCAATTCCCCCATCCCTCCGCCAACACACTCAACCACCAACTCACCACATGCTGGAGTGAGAGAGAGGATGACACAGACAGAGGAGACTGAGCAGACGAGAGAGAGAGAGAGTGTGAGACGAGGACTTCCTTGCAACCCCAGCGAGATCAGAGAGAGAGACGGATAAGAGGTGATGGACGGGGACGAGACGAGAGTGGAGAGAGAGAGATCCCCCACCCCCCCGAAAATCGTCGTAATAATCTTTTGCAGAAATTCATTTTTTCTCTATTTCTATTTCTTTTTTTTTCTTTTGGTTTTGTTAGCAAAAGGAGTTTTTTTTTAAAAAAATCTACGGCAACAGATGAAAAGAGGGACGACGGATGGAAAGAAGTAAAGAAGTAAGGACCTCCTGCGAATGATAAAGGAACGAACGGAGCGAAGATTGAATGAGAGAAAGTGGGGACAAAGTTTTAAACAGTAAGAGCCTGAATATGATGAGAAGGGACAGAGGAAAAAGAAAACAGGAACAAATGTTGGAAAAACAGAAAAGCGGAAAAAGAGGAAAGAGGAACAGAGTAAACATGATGTTGGACGACGGACAGTTTGAAAGAGGAACGGAGCAAAAATAAACAAAAACAAAAAAACTCAAAAAAAACTAATTAAGATGGGACACACAGCAAACAGGGTGAAAAATATGAATGAAACACGGAGAAAGAAACTGTAGCGACGGACGAAATGCGAGTAGATCTGAATGAGGAGAGAGAGAGAGATGGGAGAGTGTGCAGATAGTGAGAGAGAGAGTCTGAGAGAGTGAGGGAGCGAGGAGAGTGCCGTCGAGAGAGAGACCGAACGGAGAGAGAGAGAGAGAGAGAGGAGATCTAGCGCAAAAGAGACATAAACAGAATGGAAAATAAACTCGAGAAAACAAAGTAGAAAAAAATTATGAGCCAAAAGACAGAGGAAACTGGACGGAAGGTTGAATGCCAGACAGATTGACAGGACAGACAGATATAAAAAAAGAAAGTGAGCAATGATTGAGAGACAGAAGCACAGGACAGAGCAGAGGGAAACAAACAGAAACAGAGTGGAGTGAACGAGAGACAGACAGACAGACAGACAGACTGACAGGACGGACAAGACAGACAGACAGAGCAGACAGAAGAAGCTGCAAAAAAGGGAATGAAGAGACAGCGGAACCAGACAGGAACAAGAGAATAAAGGATTTCGCAGGCAGAGGGGACATAGAGACAAGAGAATGAAAATGATTGCGAGACAGATAGAACAGACTCAAGAAACTGCGCGAAAAAAAAATCATTGAGAGGCAAAAGGTGGAAATAGGCATTGAGAGATAGAGGGAAAGAGGAAGTAACAAGGTGAAAAAGCGGAATGATAGCAGTCGACCAACATACAAAAGAGAGGGAGTGAGAGCGAGAGAGAGGATCTGTGAGATTGACCGTGATGCCCCCCCCCCCCCCCCCCCCCCCCCCCCCCCTCCCGAGAGATGACGATGAGAGAGAGAGAGAGAGGAGGAGATGAGTGAGAGGGAGAGAGAGCGAGTAGACGTGATATGAGAGAATAGCGACGATCGAAACGAATAGGAATTTTACTCTTTCAGGTGGGTTAGTGGAGTAAGCGTATCTGCTTTTTACATCCAGCCCTCCGGGGCCAAAAGGAAAAAGAAGAAAGAAAAGATACGCAACTTCTGAAATTATGAGAATACCATATGCAACAAACCTAATGCTACAAGAGGTAAAACACAGACTGAAGGTGGTGGGATATGGTTGGGGTGGTAGGGGGGGGGGGAGGCATAAGGAGGAGAGAGAGTGGAGAGAGAGATGTGTTTGAGAGCGCAGAGAGACGCGTCCCCTGCACGAGAGGATGAGAAGTGACGAGAGAGAGCAGGAGAGATTGAGAGCGAGGAGAGAGTGAGGGTGAGTGAGTAACAACAAATAATAGCTGTGATGAGAGACTCGTGTGAGGGAGGAATTGGAAGGGAGTCACTCGGCAGCTGATAGCATGGCCACATGGCATTTTACCCGATTAATGTCCAACTGACCGACCCCTGGAGGTCTGCCCTGACCGGATGGGGCTAGGTGGAGTGAAGTGTAAGTTACGTGACTCCGACCTCACACGCGCCGCAAGAGACCACACAATAGTAGACGTTACGTATAACAACACCCCATTTTTTCACACAAGCAAAATAAACGATTTCTCAAACACGCACCTAAGCACGATCACAATAAATGCACCTCAGCAGCACTCATCATGCAACAATTCACGTATCAAGACACTCCAACGCACCACAACAATGCACAATCTAGCGATCACAAGCTCTTCCTAAGCACTCAACTTGCACAAATCCGCTAATCAAAGCACTCTACACACACCCACAACATGCACGTGTTAATTTAATATTTCACCATAACGACTTACACAATTCTCAAATTTCAGCATTCCAAGCACATATAGACATGTACACAATTTTAAAGAAATATTTTCCAGTATTGTCCCTTTCTCTCACACCACGAGTGCCCGTCATCTTTCCCTGCCCCCGGGTCAAGTCTCGCAGGGAGCACACCTGTCGCACTACAGGTTGCTTCCGAGCCGGGTTGGTTCTGCAGGAGTCTGCCCAAAGCCGACACCTCGCTCCCAAGCGGGCATGTGAAGAGCGTTTTTTTTGTCCCGGGGGGGGGGGGGGGGGGGGGCGGGGGACGTAGACTGTTACGGGAGGTCCTGGAGGTGGGGTCCATGGCCGGCCAGTCAGACGGCGGGCTCTTCTAGCCAGTCCACGGTCCCGACTCAAGGCGTGCCTCGACCAGCGCGGTGGCTACTCCTCATCCAGTCCGTGGTCTCAGCCATGGAACGTGGCCTCGACAGCACGTGGCATCCATTCCGAAGTTCAGTGCTCCAGGTGAAGGCCCCAGGGAAGGGGGGAGGACGTCTAGTCTGGGAGGACGAGTCGGCTGAGGAGGAAAAGGAAGAAGGATGGAGGAAGGAAGAACGGGTACTGGACCCTGCCGTCAGTTCCGTCTGACCATTGCTTGTTCAAGTCCTTAACAGCACTCGCAGGATGGGCGAGGGGAAGTGCCCCCACTGGATAACCCATTTGAATCAAGTCTTCTCACACGTATGCAGGGTAAAAGATGCTTATTCAACAGGTTATAAACCAAATATGAATATTTTCACCCTGATCTCACTCACGTTAAGTTTTCCTTCCTTTGGAAAAATAAATCAACTCAGAGACCATCGCTTAAGAACTGACACACATTTGCATATAGTAATTTAAATGGCATAAATGTCTCATTTTATTAAACACTATTTCAAAATGACAACAAATCTCAACCACGCATCCGAACGACAACAATCTTGCGACTGCAACTGCTCGCGAACATAAAAACTCGTTCTCCTGCACACAAACTGACGGTGGCCGAAAGATAAGAGTCCGGTCGTATGTGACAGGGGCGGGACGAGCGAGACCAAGCAAGTTCAACCCTGATTTCACAGGTTCTCTCCCTTCCCACGACTACCGCATCCCCAGCTTAATAATCAGTGAGAAAAAGAATTTTGGATATAATTTAGACATGGCCAGGTTAAAGATTAGAATTAACAAGAGGGAAAAGGTCTCACACTATATTCCTCTTACCCAATTTCGAAAAACAAAAGAAATTGCGCAAAAGTGAAGACTAAAGACGGGCTAACAACAACAAATCAAAACAAACAGACTCGAAACTGATGATTACCAGCTACCCGTGGGTGTACCCCGAAAGAGGCGGGTCAAAGGACTCTCTCTACCCTCTTCCAGTCGAGAGGTACAGAGGCGAAGATGCGGAAACAGAAGAAATGATGTCCCTCTTCCTACAGGCAGACTGCAGGAATTGAAAGTTACTGACTGTAACTCTCGATGATAGGGTTAAAGAAACCAGACTGGAGCAGGCGCCCCCAGAGGACATCTTCCCGCTCGAGTGAAGAGCTTTACCGCCCTCAGCAATGGCGGCCAACATGCCATGCTGGCGTCACAGAGTGAGCATACTTCAATACTAAAAAGAACGAAGCACGTGCGACAGGTAAAAAGACAGGCGAGAGGCCGACAGACACATAGTTCGAGAGAAAAGCGTACCGCCACCCGTGAACTTGCAGCGTATGAATACGCACGGGCGGTTGGAATTAGGAGGGAGAGAGTGAGGAAAAGCTGACGAATGTTGAGCTGAACCAACACAAGGGTGCAACTGCACCCTCAAGCCACCTAAGGGACGGATACACGACAAAGCTACGACAATAACAAATAAGTAATTCGCCACCTAGGGTGGGTCGAACGTCCGTAGCCTCGTGATCAAAACTCGTGACAACCCCCTTCAAAACGCATCGTTTCTCTGAGATACTGTGCTCCTTTGAAACCTTGTCGCCATGTGCAACTTCACAACATGGGACCGAACCTAAACTCTCGTGTTCGACAGATGTACGAAAAAATCCAATACAAACATTCCACGTTAGAATCACACCGAGGAATACATAATACTACATTTATCCAAACAACTAAGCTAAAACATTCCAACCATGTAAAAGTAACAATACGAACCATTGGGAATTCACTACCGTTACCCTCACTGAAGTGACAACTGGCACTACACCTGATACAGAGACCAAAAAGGGAGATATATCCCTGGTTGGGGAGGTGTCCCTCTGTAATGACGATTTTCCATTATGCTAACTACGGAGCTCGGCTAAGATAGTTCAGCATCCGTTATTACAGGAACCCTTGATATGACGGAATAGTGAACGCTTACTTTGCAGCTCCACTGCATAACTCATGAGTCGACGACTGACTGGACCGGATCAGAGTCCAGGCACTGGAGAGGATGATGATCGCTCTCAGCTACAAAATTCGGCCGTACATCTTCTTGGGCACGCCTGTGCGCGTCCATAAATCTGCCTGAGAGGATTCAGCAACAGTAGGGCCTTCGTAGTCCTATGCGGGACAGGCCTCGGGTACCGACTCGCAGATTCTACCACTACCGAAGTGTATCGGTGGACCGCGATCGGATGGAGGACAAGGATTAATGGGTCCCACCAGGTGCAACCCCACAACATTGCCGAATGCCTCCCAACAGTGGCACCGACCTTAGGGAACACGCCTTCAGCGACCCTAATGGCGTTGGTCCGTTTGGCTGACATCGGCCAATGCGGCTGTACTGCTTACCTGCGAGTTCATCCCTGGCCAGAAGATAGTCCTGTCTTACTCACGCTAGAGAGTCCGCTTGGGAGCCATATGACCTGCCCATGGGGGAATCATGGGCCTGCCGGAGAACAGATTCCTCAAGCTTTGGCGGATCGACAAGCTGCTTGGCAACACAACACGATCTGCCAGAGTGACCAAAACCCTTTAAAGAGGATCCCTCGTGGAGCTTGAAGCTCACCCTTGGCGTGGTGGGCAGACTGAGCGGGACGGTCTACCAGTTGTCGCAGGCGTTGGAATCCAAGTCCCTGGCCTGATGTCGGATAAAGGCTAGAGCAGGATCGGCCCTTGCCAGAACCTCGTCCAGAGAATCGGCCTCTGAAGAACGGGACGCAATTCCTGTTCCTGCTTCTTAGCTTTGGCGCGTTGTGGTGCACTCCCACACACGCCTGTAGGGCAAATCCGTAGACACGGACTGACTGGTCCGTTCTGCGAAGGTGATAGTTATTCCCTATGATAGGGAATACAGAGGTCGCTCACCGCGATGGGCCATACTTCGCCACAGAAGTAGGGGGCTGGAGATAGGAATAAGTTACAGAAGGACGGGTGGAGGTTTAATAACCACCTCCAACCCGCACACATCCATAACTAGCGCCCCGCCGGGAGGCCTCCAGGGGAAAACCAAATTCTGATCCACAAAAGATCGTTGTTGTGAGGCTCCCGAGTCTGATGGTGTTCGACCAAGGAGGAACCCACAACAGTGAGAAACATGGGAACTCTGAATCCCTGAAAGCTGGGATGGAACCCACGTTCGCTGAGCACGAGGGGACGTTGGAAAGGACCAGCCCAACGACTACCTGCGGCTCTAGGCAATCTTTCCTGATGGGCCAGGACGTCCTCAAAGAAAACAAATCGAGGTGCTGAGGTCCCCGATGGACTGCATGCTCTTGTTCACCCCGCTAGAGTTGTCGGCGCCTTTATTGCCACTAATCCCTGTTTGGTGGGCTTCCTCTCGCCTTTCTGGGGCGATGCCCATTAAGCCCTGCGAGCTTCAGAAACACCTCAGCCTGGGTGATCGCAGCCGCGTAAATCCTGAGGTGCTGTCTCGACTATCGAATCCTCACCTCTGGAGGACACAGTGTTGTGAGCTGTTCAATGTGGATCAGATCCTCCAGCTCCAACTTAGCTAATGACGCCGTACCCTTGCAGGTTCTTGCGCTAGCATATTCACCATACTGCACGAGGTTACTAATCGTTTATGCTTCCTTCATGGACCTAAACTTCCTCCTGTTGGTCTTGGGGTTAAGGTCGGAAACGCTTACGCAGTGCCATCTGCTGTCTGCATAAAGACGCACCCACTTCATTGTAGAGTGATGCACACTCTCCCTTGCAGCTCCAGATTATCCTGAAAAAAGTGCATAGCCTTTTGCGCCTCAGACAATTGGTATGTACAAGCAACCTTGTCGTAAGCTCTAAGAACATATCATTATGTCCTCACTAGTGTCCGTGAACTCTGGAAGCTTTACTTTGGGGCCCTCTAACTCTTCACCTGACTGTGATTTACTCGGTTTACAGAAGCGGGAGGCCGCGAAAGATAGTCTGTTCCTATCGCCTCCCTAAGCAGATGCCTCCTTCCTGTCTAGTTCTTCCCTACGGAGGGCAGCCTCTCCCCTAGCTGCTTCAGCTGCTTCCCTACGCTGGATCCTCCTGTCTGCGCAGCCTCCTCTCTACGGCTGGTGACCTCCTGTCTGGGGGGCAGCTCCTCCCTACGCTGAGCAGCCGCCTCCCTACGCTGAGCAGCTTCTTCCTTTCGAAGGGCCTCCTGTTCGGGGCAGCCTCTTCTTCCTGCGCCAGCATAGCTTCTTCCTATGCATATTCGCCTGTCTGTATGTCGCTCCTCTCCTGCGCAAGTGCCTCCTGTCTAGCGGCCTCCTCTCTACGCTCCTTCCCTACGCCAGAGCTTCCTGCCTGCGGCCTCTTCTTACGCTCTTCCCTACGCAGAGCTTCTGCCTAGCGGCCTCCTCCCTACGTTGGGCCTCATCCTCCCCGTCGCTGTCGACTCCAGAAAATAAGGACAGAGGTGATTTTCTGTGCGGGGTTCACCACTCCCGACACGGGTGGATGATCTACGTCTGACCCGGTCTCCTTTGGGTCTCGACTTTCCCATATAGGAAAGTCGTTTATGGGGCATGCCCCTTACGATAGGCGGGAAGCCTGGAGAGGAGAAGGCTTTCGGGTCTCTGCGACTCAAACAGAAGCCCTCAGTTGCTTAGCTTTACTCTGACGCTGCCGAGCGGAAGTGCCAGTCGGGGTCTCGACAAAGGGAGACCCCCCAGCGAAAGAGGTTAGTAAAAGTATCTCACTGGGATACCTGCTACAGCACTGGAATTAGTATGAAGTTATCCGTAGATTCGAAGTACTACCGGTTCTATTAGTAGGGATAAGTTAACATTTTGTATACCCTTCTTCTTCGACGCCCGCGTCGCCATACCACCAGCGACGGACGTCGCCTTGACTAAAATATCTACAGGTTTCACCAAATACAAGGGGAAAAACAATTCCACCTAGAGAATAAAAAAACTAAATATTTTAGGGGCATGGGTATATGTGTGGATGTGGGTGTGTGCGTGTGTGCGGAACAAGTTCCGGCTGCTCCACTCCTGGCAACTCGCGCTCTACAGCACGAGCAACAGTGCGGTGGGGCTCACCAAAAAAAAAGAACAAAAACATAAACTATTGTCCGGCTGCCCCGCTCTGGCAAAAACACCGCGCCTACGCACGAGCAACAGTGCGGTTGGGCTGGCCGGAAAAAAAAACCAAAACAAAAACCTAGCAGACGGGATCCGGAGAGAGAAAAATAAAAACACTAGGTCACGATAAACCCCCCTGTACTCAACAAACCCGAGTAGAGAAAAAAAATAAAAGAATTGGCAAATACAAAAGACAGGAATTGAAGACTGTGCGGCAACTGATGGGCCAAGATTTACGGGCCGTACCTGCGTGAGGTACCGCGGAAGGAGGTTCCGGAAAGCGGTCGACTCCTCCTGGCTCACCTCGACCCCCGAGGTCACGCCGGAATGTTCCCTCAGGCCACAAAATAAAGACTCCCTTCACTCTAGAGTCACCAGCCACACCCACGAACAAACACGATCGAACTGACTAAAACAATTATACAAAACTGACAACATACTAAACAGTGTACTCTGGCGTAATCGAGGAGAGAGAGGGACTGCCAGGTGCCTTCACATTCCCGTCGAGCCACACAAATTGTCACGATCCGTACCCATGGTCGGGCTGCCTGTACAGGATCCGGTCTTATGCGTGGGAGTGATGGAGTGGACTGAACTCACTCGGCTCCGCGCAAGAGACCACACAATAAAGATTACGATACAACACCCCATTTTTCTCTCCCGGCAAAATAAACATTCAAAACACGCAACATGCACACCGTTCACAATAAAGCACTCCAACGCTCCTACATGCACAATCTCGTCGATCAAGCACTCATTACGCACACAGAACTCATGGCACAATCACGATCAAGAACTCACGCACACAACTGCACAATCGCAATCAGCAGCCCACCACCCAAAACATGCACGATTATAAATATAAATATTTATCCAATATGATACTTTAGTACACAATCTCAATTACAGCTATTCCAGCACATAAGACATGTACCACAATTATAAAGAAAATTTTTCCAGTACTTGGCACCTTTCTCATCACCCACGGAGTGGCGTCCACATCCCTGCCTCCCTGTATGTCCGCCTGGCGAGCTCCCTGTCGCTACTAGGGTGTCACGAGCCGGGTTGGTTCTCGCAGGGAGTCGCCCATAAGCCGACACCCATCGACTCCCAAGCGGGCCAGTGAAGTGCGTGTCCCGGGGGGGGGGGGGGGTGGGCGGGGGGGACGGAGCTGTTTCTGGAGGTCCTGAGGTGGGTTGTCCACGGCGCGCCAGTCAAGACGCGCGGGCTTTTTTGCAGTCCTCTCGGGCCAGACCATAGGAGGGGCACTCGACCAGCGCCGTGGGCACCATCCCGTCCGGGGTCTCAGCCAGATCGTGGCCGCGACCAGCTCGTGGCACCTTCCAGTTCGTGCTCCAGGTGAAAGACCCCGGGCGAGGGGGGAGGACGTAGCTGGGAGGAGAGTCGGGAGAGCGAGGAAAAGGAAGAAGGATAGGAGGAAGGAGAAGGGTTACTGGATCCCTGCCGTCAAGTACTGTCCATGACCATGGCTGTCTATAGTCACTTAACAGCCACTCAGAATGATGGGGGCGAGGGGAAGTGCACATCCGAAAACCATGGAAATCAAGTCTTCTCACACGATGCAGGTAAAAGAATGCATTAATTCATACTGGTTATAATAACTAAATATGAATTTTTTTCACCTTCTCTCACTCACGCTCTAACGTTTTCCTTTCCTTAGGAAATAAATCAACACAGCGAACCATCGCTTAATAACTGCCACCACATTTGCATATAGTAGTTCATGGCAGATTTGTCACATTTTATAAAAATTTCAAAAATGACACAAATCTCCAACCCACGCATCCGAACGACAAATCATGCGTACGCACGCTTTCGCGAACATAAAACTCGTTCTCTTGCAACACAACAGACGGTGGCCGAAAAGTTTATAAGAGTCGTGTCGAATGTGACAGGGGCGGACGAGCGAGACCAAGCTAGGTCCAACCCTGAATCAACCATGGTTCCTCTCCCCTTCTTCCCCACGACCTTCCGCATCACTGAATACATAACAGGAGAAAGAATTTTGGAAATAATATTTTTTTTTAGAAATGGCCAGGTTTTAAAGATGAATTTTAACCAGAGAAAAGGTCTCACACAAATATTCCTCTTACAATTTCGATAACAAAAGAAAATTGCGCTATAAGTGAAGGACGTAAAGCCGGTACACAGAACAACATCAACAAATCTCCAACAAACAGACACGAAATGTTTTTGGCTTACCAGCTACCCGTGGGTGACCCCGAAGAGGGCGCGTCAAAGGACTCTCTGCTATCCCTCTGTCCAGTCGATGGGGACCAGATGGGGCGAAGATGCGCGAAACAGATGAATGATGTCCCTCTCCTACAGGCCGCCGACGGCTGGAATTGAAAGTACTGACTGTACTCTCCGATGATAAGGTAAAAAGAACCAGGACTGGTAGCATGCGGCCCCAGTGACATCTTCCGCTCGAGTGAAGAGCTTACCTCCCATCAGCAAGTGGCGGCTCTACAGGCCATGCTGCGTCACAGAGTGAAGCATACTTCAAACTAAAGGAAACTCGTAAGCACGTGCGACTGGTAAAAAGACAGGCGAGAGGCCGACAGACAGAAAAGTTCGAGAGAGAATTGTACCGGCCACCCGTGAATTGCAGATGATAGCACGGGCGGGTGGAATTAGTAGAGAGAGAGAGAGCGAAATGCAGGACCGAAGTTGAGCTGTAACTCCACATCCCAAGGTGCAATCTGCACCACAAGACGACCCCTAAGGGAACGGATACACCGACAACAGCAACGACAATAAAGACGCAATATAAGTATAAGTAAGTCCGCCACCTAGGTGGGTCGAAAGTCCGTATCGTAGGCCTCGTGACAATCTCGTGAAATTTAACATAGAAGGTACATTAGAGAGTGAGAGAGAGAGAGAGAACGAGTCGACGAGATGATGAGCGAGAGAGAGAGAGAGAGAGAGGGCGGGTTTCAACGAGAGGTAAATATTGTATCATTAAATTCAGGTCTCTACTGAAAGAAACCAGCCATTTATAAATTTTCCATTATATATATGTGGTATGCTTTTTTAAAGATAATAAACTATTTTTGTTTTTTATGTATTCTGGGACTCAATTCCCATTATTTCCTCCTGAATAGATAAAAGGTGTCATAATTATGTGATGATTCAGTTTGGACGAGGGTATAATTATCGTGATTTTTGTTACGATAACTCTCGTGAGGGAAATTTCTATCGGAGATAGAAATGGTGCATGGTTATTCATAATCTTAAAAATAAAGGACAGCTTTGTTGAAGATACATTTTAAATTCAAAAGGCAAGAGGTTAGTTCTTTATATATCACTTATTCCCAGAGACGAAGATTTACGATGAGGGAGTTTGTGAGAGCGTCTGTAGGAAGACTTTCAAGATGCCTTAAGAGGCTTTACTAGCTAAATCCCAACAGGTTGAAGCATAATGACATCGCGTTGAATATAAGCATGAAAAAATAATTTCCGAGGGGGTTGATCCAAAACATGTTTGATTCTATTAAGGCTGATATAGACTTTTTTCGATATTCTTTTTGATATCGTCGATAGAGCTGATTCACCAGGATAAAATTATTGTCGATAATAAGGACAATATGTTTGTGTGACTTTATCTTAATTCTAATACGTATCAAGTCTTCTTTTCTAATTCCTTTAGTTTATCTTTGATATTTTGTCGCTTTTTGCCTTGTTGATATTAAACAGGATTTAGATTTTTTAGGCTGAAGGTCCATATGATTGAGTTCGCTGTTCAATTTTATGAGCCTGTCAACGTCTTTTGTAGTTGGAGCACACTACATCTGCTTTTTTTCCTTTGATTGTGTTAAGGTGGTGTCAATCAGCGAAAAGTTACAAGAAGTGGAAATTCAAAGAGGGAGGTCGTTTATGTAAATTGTAAATAATATTGGTCATAAGGACTGATCCCTGAGGCACTCCGAAATGTGACTGGCATGAAAGGGGACTGATTTATATCTTGAACAACTTTTCTGCCTTATGTTGGATAGAAAGATGAGAGAATTAGATTGCAGTGTACTTTGGTGTTTATACCTATTATCAAAGTAAGTTTTTTAAGCTCGGAGATCATGGTTAATATCAATCGAATTGGCTTTTGCAAAGTCATACAAATATTGTTCCTGTGTTGGTGATGATCATCATTGGCAGGAGTAAAGAACACCTCCGAAGTGCTGGAGGATAAGACCCAGAGAAGAGATGCACGGTCTTCGCCCTGGCTCTCCTTGGTAGAGCAAGTTCCTGTACCTCTCCGGGGAGGCCTTGGCGCTGTGTTGACGACGCCTTGGGTGGACAGGTCGAGCAAGGACACTCCATTTAAGATTTCAGGGACAGATCTGCTCCCAGGTCTCTCCCCTATTATCCTGACAGAGGTAATTAGACTACAGGATGCAGCTCATAACAGCTTATAGTAGCATCCCCATGGGGCTGTTACCAGCCCGGATTCATGATCTGCAGAGCCCAACCGGCGAAAAACACCATCCCCCAGCTGCCGAGCACACCCTGTAGAACCCAACAGCACCCTGCCCACGGACAGTATGGAAGACTAGTGCACTCCAGACTCAGCCTCTAGCTTTGCCATACGTTCTTATGTGCCCGTTCACAGAGGAGTATCCCAAATGTTGTGTCTTTCACACTGGCATCTGGACTTTCGCATCTGTGGTCAGTGGGTCTTTCTCACCGTCACTGGGACCTTTCTCCAGGGTCTGGCCCTAGTTTAAGGCTAAAGAAGATAAGAAACACCCGAACAGGTGCTGGGAGACCCAGAGAAGCACTGTTCTTCACCTGCCTGTAGGCAGTTCGTCTGTACCACTCTGGGAGGCCTGCGCTGTGTTGACGATGGTGAAAGAAGCATCTTCATGGTATTTAAAATGCCACTGTTCTTACTAGATTGGGTAAGAACCCGTCTGTCATGATGATTTTCTCAAAAACCGTTTTGATTTGTGTATGAAATTATTTAGGTTGTAACGGATATGCCTTTGAAGGTTTTTGCTTATGTGCTTTTTCTAAAGGTTTAGACTAGTGAGACAAATTGGAATTCGGTCTGTGTTCGAAGGAAAGGAATCCTGTGGGTCACCAGATTTTAAAAATGGCCTAAAACTGTAGCTTTCTTTAAAATATTGTGGATAAATAGCATTTCTGAATACAAAGGTTATAAATATAAGTAAGGCTATCTGTGATAATAAGGTGCGGTAATTTTCTTTAAATTTTGCTATCTTTATTTATTAATTCCCGGCTCTTAGATTCCTTCAATGAATTATGGCTCTACATACCTCGTGTACACTGATAAACTGAAAATTCAAGTCTGGACCCTATGTGTCTAGTATCCAAAATTCTCTTAGTTACAGCACGTTTCATCAGATTTTGTACTCCATCAGTTTTAATAGTCTTTTCGATCATGGGAAGAGAAGTGTTTATTGTGATTATCTGCAGACTGAATTAAGTGATGAGGAGCGTGGGTGTGTTTTGACACGATTTACCAGATAATTGATTAATGGCGTTCCAGATCGATTTTGATTCTTTTTTCGACGAAATAAGGTCGCGCTAAATGTTTTTACGAGCAGACTCTTTTCATAGCGTCAAACTTTGTTACGATGTTTCTTAAACTTTGCATCTTTTCCTGTTGACTGTAATACAAGTTTTCTCACGAATTTTAATAGCTGCATTAATTTCTTCAGTGTAACCACGGTGGTTTTCATCGGGTTAGTTGACACGTTTGGTCTTAGTTGGGACATGTTTGTGTAAAATAGGGTAATCAATTTGTTATACCAAGCTTCGAGAGCTTTGTCTGGATTCAGTCCTCTGAAAATCCTGAAAAAGACTCGTGCTATACATAATTCTTGAGAAGAAAATCGTCAGAATTAAAGGATTTTTAACTACGGAGGAGAGAGAGAGAGAGACGTAGCGGGGAGTGAGAGAAGAGAGGACAGAGTGAGTGAGAGGACCGTGAGCATGGTGTGTGACGAGAGAGTGAAGAGAGAGAGAGAGGGGAGAAGTGAGACAGAGACTGAGTAGTGAGAGATGAGAAGAGAGAAGAGAGAGAGAAGAGAGGGAGCGATTGGAGAGATCGAGAGATGAGAGAGAGAGAGAGGGTGTCGACTCGACGTGAGAGATGAGCCGACCGACGACGAGAGTGAGGTGTGCCTGCACGGGATGGCTTCATAGATTGGACTAGGTTTGCTAGACGCCTGGTCTTGAAGTCTTTGCTCTTACTGATGGCCACACGTCACGTTGTTGCCGCCGCTTGGATGTGTGTCCCATTCCAGAACACGAATTGAGTACTTGTCGTCTGCTCGCCGTGTTCTCCTGTCGTCGGTGCGAAGTCTTTGATTGATGGGGTCGTGTACGAAACTGCCTTCCCGACTTTTTTGACCCATCATCTCCCCTGCGCGCGCCCCCCATGCCTCCACTCCCCCTCCCCCCCCCCCCCCCCCCCCCCCCCCCCCCGCCCCCTCCCCCCCACCTCCCCCCCCCCCCCCCCTCCCCCCCCCCCCCCCAGCCCGTCTACCCAATGTCAGTGTTCTACCAAAGAGGGACGTTTCGCTTCGTTCTTACTTCTTTTTACCCTCTCAACATGGCATCTTCATTCAAAGATTAGTTCACACAATAACATCCGTTCGGGAAAAAAAAAGGATGAAGAAAAATAAAAAAAGAAGCAGAAAGAAGATAGAAGATGGTAAGAAAAAAAAACATACAACCCGTTGGTCACGCAATCATAAGAACCTTTTTCCATTTCTGAGGACAGCAGATCATATAAGTTCATGAATGTCATGCTTACGAGAGATGGAGAAGAGAGTGGAGTTGCGTACGGAGATGGTGAGATCGAGGAGACGAGAGTTGCGACGTGAGAGAGAGAGAGAGAGAACGAGACGAGTCGCACGAGAGGAGTGTGAGGGAATGAGCGAGCCCCGATTCGAGTGAGAGAGAGTGAGAGAAGAGAGAGATGAGAGAGGAAGAGATGGAGACCGAGAGAGAGGAGGAGGGAGGATGAGAGAGAGTTCCCAGACGGAGAGAAGACGTTCGTTCAGCCGACGAGAGAGAGAGGAGTGAGAGAAGAGACGAGATGAGAGAAAGCAGGTGATGCTCACGAGTGTGTTTTATGAAAGCTGACATATGTTTGGGTTTTCTTAGTTCCATCTGGGGGTGCGGGGGGGGCGGGGATTAGATGTACTATAGTAAACAATTCAAGTGGACGTGTTCTCGTTCGCGATTAGTTAAATACTCTGCAAGTCTCAGCATGCATTTCATCATTCATAGTCTTTCTTCAATTCAGTCAATCATTCATTCAGGTAATGCATCAATGGCAGTAAGTCATCATTCAGCATTCCATCATTAGTCTGTCTGCAAACATCAGTCTCATGGGAGCTCCATCTTCCTATACATTTTCACTTACATATTTTTCTCCGTGCTATATACTCTTCAGTTTTATATCTATATTTCAGCTTGTTGCGGAATTTCTTGCGATCTAGCGAGATTTTGTACTACTTACTACTGATCAGTTAATGTTTACAATACATTCTTTCCCCCATAACATCGTTATTTCCGACTTGTATTCTGTTCTTTTTTTTTTTTTTTTTGTTTTTTTTTTGCTGTCCCATACCTCTGCGCCACGCTCAGCAGCACAAGTGACACCCAAGCCGCTCTTCCAGACATCCCCGTCCACTAGCCTCAGCCGGGCGGCCCCCGCCGCTGCCCTTGTCACCCGCGCAATCCTCAAGGGGAGCATGTCAATGCCGACATAGTCGTTCAAATGGCAACCTTCGGATGGACGGACACTTGACGCACTGCTGCCGAGTAACTTCGGTTGGTGTTGTATTCTGTTCTTTTTACGAGACTAGTATCCGCAATGATTTTCACATTCTATGTCTTTATAGTTGTAAACTTGTAGAGAAAAGTGCTTGCATCGCCACTCAATATTCTGTACTGCAAAATAAAAAAATTTGTTTTACGAAGAGTCCGTATTTATGGGCTCACATATATTTCATTACCGTTTAGACGTGGAATGTAAATTATTGTGTTTTTCCCCCACTTGTGAGGTGGGGTCTGAAGTTTCTGCTGCGAGATGATCGTAATTCAAGAAGCAAACATCTTTATTACCGTTACTCCAAGGCCCCACCATTTTCAATTACTTTTACAGTTGTAGTTATTCTATTATTTTGGCTTTTTAAATTTCTTGCACTGTTTCGTTTGGACTTAGAAAAGGTTTGCCGGCTGACTTACGGCCGGGTAATAAAAGAAGCCATAAGGGATGAGTTGTTGGATAAAGAAAGTAAGTTTGAAATTGCCATCCCCTGCCCAATAGTGCTGATGTTTAACTTCGCCACCCATATTGCTTCTAACTAATGTTTCACGTCTGCTTAAACTTTTCTTTATTATTTGATGTATGTGCACTCAATTTTAAATCTCAGATCTCGTTCTCTCTCTACTCTCTCTTCTCCTCTCACTCCTCTCGCTCGCTCTTCTTCGCTCTCTCTCTCTCTCCTCGGTCTGGTTCTCGGGTCTGGTCGTCGCTGTGTCAACCTAGGGTGATGTACAGTGGAGGAGAATGGATCTAGTGCTACGCCCTATCACACTCTCAGCCTTGCTTAGCAATGACTCATTCATTTTTCTATGCATTAGTCACTGCAAGAACATCTAGTAATGCGTCTATATCTTTACTTTCTCTCGGTTCTTCTAGAATCGGAACATACAATGATTATGGAATCAAAAAATACATTGATAATAAAGACATTCTCTCGGTGCTCCGGAACTTCTCCATTAAATTCTGTTATCAGGCTCTTAATACCATATGAACTAACCCGGGTATAAATAGATGTCTACTTTACCTGGCCAGGTGATCTTAAACTATTCACAAATCACTGTCTCTTTTTTCTTTCCCCTTTTTTTGTTCTTTCTCGGTCACGTTCACAACGCGTCCACACATAAATACTTGCTGGCGCTGGTGTTGGTCTATCTTGCGTGCAACGGGTCAAGCCTCGGACTGGCCTGGCGTTGGTCAGGGCGGGCCGGCACTGCTGATTGAAAGTGGCGCGGGCCAAGCAATAGTGGTTCGAACCCAGTGAGGATAGAACCCCTAGTGACTATCAACATCGATCTGTTCGCTCCCTTCTTTCTTCTGCATAATCGCATTGCACTCTCTCTCTCTCTCTTCTAGTCTGCTCTTATCAAATGGGACATGGTTGCTTTCTTATCTTTTTTCTTTTCTTTCCGTGTCGTAATGCATTAATTAGCATACTCTCTCTCTCTCCACATCTCTCCTCAAGTCCTTCCTCTGAGGTCTTTCTCATGCTAATCTCTCAACTTGGAGTCTCTTCTATCCTCCCCTCTTCTATCTGCTTTTCGCTCAAGCAGGACCTAGAATACCTCTCGCTTTCTCTCTCTCTGTTAGGTTTCTCCCCCTCGTTCTCTCTGTTCGTTCTTCCTCTCCCTGCCTTCTGTAGGCAGCAGAGCCTTACTTCCCCGATAAACTTCTCCCTCTCTCATTGGATATTTAAAATCATGACAGTCACGCCGACACGCCTTACTCTCGCGTGCGTGGTAAACTGGTCATTTAATGCATTAGCTCGATGTCACCCCCACCACACTCTACCTTCCCCCCTTTCGCCTAAT
The DNA here is from genome assembly GCA_018398815.1 of Conus ventricosus. NCBI lineage: Eukaryota > Metazoa > Mollusca > Gastropoda > Neogastropoda > Conidae > Conus > Conus ventricosus. Next base: position 9,370,675 of record CM031604.1, on the reverse strand, counting down.
TAACTGGGGCCCTGGTGGCTTACAGTTCCGGGACACTGGTCAACCTAAAAGTGGCTAAGCTGTGTCAAGTGGGCGCACTCGCGTCTGACTTAACAATGACGTGGTTCGCTCAACAAAAGTGGCTTGATGTGTTGAGCCAGGCGTCTGAGACTCGTCTCGCTAGTCATCGAGCGCGTTCGGTCCTCAAAACGTGCTTTGTCGTCTGGGGGGATCGTAGACCGTCTCGTGTCGAGGCCCCTCTCCACTAGAGGCTTGAATTGGCCGGAATCCGAGAACCATGGGCCCGGTCTGCGTGGCGCAAGTTGTCTGGCGTTTTGGACTTATGTCCCAGTCGAAGGTGGCCGGCGATTCCAAGTTTGGGGTTGTTTCATTTTTTTGTCTCGTGGAACAATTCCCCCTTGCAATTTGTCTATGCACCGCATTGTCTCAAAACCAACGGATTACATAATAAGACATCTACCGAAGTTTGCTGGACACACGCTACACGCGCCATAAGTTTGCGAATATTACTTTATCAACAACGTGTTTATAAATTAATAAAATATACCATTAGTTATTCCACTCCAAGGAGGTTATCCATTGACGCTTGCGCTCTTGCGTTATGTTCAACTCATTTTATAACGACCTCGTGTGAGCCATTTATGCCATTCCCAGACCTGCGGATTTGCCACATACTTCTCTTCACTCATTTCTTTATGAAAAGCACAATATAATATGTCACGATCCATGACACTTCACTGAGGGAATCTCCATCCTCAGCTCATTGCAAAGAATGCATTACTACACAAGCGGTCTCTGTATGCTCCAAGCATAATACATTTCACTTGAACAAGATCTCACAAAGGACAATATTAACAGTCTAACACAGAGAAGATGAACCATAGCTCTAACTGGCGAAATGAACATTTCCATTCAAATAAACTGTAATACAACTATATTATCAATAAAGCACCCCGGATATGACTGACTTTCTCTGAGTTGCGAGCTTGCTAGACTTACACGACTTAAATTGTCCAGCTCCGGCATTCTGTCGACTGGATGTACTGCATCCGATAACCTGTAGGGGCAGCAGTGGCCATTGCCCAAGCAGAACTCTGCTGTTTTTCAATGGCGCCTCCTGCAGGTATTTGAGGTGGTTTGATGATCCGTCTCGATCACGAACTTCTTTCCCTATACCAGTATTTGTGGAACTCATGCACGGCCACACGTCCGTGCGCTCTTAAAACACTCCTTGCTCTACAGTTGCGTACCCTTCTTCACACTGTGTCAATAACTTTCCTGCTAGCATATCTCACTGGAAACGCGACCCCTTCAATGCTCCTGCAACAAATATTGCACCTATCCCTACACCTGATGCATCTGGTCCTGCAAGACAAAAATGGTTTGGGACATAAATTCTGGTAGCTTCAGATGGGACGGGAACGAGTCTTTCCAAACACCGTCTGCTGTGCTTTGCTCTGCAGCGTACTGACCATTCGTCACTGCACGGTTTCACTGCCTGAACAAATCACTGAGTGGATCGTGATTGCCTGCGAAAATTGGGTGAACAATAACTCCCTATTGAACCAATAAAACCTAGCCGCAGTACTCTCTGACTTCTGTTTTGGTCTTTGGTCCCTCTGAATTCATCATTCTTCTCCAATACCTTTCCTCTTTCCGGCTGCTTTGTGTCGCCACGACAACAATACACCTGGGAAACTCGCTATGTCTAGCTCTATACAGTGACACGTCCTGATATGTCTCTTCTCTGGAAATCAGGACAAGACCATATTCTCCCTTCTTACTGCTGGGTCTCCCTTCACCTTCATCAATGATTGCGGCTGCGCCTTTGTGCTGTGTCCTCACGCTGAATATATTGGCGGTGGGAAAATGTGCATTGGGAAAAGTTTGGGTTTCCCATTACTCTTCAATTCGGTTAATACGATCTACCTTTATGTGATGTGATTGGTCCCTTCCAATGCATTCAGCTGCTTGTTGTGACCCGTGGGAAGCAATACCAGACTTGATCTTCCCGCCTTGTGGGTTGCTCATCAACCTTCTCTGTCATATTGCTTCTTCTGAACGGCACCCTAGCCTTCTGCAAATTTACCTTTGCATCCGTACTTGTTCATACCTGTGCCCACCTTTGGAACAGGGCGAGTGAGATTGGCGATCAGACTCAACAGCCACTCTCCTGAATGGCTCCTGTGTCAATTAGGGGAGAATGTTTTAAGAGGCGCTTTACTCTTCACCCCTCCTTGTGGCTGACCTTTGACACTCGTCACACATGACATAACTGAAACGCTTGATGTTCTGCCATTGCTCTGGCCAATGAAATTCTTCAAAGACTCGGTCTGCCGTTTTTACCGGTGCCGAGTTGACTCGCCATTGAGCGACTCGTGACCCACTGACCATGACAGTGTCACCGATAACATGCTGGTTACAGACTCGGCTGAATGTGGTCTCCGTACTGTCTTCCCTGGTGATCTCTCGGTAACAAACAGCCCCGCCTTTCACAGAATTCTGTCTCACCTTCCTCTTAAACACTCCGTTTCTCTCCACCTCTTGCCATCTCCCAAGACTTCTCGAGGAAGGGTCTTGTTACTGGCAGCCCTGAAACTACATTCAGGAGACACGTCTTGAGATGGCCCGACTTCCTTTCCTGTGGATACAACATATCGGTTTAACTACTTTTGCCTCACTTCTTGCTCCCCTGGTTTGATATCATTGCTGGCCCCTGTAGCAGTCAACAACTCAGGATTACCGGGATCCTGGCCCCTGGATTAGTGCCAATGATCTAATATCTTGAAGGGAGTTTCTTCCATCCAACGGCAGTAGACAATCTCGCCTGAGAAGTAAGGGGTTCGGATTCTTTCTTTTAGCAACTGGATGAAACTTCCCTCATCAGTGCCATCGATTAGAGTACAGGTCTGGATTTGCCTGTCAAATCCCCTTTATCGACCTGACCAGCGTTTGGTCGTATACCCTACGCTATGAACAACCGCAGTGTATACGTAAAACTTGCACCCTCTGTGGCCAATCCACCCTCTTCACTGTAACGAACCACTCGCCTAGTGCCCTCCTTCCCTGACACTGTACTGTTGTCAGGGCTAGCCATAGGCGCACTCCTCCCTCTTCAGGACTGAATCCCTTTTGGTTTCTCCACTGCAGGTCGTTTCCCTTGACGACCCCCTTATCCACCTCTTGCAAGGCTGCTGCACTTCTGGAACTCCTCATGCGACAATCCCTGACACAGTGGTCCCTTCTTGAGACAAATGAATACACCTAATGTCCTTTGCCCTTCCTTCTGCCCACCTCTGAGGTTTGCAGACTTGTGCAGAAAACTCTCCTAGCTCCTTGCACTCTGTATCAACCTGTGCCTTTGCATTCCTGTTTCTCCTGACTTCCTTAGTGCCACCAAAAGTGCCCTCTCGATTTACACCTCTGCGAACCTTCAACTAGCACTCCCCCCTGCTTGTATTCTGCGCTGCTACTCTCTTTTACGCTATATGTATGGATTAACTCAGGGCCGAAACCATGACAATAATCTGTTCTTTCATAACTTGCTCTCTTGCAATTTCAGCGAACTCCTTCTTCGTTTACCACTCAACTCTAAACCTTTTCTCAAAGTAGTGATCTAGCCGTGCACCAAAACTGAGTGTACGGTCTCACATGCTTGTAATTTAGCGGAACGAACATTCTTTCCGAATCCTTCCTCTGTGAAGTTCAAATCCCGTACATTAAGACTCCTTCACAGCACCAAAAGCAGATGTTGTTGCTGGTAACGCAAGTGAAAATCTCTGCAATGCCTCTACCGGTCAATAGCGCTGACAAAAATGGACTGCCCACTCTTCTGGTGGCCAACCCTGACTGGTTGCAACGTTTCGAATCGACTGATGTAGCCATCAATCGAATCGGTCGCCCTTCGAGATTTTGGCAACTTGGGTCGGACGCATAGCGGCGCACATGAAGTCACTGGAAAATCTGAGCTACCAACTCGGTGGTCTCCCTTTGTATTCTCACTTTCTCCAACTCTAATTGAAACTTTAAATCTTCTGTTTCTGCTTCATTCTCTTTGGTTTCCTGTGTTTTCCCTAGCTTTTAATCTTGTCGTTTCCTGCGTTTCCTTATTCTTTCTGTTTCTTGCGCTTCACTGATTAGCCTGTATCCTTAATCTTTGCTGTTTCTTCTTGTCTACTCGCGACCCGGCCACCGGGAGTCTTTTTCTGCTCGTCAATCTCTTTCCATCTTCTGTTGTGTTCACACGAATGCACGCAACTCTTACTCCTGAGTAAACCTAGAGATCAAGAGCGACGGCTCACATAGTTGTTCAATAATGGGGTGTTTTCTGTTCTTTCCGCCTTTATATCTCTCTCTTTTTTTTTGCTTTTTGAACAAAGGATTTTATTACTACGACAGCCAAAAATGGTGGTTACGCACGATGTGACTGGAATAGCACCAATCCTATGAATGATAATATTAGCTTGGGATCAACGTAATTAGTTTTTATAAGACGCCCAGCGCCCGGACGCCCTACTATGAGAGCGAATTATAGGAAATCTGTGAGAAATGATGGTTACTTCTTGGGGGACTTTGAATGCCAAGCCTTAGTTATTAACTATCTTGGAAGCAATGCCAAGCCTAGTATTTACTTCTTGGGAAACATCAGTAAGACAATCCCCTTGTCTTAGGATTACAATACTTGGATTCCCACCCAGCTTCCTCTCTGAGATGTTGAACTATTATAATTACATGGGCCAGAACAATCCATAATCCTGCTAAGCTCGCAATAAATTGTCAACTCGGGTGATGTCAGTGGAAGGGGAGGACTCTAGCGCACACCCATACACTCACTCACAGCTATCTGCTTACTAATCTCATTCATTTTATCTTGCATCGTCCATCAAACACTAGTAAAGTTTCGAATAAATCTTTACTTCACATGTTCTTTAGAAAGAACATCAATGCAATATGGAATCAAGAACATTATATAAAAATACTTCGCTCTTTCCTGAACTTCACAAAAATCCAAGTTATCTAAAACATCATTTTACTATACCCGGGTATAAATAGATTTCTACTTTACCTGGCCAGGGTGATCGTTAACTTTTCACGAATCACTGTCTCTTTTTCTTTCCCTTTTTTTTTTCTTTCACTGTCACTTTACTAACGCGGTAACAAAATGCTGGCGCTGGTGTTGTGTTGCTTGCACGGTGCAAGCCGGATTGCTGGCGTTGGTAGGCTGGACTGCTGATGAAAGTGGCGCTGGCAAGACGAGGTCGAACCCCAGTGAGGATAGATACAGTGACTATTACATCGTTGTTCTCCTTTCTTTTCTTCCAGCATTAACGCATTGCACCTCTCTTCTCTCTCTCATTCTACCGCTCTGCTCCTTTTCAAAATGGACATGGTTGCTTTTCTTTTCTTTTTTTTCGTTTCTTTCTTTTCTATCTTCACCCCTTTAATAGACAACTCTCTCTTCTCCCACATCTCTCCTCTGTCCTTCCTCTGCAGACTATCTCATGCTAATCTCTCAATATTGGTTCTTTCTCTCCTCACCTCATCTCTCTGCTATTTCCTCTAGCTGACCTAGAACCTCTCCCCTTTCTCTCTCTCTGTTCGTTTCTCCCCTCGTTCTCTCGTTCGTTCTTACTCTCCCTGCCTTCCTGTAGGGAGGCCTACTTCCCCGAACTTCTCCCTCCTCGCCATTGGATATTCAAATCATGACAGTACGCCGACACGCCTTTCTCTCGGTGGTGGTCAAATGGCTCATTTTAATTGATTAGCTAGTTTTCACCCCCACCACACCAACACTCCATTCCCCCTTTCCCTACTTAACTGGTGCCGTGTGGCTTAGTCGTGGACACTGGTCAACTAAAGTGGCTTAGCTGAGTCCAAGTGTGGGACGCACACTGACGTGACTCTGTTAACAATGAGCTGGTTCCACTAATAAGGTGGCTAGAGGAGTCTGAGCCAGGCTCATGCGACTCGTCTCGCTAGACATCGACGGCGTCGGTCACAACGGGCTTATGTCAGTCTGGTGTGGATCATACCGTCATATGTGAGGCACTATCCACTATGCTTAATTGGCCGGATCCGAACCTGGGCCCGGTCTACGTTGGCGCCCAAGATGTCTGCGTTTGGACTATGTCCAGTCGAAGTGGCCCGGCGAACATTCCCACTCTCGTTGGGTTGTTTCATTTTTTTCGTCCGTGGGGACAGTCTGTCTCTCGCTCTCTCTCTCTCTCTCTCTCTCTCTCTCTCTCTCTCTCTCTCTTTCTCTTCTTTCTCTCTCTCTTCTCTCTCTCTCTCACTCCTCTTTCTCTGCGTAAATCTAGAGTTGGTTGTAAAGCGCTTAGAGCTTGATCTCTAGCGCGGGATGGCGCTATATAGTTTCGTCTTTCAAGACAAGGTGGCGTCAATGCGTGCGGAATCTAGTCCTTATTCGCTACACCATTCCGCTAAGTTTTGGAGACAACATACGCATGATTTGATGTGATGGATAAAAATGAAATTAACAAACAAAGACGAGAGAATTGATAGAAGAGTGTCTCGGTGGCTTCGTCTCAGCGATGTACTGACCCTACGGCATTAGCCAAGGCGCTATGTAAGTATTCATAATAATAAATAATGATAATAATAATAGTATTAATAATAACAACAACCATAAAAATAATTTGTTAAATAATAACAATAATCATAACAATACAACTCAAACAACAAAACAACAATAATAATAATATTATGAATATTAATAATAATAAATAATAATAATAATAATAATAATAATAGATGATGATGATGATGATGATGATGATAACATCAACGACAAGAAACATCAGCAACAACAACAACACAAACAACAACAATAATAATAATAATAATAATAATCATAGATAATAATTAACAATAATAATAATAATAATAATAATAATAATATATTAATAAAACCATAGTAAAAAAATTGTCGACTTTCGTGGGGTTCACTCCAAAGCCAAGTGGTCCATGCAACAATCTGCGCTGGTTTGCACGGATGCTTTACCAAATTGCGATAGCTTGTCTAGGATTCCCAGGAAAGCCTGATGTACGGATCAATCATTTCCAGAAATTCTTCTACCACAGGCTGGACTACCCAGAGCTGAGGAATGAATCATGTCTGTGGAATTCTCTGTGAGTCATCGTTACCACCTGCTGAAGGCACTCTCTCTCTCTCTCTCTCTCTCTCCTCTCTCTCTCTCCTCTCTCTCTCTCTCTCTCTCTCTGTCTCTCTCTGTCGCTCTCTCTTTCTGTCTCCCTCTCTCTCTCTCTCTCTCTCTCTCTCTCTCTCTCTCACTCTCTATGGCTCTCTGTGTGTGTGTGTGTGGTGTGTGTGTGTGTGTGTGTGTGTGTGTGTGTGTGTGTGTGTGTGTGTGTGTGTGTGTGTGTGCGTGCGAGAGCACGCGCGAGTGTGTGTGTGTGTGTGTGTGTGTGTGTGTGTGTGTGTGTGTGTGTGTGTGTGTGTGTGCGTGCGTGCGTGCGTGTGTGTGTGTGTGTGTGTGTGTGTGTGTGTGTGTGTGTGTGTGTGTGTGTGTGTGTGTGTGTGTGCGAGCGCGCGCGCGCGCGCGAGTGTGTGTGTGTGTGTGTGTGTGTGTGTGTGTGTGTGTGTGTGTGTGTGTGGTGTGTGTGTGCGTGCGTGTGTGTGTGTGTGTGTGTGTGTGTGTGTGTGTGTGTGTGTGTGTGTGTGTGAAAGAAAATTCATTGTAAATATGATAAAAGCCCATTGTCATGAACTTAGAATAGAAACAGGTATATACAGAACTTGTATCTCTCTCTCTCTCTCTCTCTCTCTCTCTCTCTCTCTCTCTCTCTCTATATATATATATATATATATATATATATAATATAGATATATGGGGGGGGGGGGAGGAGGGGGGATGCAAATTCACCCCTACTGTAATAAAGGAATACATTCACATTCTTGATTGAAGTCGTTACCGACTGAGTTACACATATTTGAATATAAGAACCAGCAATCTTACTGATGAAAATAACAACTGCGATCTCTACAGTTATGATTTCAATTCTTTTGAGATACCAGCTATAATTTTATCACAGTCAGATAGACAGACAGACAGACCGACAGAAAACAGAGATAGATAGATAAATAGATAAACAGACAGATAGATAGATTGATAGACAGACAGATAGATAGATAGATAAACACATTGATAAAAGGACAGGCAGACACACAGAAAGACAGACAGACAGAAGATAGTTAGATAGATACATAGATGAATGGCTGGCTGGCCGGCTGGCTGGCTAGAAAAACAGGCAGAGAGAGAGAGAGAGAGAGAGAGAGAGAGGATGGTTATTCATTGCTATAACGGTCGGCTGGGCTATAAGCAACATTATCTCATTGCTATAAAGCGGTACCGCTTCATCAGCAAGACGGCGCGATGAATGAACAATAACACAACGAAACAACTCATGCAGCGCGGTCGGTTAGTCCGACATGGAAACCATGGCAAACATATTATTTTCTTGTTCCTCACTAGGCTGGCATATGTCCCGTAGGAAACCGCCCGTCATGCGAGTCTCGTGAACACAGTCTGTCACCCCAGGTAGAACTGGGTCAGGTCGTGCAGTCTCCATCTCCGTGCTGCACGTGCTAGAGTCTCGGCGTGTTGCTTATTACTGTCAACACGTGTCCCTCTACGGAGACTGGCACGTTTTGCACGCATGGTTTTTTTTTCTGTCGTCCTGCTTCATATACCAGAACATACATGTGCTGTCGCCAGAGATAGCCGCACAAGAAAATTGCTGATCCACATATTTATCAGCACATCAGTTGTCCGTTTATCCTTGAAAGATTTATTTCTGTTCTTGACCCCTCAGTCGACGTCTTTGCACAGACCTGTCTGTGAGGCTAGACGTAGCTTTGTACTACTACTTGCTACTGAAATCCCCACCAGAACTGTCTATCATCGTCAAGTTGCGGAATGGTAGCACTGTCACAGTCAGTCATGCCTGAAGTTTTCGCTGGTTTCGTGCACGTGAAACACACCAGACGGCTCTTTCGTCCTCGTCTTGCTCGCTGTCATTCTGGTTCGGCCGTGTTGTCGAGACGGAACTCATGTCTGCTTGACGTTTCACACTGTGTGTCAGGTAAGAGAGATGGAGAGAGAGAGAGAGAGAGAGAGAGAGAGCGACAAAAGAGAGAGAGAGAGAGAGAGAGAGAGAGAGAGAAGAGAGAGAGAGAGAGAAAACGAACGAATCTTTTTTTAACGAGGGAAAAAGCGGAATAAGCACAAAATGGCTTTTTTTTTTTACATCCGGCCCTCAATAAAGGGAAATATATAGAAAATACAATAACAACAACAGCAAAACTAATCTAGAATTAAAGTAAACATGCATAAACGCTATAGATATTAACGAGGAAATGGTGACGCACACAAACAGAAGACAATCAATGCCTGGAAAAGAGAGAGAGAGAGAGAGAGAGAGAGGAGAGAGAGAGAGAGAGGAGAGAGAGAGAGAGAGGTATGTATGTAGACAGAGAGATGGACAGATAGATATATTGATAGATAAATAGATAGATAAATAGGTAGGTAGGTAGGTAGATAGTTATTCAACTATGTCGTTAATTTTTTTAAAAATTAGTCTTCCGTATCCAAGAAGGGAGTGACGGAATCAGAACTTGGCTTTGAAAATGTTGATTCTCGTCCACATTGCTGGACACGTAGACTATGTCGGTGCTTCAAGCGATGAGCTAGCTGATCACCTTCACAGACAATGCCACACAGTGGTGCCGAGTCTGTATCTTTCATACTGATCTCCAACCCAAAGTGCACTCTTTTGTCAAGCGTATTTGGACAGAGGGTTGGAGAACACGTACGGTACGTTTAACAAACTATCATATGGTCCATACATTGCACACTCTTTTGTCAAGCGTCTTTGGACAGAGGACTGGAAAACACGTACGTTTAACAAACTATCGTATTGGTCCGTACATTGTACACTCTTTTGTCAAGCGTATTTGGACAGAGGACTGGAAAACACGTACGTTTAACAAACTATCATATTGGTCCATACATTGTACACTCTTTTGTCAAGCGTATTTGGACAGAGGATTGAAAAACACATACGTTTAACAAACTATCATATTCAACCAGCTGCCGTGGCGAAGTGGTTAGCGTCGCGGACTCCCGGCTGGGAGGTCGTGGGTTCGAATCCCATCAGAGTCATGTGGGTTTTTCTGCCCCGACCGGCTCCTACCCAGAGTTGAGTTTGCTGCGGACTCAGTTGGGAAGACTTAATGGATGTGTTTCTGAGAGTGTTGCTCACATTTCTTGACCAATACTGCAGGTGCCTGTATTTCTCGGGCCTGGTTGACGCCGGGATATATTATAAAAGGAAGCGTAGAGTACAGCCCTGTCATGTAGTCTCAGACCGAAATGGAAATCCGTAGCATCATCTTAATCGTCCTCATTCTCATTGATCAGCATTAAAAAAAAAAAACAAACAAACAAAAAGACCCTCTCATATTGGTCCAAACCTTGTACACTCTTTTGTCAAGCGTATTTGGACAGAGGATTAAACAACACATACGTTTAACAAACTATCGTATTGGTCCAAACCTTGGACACTCTTTTGTCAAGCGTATTTGGACAGAGGATTGAAAAACACATACGCTTAACAAACTATCATATTGGTCCATACATTGTGCACTCTTTTGTCAAGCGTATTTGGACAGAGGATTGAAAAACACATAGTTTAACAAACTATCATATAGGTCCAAACCTTGCACACTCTTTTGTCAAGCGTATTTGGACAGAGGGTTGGAAAACACATACGTTTAACAAACTATCATATTGGTCCAAACCTTACCGGTGGCTATGAAGAAGAAACGGTTTGCGTCGATGACACAGACACCACTCTATCTATACCACTGATATCTTTTGAAAGGCGGGGAAGCTGAATGGTGCTTTCCTTTAGATGTACCACGGAATATAAAACTTTATATTTGCTCTTTGTGAAGTGTTTGGACTTTCATGATGTCAGACATAAAGAATTTACAGCAGACTGTAAAAAAATCTTCTTCAGAAATGTCCGACCGGATGTGTGTGTGTGTGTGTGTGTGTGTGTGTGTGTGTGTGTGTGTGTGTGTGTGTTTTAATGCCTGAAAGAGATAAATATTTTACATCTGATCTGAGATTTTATGAAAGGAGGGTTTGAAAAAAGTTAGCATTTGGGGGGGATGGGGGGGGGGGGGGGGGCAAAATTGTGTTTTATTATGTTTTTCCACCATCGAACTAAAACCTCTATCAAAGCAGACAGTCAAGTAGATCTCTCACATGAAGCCTCTCACATGTCCTCTGATCTTCCCTCTTTTCATTCTCTCTCTCTCTCTCTCTCTCTCTCTCTCTCTCTCTCTTCTCTCTCCTCTCTCTCTCTCTCTCTTACACACACACATACACGCACACACGCACGCACGCACGCACGCACGCACGCACGCACGCACGCACGCACGCACGCACACACACACACACACACACACACACACACACACAACACACACACACACACACACACACATCCCTAACCCAGGTCTTCAGGAATGTATGACAGAAGTGGGTCTTGAGAGACCGTTCCATCAAAATATGACAAGAACAGCCCCCATTTCAGTACCAGAATGAATTACGTAAGTGAACTAATTTTGTTTTCCAAATGAAAAGAAGAGAAACTTTCAATTTCTTGCTTAGTTTATTCTGGTCTCCGAAGATTTCAGCCAGCGTGTCTCTGTCTGCCGCTCTGTTTTTGTCTGTCTGTCTGTCTGTCTGTGTCTGTATGCCTGTCTGTCTGTGTCTGTATGTTTGCCTCTACAATGTGTGTATTTGTCTCTGCCCCATACCTCACACCCCATCCTCTTTGTCTGTGTCTGTATGTCTGTCTGTCTGTGTCTGTATGTCTGCCTCTACAATGTGTGTATTTGTCTCTGCCCCATACCTCACACCCCATCCTCTTGTCTGTGTCTGTATGTCTGCCTCTACAATGTGTGTATTTGTCTCTACCCATACCTCACACCCCATCCTCTTTGTCTGTGTCTGTATGTCTGCCTCTACAATGTGTGTATTTGTCTCTGCCCCATACCTCACACCCCATCCTCTTTGTCTGTGTCTGTATGTCTGCCTCTACAATGTGTGTATTTGTCTCTGCCCCATACCTCACACCCCATCCTCTTTGTCTGTGTCTGTATGTCTGCCTCTACAATGTGTGTATTTGTCTCTGCCCCATACCTCACACCCCATCCTCTTTGTCTGTGTCTGTATGTCTGCCTCTACAATGTGTGTATTTGTCTCTGCCCCATACCTCACACCCCATCCTCTTTGTCTGTGTCTGTATGTCTGCCTCTACAATGTGTGTATATTGTCTCTGCCCCATACCTCACACCCCATCCTCTTTGTCTGTGTCTGTATGTCTGCCTCTACAATGTGTGTATTTGTCTCTGGCCCCATACCTCACACCCCATCCTCTTTGTCTGTGTCTGTATGTCTGCCTCTACAATGTGTGTATTTGTCTCTGCCCCATACCTCACACCCCATCCTCTTTGTCTGTGTCTGTATGTCTGCCTCTACAATGTGTGTATTTGTCTCTGCCCCATACCTCACACCCATCCTCTTTGTCACATTTTTTCTCCCATGGTCGGTGGAGTGAGACGCGAGCGTGACTGGTCCCCCCCCCCCAATGACGTCACATCAGTGTGACGCTAACCAAAGGCTCTGAAGACTTACTGGCATTATTTCTCAAACCGGTCATCATGTCCGTACACAGCATGTCCACCCCAGAGAAAGCTATGACCAGTTGACCTTTGGCTAAAAACCGAGCCAGCAATTCTCGCTTTTCTGAACAAAACCATGCCCGAACCGCTAGACGTGCAGAACAATGCACACAAGACAAAGCTTTATGTGCAGAGCAATGCACACAAGACAAACTTTATGTGCAGAGCAATGCACACAAGACAGGCTTTATGTGCAGAACAATGAACACAAGACAAGCTTTATGTGCAGAACAATGCACACAAGACAAAGCTTTATGTGCAGAGCAATGGACACAAGACACGCTTTATGTGCAGAACAATGCACACAAGAAGGCTAAATGGCAAACAATGCACACAAAACAAAGCGTAAAAGGTTGACTAACCCAAGGCTCCTTTTAAAGATTACGCATTATATCTCAAACCGGGTCATCGCCCAAACCAGCTGTACGAGAAAGCACTTCCCATTTGACCTTTGGCTAAACGGCAGAAATTTCGCCAAACAAACCTTGCCCGAACCGTTTACCCGTGCGGAAACCAAAAGCACACAAAAACCTTTTTTAAAGCTGCCAAAAAAAAAATTTTTATTTTAAAAAATGTGCAGGAATGCACCCCCGCTTTTGGCAGAACTGACCAACCCAGCTTTATTGTGCAGAACCCAGGACACAGAAAAGCTTTAATGGGGAAAAGTTTTCTTTTAACCCAAAGGGGCAGCTATTGCAAAAAAAGCCAGCGGTAAATGAGCAACCCAGGGGCACAAAGCAAACAGCTGTACAGCAGATACTGCGCTTAACCAGCTTTTCAGAAGCGGTCTTAACCAGTGTCCAGCAGTATATGGTCAACCAGCGTGGCAGTAACTGAGTCTTCCCCGCTGTACACGTATACTCAGTCTTAACCATTGTACGCATAACGAAAGTCTTAACCAGCTGTGCAGCAGTATACGCAGTCACCACGTCAGCAGTATACTGCAGTCTTACCCAGTTTTTGTACAGCAGTATACTGATCTTAACCAGCTGTCAAAAATAACTTATCTTAACCAGCTGTACAGCATTTAACTGCAGTTTTAAAACCAGCTTGAAACGTAATGCAGTCTTAACCGGTTTGACAGATACTGCAGTCAACCGGGCGGGCAGCAGTTTTCTGCATCTTAACCACTGTACCAAAATTTACGCAGTTTAAAACCAGCTGTCACAGAATTTCAGTCTTAACCACTTCAGCGAAAACGCATTTTAACCCGTGTAAACAGTTACTGCAGCTTAACCACTGTGAGCTAACTGCAGTTTTAACCACTGTACAGCAGAAAACTGCAGTCTTAACCGCTGTCAGCAGCGGTCTTAACCCCAGTTGTCAGCAGTATACTGGCAACCACTGTGAAACATTTAAAACGCAGTTTTAACCACTGTCACAGTAACTCATTTTAAAACCAGTGTACAGCAGGTTTAAATTTAACCAGCAGTTTTTTACCACGTCAGGCAGAACCATTTGCATTTTTTAAACCAAAAAGTTTTTGAAACAGCAGTAACTGCGTTTTAACCGCTCCGAGCACTTTTAACAAGCTGTACAGCGTTACGCCCTTTAAACCACTGGCAAAAATAAACTTCATTTTAACAGCTGTACACATTACTGCAGTTTTTAACCAGCTTCCCCGGTAATGCTCTTAACCGCGTACACTATACGCAGTCAACCACTGGCAGCATTTTAACCGCATCTTAACCACTGTCGGCGGGAAAACCCTGCAGCTTAACTGCAGCTAACCAGCATCTCATCTTAACCACTGTACACGTTACGCGTCTTACCCTGTCAGCATTACGCATCAAACCCAGCGTGCAGCAGTTACTGATTTTTTCCCCAGCTGTACAGCAAAAACTGCGTTTAACCAGCTGTACAGCAAACTGCAGTTTTTACCAGTGAAGCAGATACTGCGTCAAACCACTGACACATAAAACGCAGTTTTTCCCCAGCTGTACAGCGTATACGCAGTTTTAACCACGTACACCCGTCTTCACCAGCTGTACAGCAGTATACTACAGTGAAAACCCAGGTGGGAGATACTGCAGTCTTAACTAGGACAGCGTTACTGCAGTTTTTAACCACGTACAGCAGTATACCATTTTAAACCAGCTGTAAGCAGATCCCTGCGTCTTAACCAAGTACAGAAAATTTAAGCAGCCCCTTAACCACCTTACAGCAGTATACTGCAGTCTAACCACTGAAAAGCAGTATACGCAGTTTTAAACCAGCTGTACAGCGTATATTGCGTCTTAATCACTGTACCAAAGAGGAACTCAAAGCTGCTAGTCTGATTTTCAATCGTTTTACGCCCCCGAACGTTTTCGTACGCCCCCCATTTAAAAGGGCAGTGATGCAGATTATTTTTAAAAGTGTTTATCATATAATGTTATACGGTGACATTTTTAAATGTGCTTGTTAAAAATAACCTTTTTAAATTCCATTTGTAGGTACACAGTTTGCATTTGCTGGAGAACATATAATACCCAAAAATATAGAATCAAACCCAAGCAACAATCTAAAAAGAAAATTTTATTCCACAAAAATACCCGTCCCCACACCCACCCCCCCCCCCCTCACTACCCACACCCATACCACACAAGAACACACTCATAGACACACACACGCAGAAGAGAGAGAGAGAAGAGAGAGAGAGAGAGAGAGAAGAGAGAGAGAGAAGAGAAGAAAGGGAAAGGAGAGATTTGTTTAGCCAAAAAGGGAAGAGAGAGAGAGAAGAGAGAAGAGAGAGAGAGAGAGAGAGAGAGAAAAAGCGACGTTAAACACAAAATAAAAAAGCAAACAATTCTTTTTGAAGGGATCGTCCTGGGCTGCGTAGCGAACAGAAAATAAATTTTTACAGCAAAAAGGGCTTTTTGGACTGCCTTGAGTGGCCCGGTGCCCTTTGGTCAAAAGCCCCCAAGCCAAAACATTTGTCGGGGCCCCTTTTTTTTTTCGCTGTAAGCTTTTTAAAACGATCCCCCATAACAAAGAACTGAAACCCATATGCAGATTTTTTGTCGCACTGCCCTTTGACTCGTGAAAAGCAGCAATACAAAAGATCTCCTTCGAGAGGATTACGATGGTTTTTCTCTGCACAGTGAAGGTTTTCAATTTACAAAAATATTTTTTTTAATTTTAGTTTCCCCTTTTCTTTATCTTCAACCCCCCCCCCCCCCCCCCCTTTAAATTCAAACTTGCCAAATCAACGTGATGACAAGGGGTTTGGCCTGCGCTTGTTTCCCCCCCCTATTGGATTGGTTTGTCTTTGTATTTTTCTGACTTGTCTTGAAAAAAAGTTTATCGGGGTTAGGGTTTTTTTATGGGGGCAAGATTACCCCATTGTTTATTGTTTTTGTAGAAAAAACAAAAACAAAACTAAAACATTTTACGCGGGAAAAGGCACATAGAAAGATCGAACTAACCTGAATTCCGCCCGGCCCCTGAGAGCGTGAAGAGTTCAAGGCAAAAACTTGTCTGAAGGGGGTTTTAAAATTTCCCCCCTGGCAAGCTGCCTGGAATTTTCTTGCGAATTAGGAGCTTTAAACTGCGCTGTCAACTGATAGTTTAAACCCCCCCTGCGGGGTGGGGGACATCTTGATAATCCCCTTCGGGAGATCCCCCTCTCGGGAGAAAACCCCCTCTCGGGAGATCCCCTCTCAAAAGATCCCCCACTACATGGGGACGAATTTCCGTCTCGATAGATCCCCGTCTCGGTAGATCCCCATCTCGGCAGATCCTCATCTCGATAGATCCCCGTCTCGGTAGATCCAAAAACAGTAACGGGGATCCATCGAGATGGGAATCTATCGAGACGGGGATCTATCGAGATGGGGATCCATCGAGACGGGGATCTATCGAGACGGGGATCTATCGAGACGGATCTATCGAGATGGGGATCCATCGAGACGGGGATCTATCGAAACGGGGATCTATCGAGATGGGGATCCATCGAGACGGGGATCTATCGAGACGGGGATCTATCGAGATGGGGAGCCATCGAGACGGGGATCTATCGAGACGGGGATCTATCGAGTGCCCCCCGCTGTGTGGATATGCTGTTGTCGACTTGCTGGGGAAGCCCCAAAGGAGCTGACGCTGGATGCGCCGCTCGGTGTGACCTTGGTGCAATCCTCACAACGCATCCGCCCAGGCCGCCTTGTTCTGCCCACTCGATTTGATGAATGGTGGTAACGGTCAGCATGACGAGGTGTCGTGGGGAAAAAGAGTCATCGTTCGCAAGGTCTGAACATGACAAAGTCCAGTGGTTTGGAAACAAATTGAAAGAACTGACTGGCTGAAACCAATATATTGGCAGATTAACTCATGGTTGTGCTGAAATTGAAAGGTAAGGAAGTTCAGATTAAGAACGATCCTAGCAACAGTGACAGATGGAAAAGTCATCCTCAGTGTCCTCCCCTGGCGATGGGTTGGTGTAAACGTGTAACAAAACTAGGTGAGGTAGTACTACAGGAGAGAAAGTGAGGAGGGAGTGCTGGGGCATCTACTCTGTTGGACAGCCTACAATAAATACATGAAGAAAACAGGCCAGACAAGAAATGAAATACAGTTTGCATGTTTCCATGATAAAACATGTCAAATTGTGGCACTGTCTGGAATAAAATGGATTGAGGATGATGAACGTAATACTATATACTCCTGCAATTTAACAAATAAAAGATGGAGGGGAAAGGAACGTTATGACACGATTGTGTGAAGAATCAGTAGAAGCTACTAGTGGATCCAAAATGTATTTTCAGAAGAGCAGGTCTGATGTTTCCCCAGACTTTACAGTCAAACACCTGCCGCATCAGTGTACAAGGAGAGACTGATCGATTCTCAGAGACACAAAACCTTCCACGCTCAGACGACAATGAACCTGCTTGTTGTGAAGGTCTACCAATTGTAGAAGAAAGAACAAAGAACAGAGAGTTAAGAAAATGGTTCAGCTTCAGGCTGCGATGGATTCACAGTAGGATTTTAAAAACTCTTTCGGGGTTCAGACAACCTAAGCACTGTCACACTCTTTTGTGGAGTCTTGTCACAAAGGTGGTTATCTTACACCCAAGGCTAATAATCTCGCTGTTGCACAAAAGAAAGGATTTATAGAGAGATTTATAAACTAGCTTGAGACCTCTAAGCTAGACTATTCGTGACTATGAAGTATTTGCTAAAGTCTTTACCGAAGGGCTGGTGGAAGTTTTAGATGCAATAATGCATAATGATCTCTCGGGAGAGACAGAGGGGGAGAGGGGAAATGCTAACCCCTACATGTATTCAAATATGAGCG
>CM031604.1:9336163-9342507 GCA_018398815.1 Conus ventricosus | reverse complement strand
TTGAACGAGCTAATGCCATCTCTGTGTCCATGGCGGGGGGAAGGGGGTGAGGGAAGGAGGGGATGGGGGAGGCGGGGAGGGGGGGGGGATCTTGTGCTGGTATGTGAGGTTAGAGTGCGTTTATCAGGTGTTCTGACTTTATCTACACCTTAATTTCCACCGTAATAGATTTAGAGTTTTATGTTCAATTGCTGTTGTTTTTATATAATGTTTTCAGTGGAAAGTCAATGTAAATTTCAGTCTTCTGAACAGCCATTCCATGCGTATGCCCACACGCCTGCCAGCATGCGTATACGTGCACACACACTTATGCTCAAATACAAGTACATTCAGACGTACAGTATATGTACACACACGTACAAATATGTACATGCATATGAACGTGCGGACAAACACATGCACACACACACACACACACACACACACACACACACACACACACACACACACACACACACACACACACACACACACACACGCGCGCGCGCGCGCACACTGACATACACACACATGCGCGCGCATGCACGCTCTCAAACACGCACATGTACAACTACAGTAGAGAGGTAGAAGAGTAAGAACAGGCGTCTGCAGGGTCTAATCCATGAAACCCGTCTCTCTCTCTCTCTCTCTCTCTCTCTCTCTCTCTCTCTCTCTCTCTCTCCTCTCTCTCTCATCTCTCTCTCACACACACACACACACCACACACACACACACACACACACACACACACACACACACACACACACACCAAAAGGGCCCTTTATAAGATATCTGATATTTGGACCATCATATCGAACCGCCAAGAGCCATTCTCTCTGAATGAAGACTAAATACCTTCATTGCTGATGAAGATGTAGTGATCCCAGGTCGTAATATTGTTCGCAAAGATCCTACAGAAGACAAAGAGGCGAGTCTTCTGCGTTATGTCAATGAGTCTTTCAACTTCAAGCGACTTTCTTCAAAAAGATCCTACAGAAGACAAAGAGGCGAGTCTTCTGCGTTATGTCAATGAGTCTTTCAACTTCAAGCGACTTTCCTTCAAAAAGATCCTACAGAAGACAAAGAGGCGAGTCTTCTGCGTCATGTCAATGAGTCTTTCAACTTCAAGCGACTTTCCTTCCTACAACGGCATGAAATATATAAATAAAGGGAAAAGGTGGCAAAAGGAGTACCTGGAGAGGGGATATCCAACGTTTCGTGTCGTAGACACTTCAACAGGGAATGAAGCTTGATGATAGTTGACTTGGGTCACTGAACACAGTTCATGGCATGAAATATAGATGAGTGTGAATACTAATTGCGCTGAACAAATCAATGTCGATTTGGATTGGATTTGACTATCAAAATCCGACAGAAAGAATCAGCTGGGCCGATCAGTTTATTTCTATGATGGATGCAGCTCCATTAGAATATGAAGAAATTCTTTTACTAGGCGATTGTGATATAGATGATATAGGATCAAACAGCCAATAGATCCAAACATTAAACCTGTTCAATTTACATCAGCTCATCAAAACACCGACGAGTGTTTATACCAACTTCAAACAAAGTCAGTGACCACTTGTATATCTCAAATGAAATTACGTCGTTGCAGCCTGTGTACCAATCTTCAGCTCAAGTGATTACTTTCCAAGATATATTACACATAGTCCAAAACACGAAAAAAAAAAAAAAAAAAAACCAAATCCCTGTACCAGGCCACAAAAACCATAACCTATTGTTTTGAACTGTATTGAGCAGAAGTTTCTGTTTGACTTGTTTTTTTACCAATATTGCGGATCCACATTTTGGCGACTGAATTTGATATGGATTCAAGCTTTTACAAACATCTGTAAGAAACATGCTTCATTGAAAACATTCTCAAACCACCATGGAATACACGAGAGAATACAGGTGGAACGCTGTCCAAAAGACTTTCTGAAGCAACGTGGTGGCCATGATGAAGAATCGACACCATTCAGATCTGCAGTACACTCTCAGAAGCGCAGGGACATATGAGACTGCTGCAAAAAAAAAAAAAAATGGGGCAAAAAGAGGGAAAGGAGATAGGGCACAGAAGGGAAGGAGATAGGAAGGAAAGGAGATAGGACAAGGAAGGAAAGGAGACAGGGAAGGAAAAAAAGGAGATAGGTCAAGGAAGGAAAGGAGATAGGTCAAGGAAGGAAAGGAGATAGGGCAAGGAAGGAAAGGAGACAGGGCAAGGAAGGAAAGGAGACAGGGCGAGGAAGGAAAGGAGATAGTACAAGGAAGGAAAGGAGATATAGGGCAAGGAAGGAAAAGAGACAGGGCAAGGAAGGAAAGGAGACAGGGCAAGGAAGGAAAGGAGACAGGGCAAGGTAGGAAAGGAGACAGGGCGAGGAAGGAAGGAGATAGGGCAATGAAGGAAAGGAGATAGGGGAAGGAAGGAAAGGAGACAGGGCAATGAAGGAAAGGAGACAGGGAAGGAAGGAAAGGAGATAGGGCAAGGAAGGAAAGGAGACGGGGCAAGGAAGGAAAGGAGATGGGCAAGGAAGGAAAGGAGATAGGGCAAGGAAGGAAAGGAGATGGGGCAAGGAAGGAAAGGAGATAGGGCAAGGAAAGGAGATAGGGCAAGGAAGGAAAGGAGATAGGGCAAGGAAGGAAAGGAGATGGGGGAAGGAACGAAAGGAGATAGGGCAAGGAACGAAAGGAGACAGGGCAAGGAACGAAAGGAGACAGGCAAGGAACGAAAGGAGACAGGGCGAGGAAGGGAAGGAGATAGGGCAAGGCAGGAAAGGAGATAGGGCAAGGCAGGAAAGGAGATAGGGCAAGGAGGAAAGGAGACAGGGCAAGGAAGGAAAGGAGACAGGGCAAGGAAGGAAAGGAGACAGGGCAAGGAAGGAAAGGAAACAGGGCAAGGAAGGAAAGGATACAGGGCAAGGAAGGAAAGGAGACAGGGCAAGGAAGGAAAGGAAACAGGGCAAGGAAGGAAAGGAGACAGGGCAAGGAAGGAAAGGAGACAGGGCAAGGAAGGGAAGGAGATAGGAAGAAAAGGAGATAGGGCAAGGAAGGGAAGGAGACAGGGCAAGGAAGGAATGGAGATAGGAGGGAAAGGAGATAAGGCAAGGAAGGAAAGGAGATAGGGCAAGGAAGGAAAGGAGATAGGGCAAGGAAGGAAAGGAGATAGGGCAAGGAAGGAAAGGAGATAGGGCAAGGAAGGGAAAGGAGATAGGGCAAGGAAGGAAAGGAGATAGGGCAAGGAAGGAAAGGAGGTAGGGCAAGGAAGGAAAGGAGATAGGGCAAGGAAGGAAAGGAGATAAGAGGGAAAGGAGATAAGGCAAGGAAGGAGAGGAGATAGGAAGGAAAGGAGATAGGGCAA
Organism: Conus ventricosus; assembly: GCA_018398815.1. Taxonomy (NCBI): domain Eukaryota; kingdom Metazoa; phylum Mollusca; class Gastropoda; order Neogastropoda; family Conidae; genus Conus; species Conus ventricosus. The sequence continues at coordinate 9,339,170 of CM031604.1, read as the reverse complement.
GGAAGGAAAGGAGATAGGAAGGAAAGGAGATCGGGCAAGGAAGGGAAGGAGATAGGAGGGAAAGCAGATAGGGCAAGGAAGGAAAGGAGATAGGAAGGAAAGGAAATAGGGCAAGGAAGGAAAGGAGATAGGAAGGAAAGGAGATCGGGCAAGGAAGGGAAGGAGATAGGAAGGAAAGGAGACAGGGCAAGGACGGGGAGGAGATAAGAAGGAAAGGCGATAGGGCAAGGAAGGAAAGGAGACAGAGCAAGGAAGGAAAGGAGATAGGAAGGAAAGGAGATAGATCAAGGAAGGAAAGGAGATAGGGCAAGGAAGGAAAGGAGATGGGCAAGGAAGGAAAGGAGATAGGGCAAGGAAGGAAAGGAGATAGGGGCAAGGAAGGAAAGCAGATAGGAAGGAAAGAGATAAGAAAAGGGAAAGGGAAAAGGAGATAGGGCAAGCAAGGAAAGGAGATAGTGCAAGGAAAGAAAGGAGATAGGGCAAGGAAGGAAAGGAGATACAGCAAGGAAGGAAAGGCGATAGGGCAAGGAAGGAAAGGAGACAGGGCAAGGAAGGAAAGGAGAGAGGCCAAGGAAGGAAAGGAGATAGTGCAAGGAAGGAAAGGAGACAGGGCAAGGAAGGAAAGGAGATGGGGCAAGGAAGGAAAGGAGATACAGCAAGGAAGGAAAGGAGACAAGGCAAGGAAGGAAAGGAGACAGGGCAAGGAAGGAAAGGCGATAGGGCAAGGAAGGAAAGGAGACAGGGCAAGGAAGGAAGGAGATGTGCAAGGAAGGAAAGGAGATAGGGCAAGGAAGGAAAGGAGATAGGGCAAGGAAGGAAAGGAGATACAGCAAGGAAGGAAAGGCGATAGGACAAGGAAGGAAAGGAGACAGGGCAAGTAAGGAAAGGAGATAGGGCAAGGAAGGAAAGGAGATAGGGCAAGGAAGGGAAGGAGACATGGCAAAGAAGGGAAAGGCGATAGGGTAAGGAAGGAAAGGAGACAGGGCAAGTAAGGAAAGGAGATAGGGCAAGGAAGGAAAGGAGATAGGGCAAGGAAGGAAAGGAGACAGGGCAAGGAAGGAAAGGAGATACAGCAAGGAAGGAAAGGAGATAGTGCAAGGAAGGAAAGGAGACAGGGCAAGGAAGGGAAAGGAGACAGGGCAAGGAAGGAAAGGAGATAGGGCAAGGAAGGAAAGGAGATAGATCAAGGAAGGAAAGGAGATACAGCAAGGAAGGAAAGGCGATAGGGCAAGGAAGGAAAGGAGATAGGGCAAGGAAGGAAAGGAGATACAGCAAGGAAGGAAAGGAGACAGGGCAAGGAAGGAAAGGAGACAGGGCAAGGAAGGAAAGGAGATAGGGCAAGGAAGGAAAGGAGATACAGCAAGGAAGGAAAGGAGATAGTGCAAGGAAGGAAAGGAGACAGGGCAAGGAAGGAGAGGAGATAGGGCAACGAAGGGAAGGAGATACAGGAAGGAAGGAAAGGAGATTGGGCAAGGAAGGAAAGGAGATAGTGCAAGGAAGGAAAGGAGATAGGGCAAGGAAGGAAAGGGGGATAGGGCAAGGAAGGAAAGGAGATACAGCAAGGAAGGAAAGGAGATAGGGCAAGGAAGGAAAGGAGACAGGGCAAGGAAGGAAAGGAGATAGGGCAAGGAAGGAAAGGAGATACAGCAAGGAAGGAAAGGAGATAGGGCAAGGAAGGAAAGGAGACAGGGCAAGGAAGTAGAGGAGATAGGGCAAGGAAGGGAAGGAGATACAGGAAGGAAGGAAAGTAGATACAGCAAGGAAGGAAAGGAGATAGGGCAAGGAAGGAAAGGAGATAGTGACAAGGAAGGAAAGGAGATAGGGCAAGGAAGGAAAGGAGATAGGGCAAGGATGGAAAGGAGACAGGGCAAGGAAGGAAAGGAGACAGTGCAAGGAAGGAAAGGAGACGGTGCAATGAAGGAAAGGAGACAGGGCAAGGAAGGAAAGGAGATAGTGCAAGGAAGGAAAGGAGATAGTGCAATGAAGGAAAGGAGACAGGGCAAGGAAGGAACGGAGATAGTGCAAGGAAGGAAAGGAGATAGTGAAATGAAGGAAAGGAGACAGGGTAAGGAAGGAAAGGAGATAGTGCAAGGAAGGAAAGGAGATAGTGCAAGGAAGGAAAGGAGATACAGCAAGGAAGGAAAGGAGATAGTGCAAGGAAGGAAAGGAGATACAGCAAGGAAGGAAAGGAGATAGTGCAAGGAAGGAAAGGAGATAGTGCAAGGAATTAAAGGCGATAGGGCAAGGAAGGAAAGGAGATTGGGAAAGGGAAAGGGAAAGGAGATACAGCAAGGAAGGAAAGGAGACAAGGCAAGGAAGGAAAGGAGACAAGGCAAGGAAGGAAAGGAGACAACGCAAGGAAGGAAAGGAAACAGGGCAAGGAAGGAAAGGAGATACAGCAAGGAAGGAAAGGAGACAAGGCAAGTAAGGAAAGGAGATAGGGCAAGGAAGGAAAGGAGATAGGGCAAGGAAGGGAAGGAGACAGGGCAAAGAAGGGAAAGGCGATAGAGCAAGGAAGGAAAGGAGATAGGGCAAGTAAGGAAAGGAGATAGTGCAAGGAAGGAAAGGAGATTGGGCAAGGAAGGGAAGGAGACAGGGAAAAGAAGGGAAAGGAGGTAGGGCAAGGAAGGAAAGGAGATAGGACAAGGAAGGAAAGGAGATAGGGCAAGGAAGGGAAGGAGACAGGGCAAAGAAGGGAAAGGAGGTAGGGCAAGGAAGGAAAGGAGATAGGACAAGGAAGGAAAGGAGATAGGGCAAGGAAGGAAAGGAGATAGAGCAAGGAAGGAAAGGAGATACGGCAAGGAAGGAAAGGAGATAGGGCAAGGAAAAAAAGGAGATAGGGCAAGGAAGGAAAGGAGATAGGGCAAGGAATGGAAGCAGATAGGGCAAGGAAGGAAAGGAGATAGGAAGGAAAGGAGATATGGCAAGGAAGGAAAGGAGACAGGATGGAAAGGAGACAGGGCAAGGAAGGAAAGGAGATAGGGAAAGGAAGGAAAGGAGACAGGGC
>CM031604.1:9305149-9330163 GCA_018398815.1 Conus ventricosus | reverse complement strand
GTGTGTGTGCGTGTGTGTGTGTGTGTGTGTGTGTGCGTGCGTGCGTGCGTGCGTGCGTGCATGCGTGCGTGCGTGCGTGCGTGTGTGTGGTGTACGTGTGTGTGTGCGTGCGTGCGTGCGTGCGTGCGTGTGTGTGTGTGTGGGGTGTGTGTGTGTGTGTGTGTGCGTGTGTGTGTGTGTGTGTGTGCGTGCGTAGGTGTGTGCATGCGTGCGTGCTCGCGCGCGCGCGCGCCGCGCTCGCGTTGTGTGTGTGTGTGTGTGTGTCTGTGTCTGTGTATGTGTGTGCGCGTCTCTCTCTCTCTCTCTCTCTCTCTCTCTCTCTCTCTCTCTCTCTCTCTCTCTCTCTCTCTCTCTTCGCGTGTCCATGGGGAGGAGGCGTGGGAGGTGGGGGTGGGGAAAAACATGCGTGTACGCGGTACAATTTGACTTTAGTATTTTTCATTGAAAAAACAACATTACAAGCGCTAGCACAACTTAACTGTCAAAACGACAAACATTGATGAGCCTTTCCAGCCATTCCCAGAAAAAGATGTCACCAAGCAGGTTAGGGCTGTCACCTTCGATACACATTTTCAGCAACAGTTTACAGTATCATAGAATTCTTTTTTTTCACCAGTAGATAAGATCCCTTTGCAATAACTCCCTACTAGTCAGAAGCAATTAATGGGGACAAGCTAACTTAAGGATAAGCAGACATACACAATATGGAAAGAAACATTTGTGTAATAAACAATACATTAGAAACAAGTAGATTTTCGACAAAGATGTCTCTTCCGACATTACGAACAGCAGACGTAAAACTGCACAAGATGATACTCCCCAGGCATCAGGGAAACGGTAATGGTCACAAAAAATATAAAGACAGGGACAGAGACGGAGATTGAGTAAGACAGAGGAGAGAGGGGAGAGAGAGAAGAGAGAGAGAGAGAGAGAGAGAGAGAGAGAGAGAGAGAGAGAGAGAGAAAAGTATAAACGAATGATTTTTCTGCATTGAGAATAAGCGCAAGTTGGCTTTTTTCTTTTTTTTTACCCCGGTCATCAATAATCAGCTAGAAAGACAAACAAACAAACAAACGAAAACATCGCATGTAATTGAAGAAGAAAATGTTGAAAATGCAGGCGATGCACAAGCAAATCTAAAACTGAGCGACACACACGTAACAAGAGGGGAGAGAGAGAGAGAGAGAGAGAGGAGAGAGAGAGAGAGAGAGAGAGAGAGAGAGAGAGAGAGAGCTACTGGGTGGTATTTGGTAGGATTGGATAAGTCTCTTCAGGCTTTGGGTATGGGAATAATGAGGGCTTTTCGGCAGAGGGTCGGAGAGTACCCTGCAGACCACATAAGACTTTGCTGTGCTTCAGATCAGCATGAATTGCAACTAATAGTAATCACCAGGGAGGCCATACCGATCCGTCATTTGCAGGCTTTCTTCTGCCGTTTGCTTGGCCTTTTTCTCGTTTCTGTGTCTTTCAGTCAGATCTCTTCCTGAGCTTGTGGCTGCTTCTGCTATCACTGTTGGCTCTTCCTGAGCTTGTGACTGGTTCTGCTATCACTGTTGGCTCTTCCTGAGCTTGTGACTGGTTCTGCTATCACTGTTGGAAGGGCTTTGTTGGCTAAAGTGAACTTAGCTCTTTCAGAATATTTTCCCTTTTCGCAGAGAGCAGCTTTGTGATTTCTTCGTCATTCCTTGATAGACTTCTCCACTTAATGGCTTCTGGTTTCCGTTTGTTTTAACTTTCTTGGTAAAAAGAACTATTATGTATCCATTAAGGTTTTAGAGGGGGGGGGGGGGGGGGGCGTTTGGTCTGATGAATCTGTGTTTCTCATGGCTGGCTTCCAGATGCCTTGCAATGCTAGCACAAACGGCATTGGAGAAATTGCACAACTCATCGCCATGCCACTCACAGACTGATCCAGTCTGTTTGTTCCTTTGTGAAAAGCCTCATGGAAAGCCGTAAAAATACTTCTTCAGTATTTCTCAGGTGTTCTTTGGGACATGACATAATTCGAGGACAATTTGAATATTCTTGTATGGAGCAGATCTCTGCACAGTTGTCAGGTCGAGCCGCACCACTTTGAAGTCCCCTTTTCTGCCTTGGTTCTTTGGTTTGCTTTCCGAACCCTGATGGATTGTTCTACACAGTCACATCCTCTCGGGATTCCTCCTTTCTGGACTAAAACATTCAAAAACTCATTTTCTGTGAAGTATGTATTCAGCATGGCTGTCATAATAGAAAAGATTTTCACCTCAACGTTCAAATTGACACTGATCTGAAGTGGATGTCACTTGAGCCCCTGCTGCTTTGGGACTGTAAACTCCCATCAGCTATAAGCCATTGGTCGCTATTCATCAAGCTCTTCTTATCACCTTGTGGGGCCACTCAAGGACACGGGGACATATTTGATACAGCAGATAGGATCATCCATGAGGTTTTGGCGAAGGTTTGGTTCTGGCTTCCACACGTACTTTCCTTGCCTCATCCGATATGAGTGACTTGTCGATGAACGGCAATCGTGAATGAGGTAGGGAACAGTAAACAGTAATTAAAGAATAAGGGAGGGCAACTCTCGCTCCCTTGATGAAATAAACAGATAGATACCCACAACTCCAAACGAATGCTGCTTACTACACTCAATCGCCTAGCAGAAATGACAAGAGAGAGAGAGAGAGAGGAGAGAGAGAGAGAGAGGAGAGAGAGAGAGAGAGAGATAGGGAGAGAGAGAGGAGAGAGGAGAGGAGAGAGAGAGAGAGAGAGAGAGCGCACACATTTCTGCAGTGCCATTGGGTGTCGTCAGCAGCATTCGTTTAGAGTTGTGAGCGTCTATTTGTTTATTTTGTCAAGGGAACAAGAGCTACCCCACTTGTTCTTTAATTATTGTCAGTGATCAAACCCTCCGTGTTCTTTAATTATTGTCAGTGAACAAACCCTCCGTGTTCTTTAATCATTGTCAGTGAACAAACCTTACGTGTTCTTTAATTATTGTCAATAAACATTTTCTGGCGTTGCAGACCGCACCAGGTCTTAAGTGATGCTTGGCTCTGTGAGTCGTAATGTATTTTTCTGAGATACTGATGAAACAAGTCTTTGTCCACGCTGTAAATCTTACTTCTTTTGGCTGCTGGAATGGTTTCTTGGCAAGTTGGCAGGAGTCTCTGAACAAGTAATCCTGGGTTTTCTTTTTTCTTCTTCTTTACCTGTTCTGCTTTTATTGTCCGTGTGTCAAAACGTGTTCCACTCGCTCCAGACAAAACTACTGGGCCGATCTTTCTCTAACTTTGTAGGTGTGTTCATTATGGGTCACGGATGACGCCCGAGGTGTTATTTTACTGTTATGGCTGTTACTAACGGCCATAACGGCCAATACTAACGGCCATAACGGCCAATACTAACGGCCATAAGCAATACGGTTTTCGCTCTTTATGGAATATCTTAGAAAGTACTTGGCCAATCTCTCTGAAAATTTGTAGGTATGTTCATTATGAGTCACGGATGATGCCCGATGTGTTATTTTACCGTTATATCCGTCACTAACGGCCATAACGGCCCATAACGGTGTTTCTTCTTTATAGAATATCTTAGAAAGTACTTGGCCGATCTTTCTGAAAATGTGTAGGTATGTTCATTATGGGTCACGAATCTGCCCGATGTTTCATTTTACCGTTATAGCCGTCACTAACGGCTATAACGGCCCATAACGCGTTATCGGTTTTTCTTCTTTATAGAATATCTCAAAAAGTACTTGGCCGATCTTTCTGAAAATTTGTAGGTATGTTCATTATGGATCACAGATGATGGCCGATGGTTACCAGAATAGCCGTTACTAACGGCTATAACGGCCCAAAATGGTTTTTCCTCTTTATGGAATATCTCACGCGTGTTCAAGATAAAACTGGGAGTACGTTTATATGCTATGCATCTTGTTGTTGTTGTTGTTGTTATTGTTGTTGTTGTTGTTGTTGAGGGCACTGTTTTGTGTTGTTGTTGTTGAGGGCACTGTTTTGTGTTGTTGTTGTTGAGGGCACTGTTTTGTGTTGTTGTTGTTGAGGGCACTGTCTTGTTGTTGTTGTTGAGGGCACTGTTTTGTTGTTGTTGTTGAGGGCACTGTCTTGTTGTTGTTGTTGTTGAGGGCACTATTTTGTGTTGTTGTTGTTGAGGGCACTGTTTTGTTGTTGTTGTTGAGGGCACTGTCTTGTTGTTGTTGTTGTTGAGGGCACTATTTTGTGTTGTTGTTGTTGAGGGCACTATTTTGTGTTCTTGTTGTTGAGGGCACTGTTTTGTTGTTGTTGTTGTTGAGGGCACTGTCTTGTTGTTGTTGTTGTTGAGGGCACTATTTTGTGTTGTTGTTGTTGAGGGCACTATTTTGTGTTGTTGTTGTTGAGGGCACTATTTTGTGTTGTTGTTGTTGAGGGCACTGTCTTGTTGTTGTTGTTGAGGGCACTGTTTTGTTGTTGTTGTTGAGGGCACTGTCTTGTTGTTGTTGTTGTTGAGGGCACTATTTTGTGTTGTTTTGTTTTGAGGGCACTGTTTTGTGTTGTTGTTGTTGAGGGCACTGTCTTGTTGTTGTTGTTGAGGGCACTATTTTGTGTTGTTGTTGAGGGCACTGTTTTGTGTTGTTGCTGTTGAGGGCACTGTTTTGTGTTGTTGTTGTTGAGGGCACTATTTTGTGTTGTTGTTGTTGAGGGCACTGTCTTGTTGTTGTTGTTGTTGAGGGCACTGTTTTGTGCTTTTAGGGCTTCCCGGTGCCTCTCTAGCTCTTTGTTATCGACTTCTGAGGCAGCTCGTAACTGTTTCCTGAAATTTCTCTTTCTTCTCGATGCACTGTGAAATGTATGTGGCGAAGTCGGGGTGGCTTGGGTGGGGGTTAGGGCGTGGGGAGGAGGGAGGGTGGCAAAGGGAGTTGTGGGGTGGGGTGGGGAGGGGGGAAGGGGATAGCTAGGTAATTACCGAACACGAAGTTAAACTTTCTCTGCCCTTTACTTCGCTATTCGTGCGTTTCGTTATTTTTTTCCCCCGCTATTTCATTCGAGTCTTTTTTTCCTTTGTGGAATGATTGTACTTTCCCTGAGCTGAAATGTGAGAGCCTGGAGAATGGGATGGGATGCGTATGCAATTTTTGTTGAAAGAAATATTGATGGTACAGACATTCATATCTGAATGGGCACAATAAGACATTTATATCTAACCGGCTTGTTGTATATGCACTGCCTTACATTTCATTCGATGGTTTCTATTTGAATGAATACACAGGGTTTTTTTTTTCTTCTGTGCAAGACTTGTTGGGTGGTGGTAATGGTGGTGATAGTAGTAATAGTAGTGGTATTGTTAATGTTATTGATATTCCTATTTCCCTTGCTGTCAAGTTAAAATTGTATACATATTATGTGTATGACTGACAAAGATGCCAATGCAGTATTGAAATCTCCAGCGCACTGTACTCTTTCAGCTTATTTGTAAGCTCTGATTTGTTGATTAATTAAAAAAAATCTCTTTCTTGTCCAGATGTTATTCTGTTTTCCTAGCGTCTTTTGTCCAGATGTTATTCATGTTTTCCTAGCGTCTTTTGTCCAGATGTTATTCATGTTTTCCTAGCGTCTTTTGTCCAGATGTTATTCATGTTTTCCTAGCGTCTTTTGTCCAGATGTTATTCATGTTTTCCTAGCGTCTTTTGTCCAGATGTTATTCATGTTTTCCTAGCGTCTTTTGTCCAGATGTTATTCATGTTTTCCTAGCGTCTTTTGTCCAGATGTTATTCATGTTTTCCTAGCGTCTTTTGTCCAGATGTTATTCATGTTTTCCTAGCGTCTTTTGTCCAGATGTTATTCATGTTTTCCTAGCGTCTTTTGTCCAGATGTTATTCATGTTTTCCTAGCGTCTTTTGTCCAGATGTTATTCATGTTTTCCTAGCGTCTTTTGTCCAGATGTTATTCATGTTTTCCTAGCGTCTTTTGTCCAGATGTTATTCATGTTTTCCTAGCGTCTTTTGTCCAGATGTTATTCATGTTTTCCTAGCGTCTTTTGTCCAGATGTTATTCATGTTTTCCTAGCGTCTTTTGTCCAGATGTTATTCATGTTTTCCTAGCGTCTTTTGTCCAGATGTTATTCATGTTTTCCTAGCGTCTTTTGTCCAGATGTTATTCATGTTTTCCTAGCGTCTTTTGTCCAGATGTTATTCATGTTTTCCTAGCGTCTTTTGTCCAGATGTTATTCATGTTTTCCTAGCGTCTTTTGTCCAGATGTTATTCATGTTTTCCTAGCGTCTTTTGTCCAGATGTTATTCATGTTTTCCTAGCGTCTTTTGTCCAGATGTTATTCATGTTTTCCTAGCGTCTTTTGTCCAGATGTTATTCATGTTTTCCTAGCGTCTTCAGTTGTGGTTGTTTCGCTCCGTAGGTTTCCTTCATTTTGTTTATATTCTGTGTCTCCGAGTTTAATTTGATTATGCTCCAGTGTATTCTTTCCTGCCTGAGTATCCAATTTATGTACTATTTTCACTTAGTTTTACCCATTCCTCTTATCATCATCATCATCATCATCATCATCATCATCATCATCATCATCATCATTATCATCATCATCATCATTGTCATTATTATTATCATTATTATGAATACCTATATAGCGCCTATCCTCGGCTGGAGACCAAGCTCTAAGCGCTTTACAGTCCACACTCGTTTACACAACGGGCTGCAATGAAACAAACTGAAGCGTTACTTGAACACGACAAAAAAGCAGAAGAGCACACAAAACAAAGTGTGAAGTAACGCAGTTTCAATGCACGACACAAAACAGGACAAGAAATTGTCGGCAATATGCCTTCCAACGGGCTGCCTACCAGCTGGCGCTTCATTCAGTCGTTTCCCGTGTCATCCAGTCAGCATCGTTCAATATCGTTCACTCAATTTCCTTACTTCCTTCATTCTTTCCATTTCTCACGCAGGGTGCATGATATGTGTAACGTGTCATCCATACCAACGGCCAAACTGGCCTTTTCTTCCAAAAGTTGGTGATGGGATTGTACGTGTGTGCAAGATGTTATGCGTGCGTTCACACGCGGAACCTCGGTGTATAGTTTCATTCGAAGGACTGTATGGGAAATGGAGTCAGAACCAATGTTAACTCTGAGGGAAAAATCCCCCCTGTACCGAAACGGCCCTTGTGCGCTTTGGCATGGCAAGTTGACTCTGGCGTTTGGCATCGACAGCCTGCATGATTTCCTTGCTTCAATCATCAGCGTGGATTATTCAGGCCAGATAATAAGCACAAAAACAAGATTTGTGCATCTTGCACTCAATAAAAAGAAAGAAAAAAAATTATAAGGTGAACAATGTCAGAATACACTATCTAATCTGTATAAACAAATACCAAGTCATCATTCCATCATAAACTACAGTGCAACTGGTTGTACAGATAGCATTACACATCGCGTTAGGTACACAAATTAGGCTCACAAGTCTAATGAACACGAGATGTTGGAATCATAAACAATGAGGGAAAAACCAGCTGCCTTGGCGAAGTGGTCAGCGTCACGGACTCCCGGCTGGGAGGTCGTGTGTTCGATTCCCATCAGAGCCATTTGTTTGGGGGATTTTTCATCTCGGACTGGCTCTTGTCCATGGTTCAGTTTACCACGGGCTCAGTTGGGAAGACTGGGACCACACAGTCGAGTTTGATCCACTTGACGGATGCGTCTCTGGCAGTGTTGTTCAATGAGCGGCGTAGGTGCAATTTCACGGAGGTGGCATAGAAGGTGGGACAGAAGAGAAAAAAAAGAAAGAAAAATAAAGTTAATTAACACAATCATAGAAAGGAGGAGATGTGATACAGGTGTGGGACAGGAAAGGGTTGGGGGAGGGGGCGGGGAGGAGGAAGAGATTACTGGGGTGGGGAGTAGATAAAAAAGAGAGAAATAGAAATACAACAAATCCATTACTTTACTGCTTGGTGGCCAGAGAAGGTATTCAAGCGGAAAAAAAATCAATTTCTCGAAGAACTCAACGGCCATCAACATCGCCTGCAAACACTCTAACCCTCTGCTTACTGGCCCATTACAGTCACGGGTCCCTCTGAACTCCATCATTACAGCTCTGATAGGGCGCCGACGTTTCATTTCTGCGAAGTGGTCTGGCGCCTATAAGAGCGAGCCGTCGGAGAGGAGGCTGAAAGGGACCACAAACATCCCTTAATTAACGCCTTTCAAATACACAACTAACTGCAATCCAACTTGTCTCCAAAGACCTCACCAACACTCGGCTGCCTGAGAACTGTTTTGAGGCCTATACCATACACGCAGATGGATACGGAAACACTGTCGTAACGATGGAAATCCTAGACACTGAACAATGAATAACAATGGTGCATTAGCTGTCTGGAAAACAATCACTGGGGCTGCAACGGCTCTTGAAAAGGTGCTAACAGAAGTATAAACGTCTGTGAGTAAATGTTGAAAATGATTCTTGACTGCTGATCTTTTTTGTCACAAATGAAAACTGTCTTTGAGGATGTTGTGAGGATTTGCAATTAAAAAAGAAAAACAAAAGCAGAAATCGTCAACGTTTCGGTCGCAGACAGTCTTCGGAACTGATGACATCAAATGAAACCAAATAGATATGTATAGATAATAACGTATAAAAGCATATACGTGAATGGACGAATACGTGTTTAAAAGTGTGTGTGTGTGTATGTGTGTGTGTGTGTGTGTGTGTGTGTGTGTGTGTGTGTGTGTGTGTGTGTGTGTGTGTGTGTGTCTGTCTGTCTGTCTGTGCGTGAGTACAACTAAGAGTTAATGTGATGATAAATTGGTTTGGTCAGTGTGTGTGTGTGTGTGTGTGTGTGTGTGTGTGCGTGCGTGCGTGCGTGCGTGTGTGCGTGCGTGCGTGCGTGCGTGCGTGCGTGTGTGTGTGTGTGTGTGTGTGTGTGTGTATGGTGTTGTGTGTGTGTGTGTGTGTGTGTGTGTGTGTGTGTGTGTGTGTGTGTGTGTAAAATGGGGAGAAGAAAAAGGGGAGGCAGATAGAGGGAAAAGGCAAAGAGCAACAGACAGAGAAAAACAAAGGGAGAGAATGGTAGAGGAGGAGTCTTACGCTTGGAAGGGGGCGCTTGAGGATGTGTATGAGGGGAAAAAAGGAAGAATGAAAACCGCGGGAGGTGTGTGTGTGTATGTGTGTGTGTGTGTATGTGTGTTTGTGTGTGTGTGTGTGTGTGTGTGTGTGTGTGTGTGTGTGTGTGTGTGTGTGTGTGTGTGTGTGCGTGCGTGCGTGCGTGCGTGTGTGCGTGATACTCTATGTCATGTTATAATTATGTTACATAATTATGTAGATGAGGTGTGGATAAAAATATGGTGGCATGGGGAAATTGGAGAGAGAGGGATAGAGAGAGAGAGGGATGAAGGAGAAGTTGGTGGAAATGAAAGAGTGGGCAAAGAGCTGGAATGATTGAAACTGAAACAATCGGTTGTGGGGACTGAATGAGTCCTTTTTCTTGGGAGGAGTGTCATGACCACTTAGAGCGCACAAATAAAACAAGATGCGAAGCATATAAACGTACACCCAGTTTATCTTGAATACAAATACTTTCTGAGATATTCCATGAAGAAGAAAAAAAAACTGTTTTGGGCCGTTATAGCCGTTGGTAACGGCTAGTCCGGTAAATTAAAACATCGGGCATCATTCGTGCCCCATAATGAACATGCGTACACATTTTCAGAAAGATCGGCCCAGAAGTTTTGTGTGGAGAGAGTGGAATACATTTTGACCACGGACAGACACACAGACAGACAGACAGACACACAGACAACATTTCTTCGTTCCCATTGTAAAGTACTCCCTGTTCTATAAGAACTGGGAGTTCAAAAAACGCTGAAGCGTGTCACCTCACCAGGTAAGAAGGGACAAGAGGAGAGGAAAGACTTAATCTACATGAACAGCAGGAAGAGACAGAAGGTTTCCATATTCCAGAAGTATCACTGATAATTCATGATAAAGGAGAGATCTTTTATTGTGGTGTGATTGTTATGGTCAGCAGTTTGTCCAAAACGTCATCTTGTAATGTTTGATCCTAAATTTTTAACAGACATCAACCAACGGTCGTGACTTGGAACCACTGGTAGGATCGGAACTTTACGGCTGAAAAACTTGTCTCTTTTCACACAGTAATAAATGGGATCCTGCTTCAGTTCAGGGAACGTTCAGGCGGTGGAAGGAGAAGGATTGGCTATATCTTCCATAATGCCAAACCCTAAACGCAGTAAATCGCTGACAGTTTACTGGCTCTAGGGCTATAAGCTATAGCTTTAACATTTTCATTTTCAAGAGATTTACATGAGATTCGAAACACACACACACCCCCTCAAAAAAAAAAAAAAAAAAAAAAGAAAAGAAAAAAGAAAAGAAAAGAAAAAAGCATCTATCTTTCATGACAGCTGAATTGTGTTTCGAGAACGAAAAGAAAATGACTGTCGATTATAATGTGTGTGCCAATGGGCATTACACACACAACACACACACACACACACACACACACACACACACACACACACACACACACACACACACACACACACACAGAGAGAGAGAGAGAGAGAGAGAGAGAGAGAGAGAGAGAGAGAGAGAGAGAGAGAGAGAGAGAGAGAGAGCGCATGATATTTCAGGACGGCCATTTCGTGGGTACTGGTCTCTAACGGTCGATCATGTTAAGGAGAGAAACAGGGTAAAAACAACAACAACAACAACAAATAAAAACCGTACAAAGACAGTCCTCAACAGGTGACGTATGGTCGTTTTGTGGGGACATCGACTCACAGCGCCGTGTATCTGGGGTGGGTGGCTGGAAGATGTTACCTGGCTTGTACACTCGGACATCTATCTCCTTCTGTTCCCACGACGACAGGGGTTTGGGAACCGTTGAAATGGCAGTCACCGTTGTTGTTGTTGTTTTTTCTTCTGGGACCAGAAAAGGGTTTATTGATCTAGACAGCGCACTGTGGGTTATTCGCCGTCACTGTTGTTGTTGTTGTTGTTGTGTTGTTGGTGTGTGTGTGTGTGTGTGTGTGTGTGTGTGTGTGTGTGTGTGTGTGTGTGTGTGTGTGTGTGTGTGTGTGTGAGAGAGAGAGAGAGAGAGAGAGAGAGAGTAGACAGAGAGTAGACAGACAGAGAGAAGGAGGAGGGAGTGGGGAGGAGAGAGAGGAGAGAGAGAGAGAGAGAGAGAGAGAGAGAGAGAGAGAGAGAGAGAGAGAGAGAGAGAGAATGCGAATATGAATGCGAATGTTTATTCAGATTTTAGGCCTAGGCCCCTATTTGAAGGGGATGGTCGTTCACCGACTCATATTATCTCACACGCACACACGCACACCACACCACGCACACACACACACAGCACGCACGCACGCACGCACGCACGCACGCACGCACGCACACACACACACACACACACACACACACACACACACACACACACACACACACAATATATATATATATATATACAGGGTCGAACTTTAATTAAGGACCACTTATACACAGTCTCACAAAACATAGAAAGAAAAACCGACAAACGACAGAAACTTTATAAATGTTTAATTTCATTATCAGTGAACAACATTTTGTCACTTTCATCGAAAAAATCATTCTTTCTGATTAGACAGGGGAGCCTGAATGAGACTACCCCCCAAAATGACATTCACAAAAAGAGTGTTTCTTTACAGTCTGATCAAAACCGAGTGTGCCCCCCTCGTGCTGCCACACAATCCACACAGCGCTGCCTCATGGTGTTGACTGTTCTTGTAATGAGTGCCTGGGGGAAGTTTGCCCACTCCTGCTGCAGGTAGTGCAGCAGCTCCTGTCGATTTGCCGGAACAGGGTGATTTTCTTGAACTCTCCTCCCAAGCTCGCCCCAGATGTTCTCAATAGGGTTCATGTCCGGGCTGTTTGCCGGCCATGGCATCCTGGTGATGCCAGCTTGCACCACAAAAGTGTTCACGGCTCGACAACGATGTGGGGTGGCATTATCGTCCATGAACACAGCCTGAGCCCTAATCTGCTGGAGTGCTGGGACAACCAAAGACCGTAAAATCTCCTGCAGGTAGCGTTGGCCGTTCAGGTTGCCATCCACATGGTACAGTGGAGTCTTGTGGTGACCGCTGATGCCCCCCCCCCCCCCCCCCCCCCCAACCATGACGGAGCCACCACCAAAAGCGACGACCTCCTGGATGACGTCATCTGCCAGCTGCTCCCTGGGACGCCGCCACACCCGAATGCGTCCATCTCGTGGCTTCAACTGGAACTTGGACTCATCGGTGAAAAGCACCATCCGCCACTGAGCCCGTGTCCATGTTCGATGAGCTGTGCACCAGGCCAGGCGACGTGCCCGGTGGGCCGCAGTCAGTTTTGGTTTCCGGACTGGGCGCCTTGCTCGAAGGTTGGCAGTATTAAGGCGCCGCGGCCCGCCGTATGGTCATCTCACACACTGCTGTGTTAGTGGCAGCTTGGGGCCGACGCCTGATGGTGTTGGAGGTGGTGGTCCTGGTCCGAAGAGCATGTCTGCGGATGAACCTGTCATCTCTTGCAGTGGTGTTCTTTGGCTGGCCTGGACGAGGTCTCTCTTTGACAGTTCCAGTGGCTTGAAAACGTTCTCTCAGCCGAATGATGACGGAGTGGGACACTTGGAGTCTTCTGGCCACTTCTCGAACGCCAACTCGATCCTGCAGCCATGCAATCGCCCGGGTCCGGTCAAAATCAGACAGCTTGCGTCTTGGAGGCATTTTTGTGTTATGAAGAATTATGCACGTTGGGCTGCTTTTAGGGGCATTCCAGTCAGTAAAATGCTCTGCAATGCATTGGTTTTTGCACGTGCATTTGGAATTTCAGTGCAAAACCGTTTGAAGCAGTGTTCACTCTTGCTTAAAAAACAAGCAATTTTGACAACAATCTGCAACTTTCAACCCCCCCTCTGCATGCCGCACGTGACAATAAGACAGCTTTCGCAAGCTTTGCGGAATACTCTGTTAACCCCTTAAACATTTCCCAGTCGAATTCTTTGAATAAATGCATTGCTTGTATTTTTGGCCAATTTAAAAAGAAAGGGCCTTTTTTCGGGGTGGTCCTTAATTAAAGTTCGACCCTGTATATATATATATATATATATATATATATATATATATATATATATATATATATATATATATATATATATAATAACATGGAATTTAGACACTGGTCATAAAGCATTTGTCATGCACTAAACACAAATAAAGTAAAGCATAACAAAGCAAAACAAAGGAAAAAATGTCATTGGTATGTTGTCCATCAATGGTACTTTTTATGTGAAGCAGTACACAAACGTTTAAAAGCTTTATAAGTGAATAGTGCTACATTAGATAATACACTCATTTCTACATGCCATAAGTATATTAAACCTGAACTGACATGGGTCATTATAATACTTAGGCTGAATATCATTTATCTCAAATCCTCAATCATGAAAAACAACTCTCTTCAAAACATAATTTTTCTGCTCCTTCGCTGGTGTGTGGGTGTGTGCGTGTGTGTGTGTGTTTGTGTGTGTGTGTGTGTGTGTGTGTGTGTGTGTGTGTGTGTGTGTGTGTGTGTGTGTGTGTGTGTTTGTGTGTGTGTGTGTGTGTGTGTGTGTGTGTGTGTGTGTGTGTGTGTGTGTGTGTGTGTGAGTGTGTTAGGGCTTATTGCTGTAAGCGCTTAGGGCTTTTGTTTAAGATTAAGCGCACTAAATGTTCCTTATTTTTGTTATTATTATTATTATTAAAACAGGGCAACACAGAATAATATGAATGGCATCTTCCTTAGAGATATGACACAAGCGACACATAACTTCATCTGCTTTTCCACTGCATCTAAATCGGTGGCTGGCTATATCTGACACACCAAATCTTCGTTTTGTTGGAGCACTTTTAACATATCTATTCATGACAATTTCAACATACGGTTCCACAAGATTTGTTGTCTTAAATGCCCTATATTCAGCAAATCGGTCGCTAGTGTGCATGTTTAAAGCATTTACTAAAGGCTGCAATATTTTCGACACCTTGGTTATCCCATACAAAAGCAAAACCATAAGAATATAGGCACTTACGAACATTTGTGGCCCACGTCTTCTTTCCATTAATATCAAGATCATATACACTTCATACGCTTTAAATGGTAACTTGTAATTTTCCATCCTTGTCAGTTTTAGCCAGTGACTGATGATGCATTTTACGTATGAGTTTATATGGATAGGATATTTCCCTATTTCTCCATATACCAAATCATTAGGAGTACGACTGTCGACGTTCAAAAAGCGTTTCATGGCAAACAAATACAGCTTTTCGATAACATTTCTGCTTTCGAACGCCCATATTCAGCCCCATATTGTAAAATTGATTGAACTTGTGAATCAAATAACTTTTAAAATATTTAAACGAACTACAGTCAAGCTTATACATTATCTTAAGTATAATTAGAACAGCTCTTTTTGCTTTGTTAACTATATCTCTACATGCATAGGTAAAACTCAGCCTGGTTGAAAAGAATATACCCAGATACTTATATACGTTTACTACTTTTACTGGCTCATTTCCATACATCCAATGTTCATGTCTAGCCAGATACCCACCCTTGCGAAAAACAATGACATTTGTTTTCTCCATATTCACCTTTAGCTCCAGTCTCATTGCAGCTGCATACAAACTATTCAATTGTCTTTGTAGGCCAACAACTGATATTGATAACAAGATAATATCATCCGCAAAAAGTAATATGAACAATTCTATCAAATCAAAGAACACACCATGTTTGCCATTTTCTATAATTTCTAGTGCAAGTTCGTTGACGAACAACGAAAAAAGAATCGGGCTGCAAACATCACCTTGCTTTACTCCCCTTGTGCAATTCACAACATCTCGTAATTTACCCCCATTTCTTATCCTAGCCTGTGCATCTCTATACATACTCTTAATGCATCTATATAATTTACCACTGACTCTATTTTTAGCAACACAGGCCATAGCAAATTTTTAGAAATGGAGTCGAAAGCTTTCTCAAAATCTACAAATGCAACATACAACTTTTGATTCTTTGCAAACTGTTTCTGAATGGCAGCTAGCAATGTAAATATATGATCTATCGTACAGTAGTCCTTCTTAAACGCTGCTTGATGTTCCCCAGTTATGTTATTTAAATTTACCCACTCTGCTGTTGATTATTGAGCTATATAACTTACTACTTATATTACACAATGATATACATCTGTAGTTCTTCATGTTATTGACTTCGCCTTTCTTAAAAAGTGGTATAATAGTTGACTCAGTCCAGTCATCTGGATAGATTCCATTATTGAATAAATGGTTAAATAATTTCACTAAAAACATTAACACTGGCTCTCCTGCGCTTTTAAAGAACTCTCCAATTAAATCATCAGGTCCAGCCGATTTACCATTCTTCAGCTTTCTAACTGCTATCATTACCTCGTCCCTAGATACTGGCCTGTCATATATCTCATCACCGTCCTCTACTGTATCATAATCTGGAAAATCACGTGTTTCTCTATCTAATAACATCTTAAAATGACCAAACCCCTGATCAATGTATGTGTTTATTTTGTGGTTGTGTTTTTAAACGAGAGAATTTCTTAACCGTTTCCCAAAATGTCTTCTGGCATTTAACAGAATCAAGCAGTTCCTTAACATTGATTCATTTTGTTCCTCCTTCCTCATTATCATGTTTTTGGATTCTCTTCTAGCTATACAAAATCTAATTCGGTCATTTTTATCCAGTGAAACGCTTAAACAATCTATGAAGTCTTTTTACTTTTCGTTTGTTTGATTTGCACCCGTGGTCAAACCATCCTTTGCTTGACTGCTTATGTATCGTATTCGTTTCCTCATATGCCTGCCTGATCTTTAACAATCTGGTTAAACCTATCTATTGCTATGTTAAAATCAACATTGATTACGTCTGTGGCAACTTCTAACTCTTATTTTTTTTATACTTTATTCGAGTTCATTGAGTCAAAAACATATCTGCGAATATGATGAAATCCATTTATATTTTTCAATGAACATGTCTTCACTCTTATTCACAGAATTCCTGATGGAAGTGATACGTGTTTGATTATTAAAACACAACAAAAGAGGCAGAGAGAGAGAGAGAGAGGAGAGAGAGAGAGATGAGAGAGGAGAGAGAGAGAGAGAGAGAAGAGAGAGAGAGAGAGAGAGAGAGAGAAGACAGAGAGAGAGAGAGGAGAGAGAGAGAGAGAGAGAGAGAGAGAGAGATGGAGAGAAGACAAGAGAGAGAGAGAGACAGAGAGAGAAAGAGAGAAGACAGAGAGAGGGAGAGAGAGAGAGAGAGAGAGAGAGAGAGAGAGAGAGAGGAGAGAGAGAGAGGAAGACAGACAGACAGACAGACAGACAGACAGACACACAGACAGACAAAGAGAGAGAGAAGACAGACAGACACAGAGACAGACAGAGAGAGAGCGAGAGGGGGGAGAAAGAGAGAGAGAGAGAGGAGAGAGAGAGAGAGAGAGAGATGAGAGAGAGAGAGAGAAGACGACAGATACAGGCAGAGGAGAGAGAGAGAGAGAGAGAGAGAGAGAGAGAGAGAGAGAGAGAGAAGACAGAAAGACAGAGAGAGAGAGAGAGAGAGAGAGAGAGAGAGAGAGAGAGAGAGAGGGACTTCAATTTTCAGCCCAATGGCCCATTAAGGGGTCAAGTAACATGAATATAATACGTACACACAAAAAACAAACAAACAACTCTTTGGATGAGACTGAACAGAGATCCTCTGTTACACATTTAAATGTAAAAATGGCAAAAGTGAGAAGAGCAATCGTTTTGTAAGCTGCAAGCACAAAAACAGACTCGATTAAAACAAATTCAGAGATGTAATCTGTATCAGGTTCCGTGGAACTTTTGTCGCTGGCAGAGAGCAATGAAAAGATAGAATGCTAACTACACTGCCGGATAATTCTATTCAAACACTTCACGTTTGTTTGCAAAGGGCAGATGATGAAAATATGTCCACTTTCCTCGTGTTGCATAAACTGTTGTGTGCAGGTTATATCCAAAGTTTCACTGAATGCTCTTTTGAACTTTGCGTTATTTATTGGAAAAACACCAATTTACAGCTTTTGCAACAACGAGAAGAAAAAATGTATGATCTAGATATCTAAAGTATTTCTTCATTTGAAAAGTGGTATCGGGCACATAGTAATGTTGGGCACCGTTATCTATTAATAATCAGGCCGTGTCGGTCCTGTCAGTAACTCTCCTCCATTCTTTGTTTAAACAATAAACTAAAAGAAATGAAACCCCACCTCCCTGCGCCCCCCCCCCCCTCCCTGAGGTGACCATGCACAGATGGATCCACGCTAAGCACTGCGACGTCAACATATCCTATATATGCCATCCACAGCTCCGAGCATGACGTGCTAATGGTGCCATCCACAGCTCTGAACATGACGTGCTAATGGCCAAGAGCTCTGGACATGCCCATTTTTTAAATGCTTGAGCGAGATTTTATGCACCTAACTGTTGTATTCTTGACGGATGAGAGACATAGCCAGTTTCACCATACACGCTCGTGTTTAGGACTTTCAGAGAAATTCTAAGATAACGGTTGCATGCAACCGTATTCACCATTTAAAAAAAATGTTAACTAGTCTGTAGGCACGACACACTGACGACACTCTCACTTAATATGATAATGATGGCACTACTAATGTTAGGTAGGCACTCAAGGTCTGACCAGCGCGTTGGGCCAATGCGTAGGTCAGACATCTGCTAATTCGTAGCCACGAGACCCTCTTCTGCAATTCTCTCATCTTAGTTATTAATTCATTACCCGTCTTCTTTAAATCATGCGCAGTGTATTATCAAAACTTAGCGGATGTAGTGTAGCATATATGGACTTGTCCGCACGCAGTGTCACCTCCTTTGATGAAACTGAAACTGAAAATGGCTCGAAATTTCGGACGCTGACATTAATTGCTAGTTGAATCCAAGTATGAACATCTTTTTAGAAAAGCTTTCACGTATAGTGCATCGATACATTTTTTTTTGTATTTCAAACGTCACCTCCTGCCCTTTATCACAAGGGTGTAAGATCCTGTGTTCAGCTCTGTCTTGTTTGAAAAACAAACGCCAGCCAGTGATTCTGTTTGTTGACTACCTCCGCCTCACTCCCCCCCCCCACCCCACCCCGGGGGGCCCAGTTTTCACGCCTACTCATCTTCTTTGATATTTTTTTGACATTTAGAAATCAACTTTTGTGGTGTACGCTGTTCATCATCTCTACGGATTGGAAAACCTGCGCCTGGAAAGAGAGAGAGAGAGAGAGAGAGAGAGAGAGAGAGAGAGAGAGAGAGAGAGAGAGCGGGGAGATAGAGAGAGAGCGAGAGAGAGGGGGAAGAGAGAAAGAGAGAGAGAGAGCGAGAGAGAGGAGGAGAGAGAAGAGAGAGAGAGAGAGAGAGAGAGAGAGCGAGGAGGAGAGAGAGAGAGGTGGGAGAGAGAAGAGAGAGAGAGGAGAGAGAGATGAGAAGAGAGAGAGAGAGAGAGAGAGAGAGAGAGAGAGAAGAGAGAGAGATGGGGAAGAGAGAGGGAGAGAAGAGGGGGGGGGGGCAAAGTTTGAAAAGAAAGCTGACTTCTGTAATTTTGTACTTCAGTTTCTACAAGTTGTGAAGCCTTTATGAATCGCTTGACATGACAGTAAGTGTTAAAACTATGATGTTCTGTACTGGTATGACACTGGCACGAGCACAGGATCAGCCAAATGATGGGCAGGTGGCATTTTTCTTTTAACGCGAACACGAGAAACCATCTCCCCTCTCACACGTCTGTCTGTCCGTCTGTCACACCCTCTCACCCAACCTCTCTCATCTCTCTCTGCGTCTCTCTCTCTCTGCCTCTCTGTCTTCTCTCTCTCTCTCTCCTTCTCTCTCTCTCTCTCTCTCTCTCTTTTCCTCTCCACACACACACACACACACACACACGCACCACCACACACACACACACACACACACACGCACACACACACACACACACACACACACACACACACACACACACACACACACACACACACACACACACACACACACACACACACACATGGTGTGACATTATATCCTTCAAGAATGCATGTATTGACCAGGTCTAACACTTCTCTTCACCATCGATGTGCAGGTGCTGGCATTATGATTCCCAATTTTTTTTTTAAAGTGGAAAAAAGTGAATTGTTTCGAGACGGGTTTCTTTGTATTTACATCCAAATTGTATGCCATACTTACGGCTCTAACTCTGCTATGTGCAAGCAGCATTGCACTGTTCAGATCCTGATTTGTTTTTACTCAAAAGCCATTCTTCCCAACTTCAAAAAGAGTGATTCCAGTGGTAATGAGAGGTCTGCTTTTTGATATGATAACTTATCTTCTTCTTCCTCGTTCGCCTCCTTCTAGATGAGCAACCCGGTGTCCTCGATGAAGGCTGCCGTCCATCGCAGCTCCTCCAGGGTGCCGTACAGCTTGGCTTCCACTGCTGTCTGTGTTGGCCAGTACTTTCTCCTCGTTGCTGCATGCGTCATACAGTATTGAAGGATGTGGTCGATTGTCATTGGTCCCTCACCACAAGGGCACTCTCCGCTCTGTCCAATGTCAAATTTTGTGTGCATGTGGTGGAGCAGGCGATTGTGTCCAGTCCTCAGGCGAAAGATCTTGACTGTTCCCGTCGTCCCAGCAAATGGTATCTGGGTTGTATTTGGAGTGCTGGAGGCGCCACTTTATTCCTTGCTGTGCCTTGATGATTGTCCTAATTTCATCGTATGACACCAGGTTGTTGGCCTGCTCCTTCTGTGCACCGTCTTTTGCCAGAATGTCCGCTTTTTCGTTGCCTCTGATGCCACAGTGTGCTGGTACCCATTGTATCACCACTTTCTCCACTCTGGCACTCAGGGCAACAAGGGCTGAAGTGAGATGGTTATATGATAACTTATGAATCAGGAAGAGATTTTTCTCGGTTCTGTCACATTTTAATGTATCGACAGGAACGACAGACTAGCAAAAGAAGTTGAAATGAGAAAAAATAATCTAGACAGAATCTTCAAATTAGGTAAGTGAAAAAGTGTATTTATAAGGAACAAATGTAAATCAAATCTGAGATTTTATCCCGTCTCAGGTACATTTCAATTTATTTTTAAAAAAGTCCTGTTCGTGTTCACGAAAAATCAAATGCTCTCTAAATATAGCTTATGTTTGTGTGTCCATCCATTTCATGGTCATTGTTTTATTTTTGAGCGTCAGGTCTTAACCTGTTTACACTTAGATTCTAAAGCAAAGTTCGACAGTGTGAAATGCTTAAAATGTTACACCTAGGCCAAGTAATGTTGCAAACAGCAAAACTGACACCCGGTACTGAAGTTAGTCGACTTTCATAGACCATTAATTATGTCTGAGAGTTCCGTCATTTTTACCTGGTATGTTCTTGATTAGTTTTTCATTTGTTGTTGTTGATGGTACTGTTGTTTTTGCTGGGGAAAGGGGGTTGAATCTCACACAATTTGTCTTACCGTTTATCCTTACCACCCTCCGCATCGCACCGATCCCTTCACACACACACACACACACACACACACACACACGCACACGCACACGCACACGCACACGCACACACAATACACATAACACAACACACATACACACACACCATTTTTTCTGTTTCGGTTAATGTCACCCCCGTTTGAAGACAGTATAGAAAAAAAAACTTTAACTTTCAAGCCATGGATACAGTTTCTTCTCTTCATGTAGGTGCTAGATCGTGTTTTATTTGTTTTGTGCTCTTCACTTGTTCATTGATCTTAACCTTTTCCCAGATCTTCTTTGTTCCTACTCCCTTGCCCACACACACAAAACACACACACACACACACACACACACACCCCACACACACACACACACAACACACACACACACACACACACACTCTCTCTCCTCTCTCTCTCTGTCTCTCTCTCTCTCCCTCCCTCCCTTTCTCTCTCTCCCTCTCTCTCTCTCTCCCCTCTCCCTCCCTCCCTCCCTCTCTCTCTCTCTCACTCCCCTGTCACCTCCAACTCTCAACTTACCCCTCCCTTACCTTGCCTGTCTGTCTGTCTGTCTGTCTGTCTCTCTCTCTCTCTCTCTCTCTCTCTCTCTCTCTCTCTCTCTCTCTCTCTCTGTCTCTCTCTGTCTGTCTCTGTCTCTGTCACTGTATCTCTCTCTCTCTCTCTCTCTCTCTCTCTCTCTCTCTCTCTCTCTCTCTCTCTCTCTCTCTCTCTCCTTCTTCGCTTATGTGCGAATGTTAGTCGATGATATCGCGTGCACGTTAACGCATCCACATTTTTTTAACTCTGGAGACGATGATAATTTCTTTCGCCATGCTTGTATCTGAGACTAATTTAAAACAGTAATGCGTAGAAAACCAAGCAGCTAGCTTCCCCCCCCCCCCTTGTTTTTGTTGAATTTGAAAATGAAATGAGGCAGGGGAAAAGTGAACAATAAACAGTAAACAAGTAGGGTAACTCTTGCTGCCGTAAGAAATCCTAACACATAGTAACTTTTAAACGTTTATACTTGAATAAAGTCGGACAGCCTTTTAAACTTGAATAAAGTCGTTTTTGTATTTGTCTGACTTTATTCAAGTTTGAAAGGCTGTGCCGGTCTTGAATAAAAGTTACTATGTGTTAGGTTTTCTTGTGGGAGCAAGAGTTACCCTACTCGTTAACTGTTCCTTGTTTTTGTTGTTGTTACTTGGCTATGGTCTCATGGCTGTCTGTGCATATCTATGTTTGTCATGTTTGTTCTGTTTGTCCTGTTTGTCCTGTTTGTCCTGTCCGTGACCGCTTTTTATCATTACTCACCATCTGATGTATTGCTCTCCAGTCATAGTAAAAGACTTTAAAAAAAAATTAAAGACTTGGCCTTCTGAAGGTAGTAATGTTACAGATTAATTACTTAGCAAAATGTTTGACCGTTTACAAATTTTGACAAATGATGGTACACAGTTTCATGTTTTGGGCTTTTCCGAATCACGTTTAAAGAACGTATTCTAGATTCTGAAATTTCTATTTCTGAGTACAGTTTCAGTCTTAAAGAGACCTGTTGGCTTTTTATAATTGCCAAAGTATTGGTTTAAAACGAGTTAAAAACATCGTGACTGCTATAAAGTTAGGTGTATATGGGTACAAATTAATTCCAAAAGAAGCAAGCCAGTTCTTTTCTGTTATGCATACTGAAATTCGGCAGAATGTGTCAATTGAATGTACACTTTTATAGTGTACGATAGTTTTCTATTTTCAAATGTGTCGATCCTGTTAAGTGATTCTAACATTGATTTGCTAAGTTGTAACAAAACACGTGTTCGTTGTAATAAATCAGTTCAGTTAATCCAATTGATAGATAAACCTCTGCTGCTAACACTCACTTCTAAAACTCTTATCGATGACTTATGCAGCAAAACAAAACATAACATGATGTCAACCTCGGGGTATGTCAGTGGAGGAAGGACTAGCACACAGCCCAAACACACTCACAGCTTGTTTACAATCTCATTCATATATCATGCATTCGTCAAATCAAACCACTAGCAAAGTCTATAACTTTACTACACATAATCATGGAAGAAAACATCAATGCGCATGGAGTCAAACAAAATAAAACATTCTCTCTGAACTTCACAAAACCATTTATCTAAATAATCATAACTAACCCGGGTATAAATAGATTTCTACTTTACCTGGCCAGGTGATCTTAAACTATTTACGAATCACTGTCTTTCCTTTTCTTCTTTTTTCTTCTTTTCTTTTCACTGTCACTTTCACAAACACCAGTCACGACACAACTGCTGGCACTGGTCAGGTTGGACTGCTGGCACTGGTCAGGTTGGACCGCTGGCACTGGTCAGGTTAGACTGCTGGCGCTGGTCAGGTTACTGGCGTTGGCCTGTGGTTCTGCCTGATGAAAGTGGCGCTGCAGGTATGAGGTCGAACCCCCGGTTCAGATTGAACAGTGACTACCAGACATCGATCTGTTCTCCTTTCTTCCTTCCTTCACTAACGCATTGCACTCTCTCTCTCTCTTCTAGTCTGCTCTATCAAATGGACATGGTTGCTTTTCTTTTCTTTTTTCTTTTTCTTTTTTTTTCTCTTCATCAGTTAGCAACTCTCTCTCTCAACATCTCTCCTTAGTCCTTCCTCTGCAGACTCTATCTAGTGCTAATGCTTCAACTCGTTCTCTTCACTCCTCTCATCTCTCTGCTCTTCTCTCGTCAGAGCCTACTCCCAGAACCTCTCCCTCTCTCTCTGGTTCTTCTTTCTCCTCTCTTCTCTTGTTCCCCCCTCTCTCACTCCCCTCACTTTCTTATCCCGTTCCCATCTGTCAAAGGGTGAGTACCATTGGTCAGAATTTTTCCCGCCTTGTAAAAGGTTACCTCCCTTCTAATTCCATTGGACGTTCAAATCGTCACAGTCACATCTACTGGCCTTGCTCTCTGTGGTGGTCAATGGGTCACTTAATTAATTAGCTTGATTTTGCCCCCACCACACAATACCTTCCCCCTTCCTACTTCAACCGGCGACGTTTGACTTAACTGTCGGCGCTGGTCTTGCGAAATTAGCCACATCAGTCTGACCCAGACGCCGAGATCCGTCTGGCCAGACCTATTGAGACGTCGGTCAAGCCACTCAGTCTGTCTACAGGACGATGCTGTCTCCGTGAGGACTAAAAATAGCCTCTTCACTGTGCCTAATTGGCTGACGCGACACCGAAGTCGTCTGCCTGGAGACCAGAATGTTTGGGTTTGGACTTATGTCCAATTGAACTGGCTGGCGACTGACCACGAATTCGGTTTTTCTATTTTTGTCCGTGACACATGACAGAAGTGTGTTTACACAACATAGTTGCAGTGGCCACTGTCCAGTGTGCTCCATACTTGATTTTAAATAAGAGATAAAATTCCAGAGATCCATCGCACGTTTATAAACACCAGATGTTCTACTAGTTTTGATACAGTTTCTGTTTGATTTGAGTAATTCATTTTCCTTACAAATCTTAAATAAATGTTAGCGAACCGCCCAGAGAACGTGGACAAACGAGTCACAAGACAAAACACAACGCGTTTCGACCTCTTAGGTCTTTGTCAGGTGATATATAAACGAATAAAACAACGAAAATTCACTTAGCTTTGATCACTTCAGATCGCTTTGGGTTCAGCGCAAGGAAGAAGGCGTTGAATGAGAACATAGCAGTTACATAGCAGGAAAAAAAAAAAAAGAAGTCAAAATCATACCATATTTACTGAAAATGTATTGGAGTGCATGCTTGTTGATCTGCATGAGTTAGTTTGTATTTGTGAGAAAAAGAATTCCTATGACTGACTCCACACTCTGCCCTGGCCGCAGGGCCTGGCACTGACTCCACACTCTGCCCTGGTTCTCATTCAACGCCTTCTTCCTTGCGCTGAACCCAAAGCGATCTGAAGCGATCAAAGCTAAGTGAATTTTCGTTGTTTTATTCGTTTATATATCACCTGACGAAGGCCTAAGAGATCGAAACGCGTTGTGTTTTGTCTTGTGACTCGTTTGTCCACGTTCTCTGGGCGGTTCGTGAACATTTATTTAAGATTTGTTTAGATTTCCGCCTGCAGTCGTCTCGCTTTGCAACTAGATCATTTTCCTTAGTCTACCAGTTTACAAATTTTGATGAAGCCTGGGAAATCTTATATAAGGTTTAAAAGATCTTTGCCAATTATGCAACATTCAAAACTAAGTGTATTAGATGCAGTCCTAGGTTACATTGGCTAATTGACAGATGTCTAGGACGCTATGCACCTAAGCTCATTCCTTGTGTCTACGAGAACAAAGAAAGAACTTGCTAACCAAAGAAACCTGTCAATTACTTATAACACACAGCTGGAAAGAAATACTTCTAGGAAATTGACCGATTGAATACTGAGAGCGGATCAATTTCGAATGCTATCAATTAGCTGAG
>CM031604.1:9297649-9300149 GCA_018398815.1 Conus ventricosus | reverse complement strand
CCGACAGCCTTGAACACGAGCCGCTCCGGGAAGGTGTTCGTTCTGGCTCTTACAGAAGCGCTACAACATATTTGGCAATGGGGAAGCTGACCAACTGGCAAAGGAAGGAGGACAGCAGCCCCACACCTGGAGCAGGAAGTCTCCTTCGAAGAAGCTAGAAGCATTATCAAAGAAAAGCAGGAACGAAGATGGCTTGAGCAGCACCCAGACTTCAACAAGAAGGATGCATACTACCTGATCAGACCAGACCAAGTGAGCATTGTGAGACTGAGAACCGGGCACTCCAGACTCAAACACCACATGTTCACAAAATTCCACATTGGCGAGTCTTCAGGGTGCCCTGAGGTACAGCCCCAAATGACTGTGGAACTCTTCCTGCAGGACTGTCCCACACTTAAAAAAACGAAGAGCAGAGACCTGGCCTGCCGTGAGAAAAGCTCTAGGGATCTCTGGAGGGCCTCCGCTGTAAAGCAGCCTTCGTCAGTGCCTCTGGGGTTCCTGTCTGAGTGTACGAAGAAGAAGAAGAATCCACTGTCCTGCGCCTACAGTGACAGGAGGGCTGGATCGGGAGAACGCGTCCGCAGTCAGAATGGACGAAGGTCCTACACGTCGTCCGGCCGGACGAGGACAGATGGCGGGGCAAGGGACTGTACCCACTGGTGATCTCACACATATCAGCATCCCGATAGTTTCAACCATAGAGGTGTGTGCCCCCACGAACACGTTTCTCAAGGTCTTTCGTGCACACAACGCAAATGGTTTTTTTAAAAACTGAAACCTACTAAATTAAAAGAGAGAGAGAGAGAGAGAGAGAGAGAGAGAGAGCGAATCACGGTAACGACAAATTAAAAAAAATAAGCAAATTTCAAAAGAAACTGCGCGTATCGACCTTCCTTCTCTTATTCAGGCAAAACAATGAACAACATTTAAGACATTGAAAATGAAGGACGAACAGTCTCTCTGTCTGTCTGTCTGTCTGTCTGTCTGTCCGTCTGTCTGTCTATCTCTTCCCCACATCTCTGTCTGTCTGTCGGCTTTCTGTCTGTCAGTGTATCTGCCTGTGTGTCTGCTTCTCTCTCTCTCTCTCTCTCTCTCTCTCTCTCTCTCTCTCTCTCTCTCCTCTCTCTCTCTGTCTCTCTCGTGGCTTCCCTTGCTTTGCTACCAGCAAGAAAAATTCCGTCAGAGGTCTAACCATTTTCTTTTCTTTTTTGAAAGTGACATTTGACAATGCCTGTTGTAGGAAGGACTCCCACCGTCTTTGGAATGTATGCCGAACACCCTTTTGCAAGGACTATCGCTGTCGTCTCTCAACCTTGAAGAAAGGGGCGCGTTTGAAAGAGCCGCCCAGTCAAGCACACCCCACGCCGCGCGCACCTGTCATGACAATACTGTCGTCTCACCCTCACCTCACCCCACCTCAGGCCCATAACTACAGAAGTAGTCGTTGAGGAAACCTGAGGACCGCAGACGCAACCTCCCCTCTCCATCTGTCTCTGTCAGCAGCCGCCGGCAGCAGCTCACGTGTATGGAGTCCGGTCCATTCTTTGATGATCTCATGCCAGTTCTTCCGCTGTCTTCCTCTTCTTCTCCCGCCTCGATGGTGCCTGGCATGATTGTTTTGGACAGACTGGTGTGTCGAGTGTTGTGCCCAAACCATATATCTGAATTTTGTACTCCCAGTTCTTATAGAACAGGGAGTTCTTTACAATGAGAACGAAGAAATGCTGTCTGTTTGTCTGTCTGCGTGTGTCTGTCCGTGGTCAAACTGTGTTCCACTCGCTCCAGACAAAACTTCTAGGCCGATCTTTCTGAAAATTTGTACGTATATTCATTATGGGTCACGGATGATGCCCGATGTTTTGTTTTACCAGAATAGTGGTTACTAACGGCTATAATGGCCCCAAACGGTTTTTCTTCTTTATGGAATATCTCAGAGAATACTTGTATTCAAGATAAACTGTGAGTACGTTTATACGCTTTGCATCATGTTATAAAGCAATAACGAAGCATTTCGAAGATACATCAAAGCGAATCGACAGCCTCGTCAGTAGGTTACGACCGGATGGAAAAGACAGATGTGGCAGTAGAGCTGGTTATGGTGGAAATGTTAATTTAGAAGATGCATTAGAACCATCAATTTCCTTTTCATCTACGATTGTTCTGACGTCAGAGCTGGTTGTAAAAGGAAATCTTGCCTAAGATGTGTCCTTAAAGCGTAAAAGTGTGTTATCATTCAAACGTGCAGCCGCAGTTCTGGTTTTTAAAGGGAATCTAAGTGATAAGAAGCTTTCAAGTTTGTTGTTGGCGGTAAACATGTTTTGATCACCGTGCGGAAGCCTGTTTGAACCAATGACTGCAGAGTTGTTCTGCTGTGCTCAACAGATTAAGTTACATAATGGACACTATTACCTTGATCTGGTTTCCACGTCATGACGACCCTGTTGATGTTAGTTGTATTTGTTGATATAGTTTGATTATCTTCTTTGATCTCCCCCCTTCC
>CM031604.1:9292649-9295149 GCA_018398815.1 Conus ventricosus | reverse complement strand
CACGAACATCCGAAACTGTGTTATCCCCATATACTTTTTGTTTACATGTATGAGTCATGCAGTGCTTAGGCCCATCTGGAGATCCACCGTCCTCAGCATCCAAACGAAGATTCGACTCTTCAAGAGCAATGTCCTCAGCGTCCTCCTGTATGGCTCAGAGTGCTGGAAGACGACCGTCGCCATTGAGAAAAAGCTGGAAGTGTTCCAGAACAAATGTCTGCGACGTATCCTCAGGATCGTCTGGCCGAACATCATCTCAAACGAAGAACTGAGGACTAGAACAGGAGTCTCCACAATACAGGACACCATCCAGGCGCGTCGATGGAGATGGCTAGGGCATGTCTGTCGCATGCCACCCAGCTCACTCCCCAGAACAGCCCTGCGCTGGACCCCCCCAAGGTAAAAGAAAACGGGGGCGACCGAAGGAAACCTGGCGCAGGACAATAGAAAGAGAGCTGAAAGGCAAAGGACTGACTCTCAACACAGCCCCCAGAGCAGCCGCAGACAGAGCCAGATGGAGATCTCTTGCCATAGCCTCAAGCGCCAGCAGGCACGGAGGGCCACACAGTTCATCACTCCCCAATAATAACTCATAAGTCCGACAGCTGAAATCAACCAACAAACATTTAATTCAATCATTTGATCATCGATTGGACACAATTTCATCAAGAAGTGCAAATCAATTATCGCGAAAATTTCATTGACATGGACACACCCCCATTTTGCAAATTCAGAATAACCGACTGTCAGAATGTCAAGAGTCAATATCGTGTGTGACCGCCATTGGCGTTGATGCAGTCAAGGCAGCGCTGTCTCATGGATCTGACCAAAGTCTGGAGGGTGTTCTAGGGGATCGCCTGCCACTCCTGCTCCAGATTCCTGAACAGGACGTCAAGATTGTGTGCAGGAGGGTGGTTGTTGCGTATACGACGGCCCAGAACATCCCAACGATGTTCGATGGGGTTCAGATCGGGTCAGCGGGCAGGCCAGTCCATCCTGGTGACTTGCTGCTGCTGGAGAAAGTTCTGTACGACCCGAGCTCTGTGCGGCCTGGCGTTATCGTCCTGTAGTATGGCTCCTGGTCCCATGGCCTGCAAAGCTGGTACAGCGATTGGCTCCAGAATGCCGTCCCTGTAGGCTACGCTGGTCAGGTAGCCTTGGACACTGTGCAGGGGTGTCCTGTGATGAAGACTGAAGCCACCCCACACCATCAGGGACCCACCACCATAGCGGTCGTGTTCCGCAACAGTGGCGTCAATGAAGCGCTCTCCAACACGCCTCCAGGCGCGAATCCTGCCGTCTTTGAAGGACAGGGTGTAGCGGGATTCATCAGAAGAGAGCACCCTGGACCACTGCTGCCTTGTCCAGGCCAGGTGTCGTTCAGCCCAAGCCAGGCGAGCAGCACGGTGAGCTCTGGTCAGTGGAGGTCGCAATGCTCGACGCCTTGACCGCATGTTGGCCTCACGCAGGCGGTTGCGAACCGTCTGGTCGCTGACGAGGACGTTCCTGGCTGCTCTCAGCTGCCCCCTGAGCACGTTGGCGGTGGCGGTTCTATTGCGTAGTGCCGCCAGGGTGATGAAGCGATCCTGTCGTCTGTTGGTCGCTCTGGGGCGTCCAGGTCTGCATGCTTCTTGAACTCTCCTATAGTTGTTGTACCGGTCTCTCAGTCTTTGAATGACAGAATGTGTTACTCTAAGTCGTCTGCCAACTTCTCGGACCGCCACGCCTTCTTGTAGCCAGGCCACAGCCATCCCTCTCTCAGCGTCACTAAGTTTGCGTCTTGGTGGCATGTTGGAACACACCCCCAGAAGCGGCCCTAAATAAAGCCACTGGTCAGCGAATCAGGTTGACAAGTGTTCATTAAAGGTCCGGCTTGCATGTGCAATGCAGTTTTCAGACAGCCGAACACTGCTGCGCCAGCTAGGCGCACTCAAATTGCGACCTTTTTCTCGTGGTTTTTTAGCTTCTTTTGCGGACCAGTGTAACACCTTTGACACAGATTCGACTGAACAATTGCCAAAACCAGTTTTCTGTGAAGCACTTGTCACACTCTGAGTGAATAAATTGGCCATAAACATTTCATGTTTTATGCTACGCTGTGTTATGTAAACCATATCAAAAATGAATGCGGCCCTTAAATTCTTTTGAGTAGTATATATCTGTGTATAATTTCTTTTTTTTTAGTATTTTTGTTTTTCATCTGCTTCGTATTGTTAGTTAGAAAATACCTTAGGGTGGAAAGACGCTTAACACCTAATCCTTTTCTTGTTCTTGTCTCAGTGGATTTTAATTCCAAGGGTTTGATAAAGGCGGACGGGATTGTCAAGGGAGACAACTGGTGGACTGATTGGAGACAGTCTCATTAGTCTCCGCCTAACTGTAGTAACACTCGTTCAGACAAAATGCTTTTCATATGTGTGCGCCGATGTACATGTCTCAAACACATTGTTACGTCATGTTTTTTGTGTGTGTTTTACGTATGTGTGTGTGAGTGCAGATA
>CM031604.1:9285857-9288906 GCA_018398815.1 Conus ventricosus | reverse complement strand
CAAAAAACCATTTCAAAAAAATTGGGGGGAAAGGGAATCCCACTTAAAACACAACCCATTTCATCAAATTGGGGGGGAAATGGAATGCCATTTAAAAACACAATCCGTTTCATCAAATTGGGTGGGGAAATGGAATCCATCTTCAAACACAACTCCATTTCAAAAAAAAGGTGGGAAATGGAATGCCATCTTAAAACACAACCCTTTTTTCAATTGGGGGGGGAAAAGGGGAACCCATCTTAAAAAACACA
The DNA here is from genome assembly GCA_018398815.1 of Conus ventricosus. Classification (NCBI taxonomy): domain Eukaryota; kingdom Metazoa; phylum Mollusca; class Gastropoda; order Neogastropoda; family Conidae; genus Conus; species Conus ventricosus. Next base: position 9,288,655 of record CM031604.1, on the reverse strand, counting down.
ACCCATTTTTCATCAAATTGGGGGGGGAAAAAGGGAAATTTCCATCCAAAACACAACCCATTTTCATAAAATGGGGGGGGAAAGGGAAATGGGCCTTTTCAAACTACAACCCCATTTAAAATTTAAATTCCCATTTAAAACGAAAACCCATTTAAACAAATTGGGGGGGGGAAAGGGAATCCATTTTCAAACAACCCCCTTTTCCAAAATTTTAACAAAAAATAACCATCTCAAACCCAAAACTACATCAAATTTAAATAAACCAAACACAACTTTTTAAAAAGGGGGTAAAAAATTTCCATTTAAACAAACCCATTTTCAAAAAAAAACCCTTTTCAAAAAAACCCCAAAATTTAGAAATTTTGGGTGGGGAAATAAATGTTTTAAAACAAACCCCCTTTTCCAAAAAATAAAAAAAAATCCGAAAAATTGGGGTTAAATAACCCTTAACACAAAAGTTCAGCAAAGGGTGGGGAAAGGGAAAAAGGGCCACTTCAACGAAAAAAAAAAGGGGGGAAAGAACCACCAAAACACAACCCATTTCATTTAAAATTTTCCATCCAACAAACCCCATTTTTGGGGGAAAAAAAAGGAACCCATTTTTAAAACACAACCCAGTTTCATCAATTGGGTGGGGAAATGGAATGCCATCTTCAAACGACAACCCAGTTTCAATCAAATTGGGTGGGAAATGGAATGCCATCTTCAAACACAATTTCCAGTTTCATCAAATTGGTGGGGAAATGGAATGCCATCTTCAAACACAACTCCAGTTTCGGGTCAAATTGGGGGGGAATGGAATGCCACTTCAACACAACTCCAGTTTCATCAAATTGGGTGGGGAAATGGAAAATGCCACCTTCAAACAACTCCATTCCGTCAAATTGGGTGGGGAAAAGGGAATGCCATCTTCAAACTACAACTCCATTTCAGTCAAATGGGTGGGAAATGAATGCCATCTCAAACACAACTCCATTTCGTCAAATTGGGTGGGAAATGGAATGCCTTTTAAACACAACTCCAGTTCAGTCAAATTGGGGTGGGAAATGGAATGCCATCTTCAAACGACACTCCATAAGTCAAATTGGGGGGGAAATGGAATGCCACTTCAAACGTCAACTCCAGTTAAATCAATTGGGTGGGGGAAATGGAATGCCATCTTCAAACGACAACCCATTTCAGTCAAATTGGGGGGGGGGGGGGAAATGGAATGCCATCTTCAAACACAACTCCAGTTTAAATCAAATTGGTGGGAAATTGGAATGCCATTTTCAAACACAACTCCAGTTTAAATCAAATTGGGTGGGGAAATGGAATGCCATCTTCAAACACAACTCCATTTTTCAGTCAAATTTGGGGTGGGGAAATGGAAGCCATCTTCAAACGACAACTCCAGTTTCAATAAAATTTGGGGTGGGGAAATGGAATCCATCTTCAAACGACAACTCCAGTTTAAATCAAATGGGTGGGAAATGGAATGCCATCTTCAAACGACAACTCCAGTTTCAATCAAATTGGGTGGGGAAAGGGAATGCCATCTTCAAACGACAACTCCAGTTTCATCAAATTGGGTGGGAAATGGAATCCATTTTCCAAACGACAACTCCATTTCAATCAAATGGGGGGGAAATGGAATGCCACTTCAGACAACTCCATTTCATCAAATTGGGGGGGGAAATGGAATGCCATCTTCAACGACAACTCCAGTTCAGTCAAATTTGGGTGGGGAAATGGAATGCCAAACTTCAAACGACAACTCCAGTTTTAAATCAAGGGGTGGGGAAATGGAATGCCATCTCAAACGAAAACCCTCCAGTTTAAATCAAATTGGTGGGAAATGGAATGCCATCTTCAAACGACAACTCCAGTTTCAATCAAATTGGGTGGGGAAGGAATCCACCCTTCAAACGACAACTCCAGTTTCAGTAAAATTTGGTGGGGAAATGGAATGCCATCTTCAAACGACAACTCCAGTTTCAGTCAAAATTGGGGTGGGGAAATGGAATGCCATTTTTAAAACGACAACTCCAGTTTAAATAAATTGGGGGGGAAAATGGAAGGCCATTTTTAAACAACAACTCCAGTTTAAATCAAATTGGGGGGAAATGGAATGCCATCTTCAAACCCCAACCCCAAATTTCAATCAAATTGGGTGGGGAAATGGAATCCCCATCTTCAAACGACAACTCCAGTTCATCAAATTGGGTGGGGAAATGGAATGCCATCTTAAAACGACAACTCCAGTTCAATAAAATTGGGTGGGGAAATGGAATGCCATCTTAAACCAACAACTCCAGTTTCAATCAAAGGGGGTGGGAAAGGGAAATGCCACTTCAAACGACAACTCCAATTTCAATCAAAGTGGGTGGGGAAATGGAATCCATCTTCAAACGACAACTCCAGTTTCAATCAAAGTGGTGGGGAAAGGGAAATTTCCAGCCAAGGACAAACCCAATTTAAAGTTTGGTGCCAATCCGTAAATGCGATCGAGACGAAAACGCGGATCTTTTTCTGTTCATCAAACTAAAGCAAATAAATAAAACAGACAGATAATCAGATAAATAAATAAGTATATAAACACATTAAGAATGAATGAATGATGAATGAAAATAAGTAAAAAAAACAGAAATAAAGAAGCGAAAAAAAGTCATCACTGCTCCATGTGATTTTCAAAGACACCAAGTGAAAGGGTTTGAATGCGAGGTCTGGACAAACCCATCAGAGTTTTCTTCGCAGAGCCACGATACGGGTCTGACATCTGTTCAGTAAGATTTTATTTCATTTTTTTTTTAATTTTT
>CM031604.1:9265953-9278257 GCA_018398815.1 Conus ventricosus | reverse complement strand
GCTTTGACGAGATTTCTATTTATACATATTTTCTTAATTTTTTCCATTTCTTCTCTTCAACCCCCTTCCTAAGTTCAAATCTTTGCCAAGTCATTACTGTGATGACGGAGGGGTTGTTGGCCTGCACTTGTTTTTTCCCCCACTATTAGATTGTTCGTCTTTGTATTTGTCTGACTTTATTCAAGTTTAAACGGCTGTGCCAGTGTTGAATAAAAGTTACTGTGTTAGGTTTTCTTATGGGAGCAACTCTCTCACGCACACACAACACATACACACACGCACACACACACACACGCACGCACGCACGCACGCACGCACGCACTACGCACGCACTCACGCACGCACGCACGCACGCACACACACACACACACACACACACACACACACACACACACACACACACACACACACACGCACACACACACACACACACACCACACACACACACACACCACACAACACACTCCAATCTTCCAGCTGATGGTTACTTTTCGGGGGCTTTTTTCCCCTTAATCCGTCACTCTCTCTCTCTCTCTCTCTCTCTCTCTCTCTCTCTCTCTCTCTCACTCTCTCTCTCTCTCTCTCTCTCTCTCTCTCTCTCTCTCTCACGCACACGCACACCACACACGTACACACACAACACACACGCACGCACGCACGCACACACATTTTCCTACGTTTTTTTTTCTTCTTCTAATTCCTACTTTTCCATGCATTCACTCTTCTCCATATCTTTTCTTCAAGTTTTCCCGTACTTTGTAAGAACTTGTATGCATTTTTTTTTCATTTTCCACTTTCGTATATTTTTTTTCTTTTCCCTCTCTCTACGTTTAAAAAAAAACTTTTCCCTTGGTTTGACTACACTGTTGTTCCTTTCCACCCTTTCCCGACTTGTCCATCTCTTCCTATCTTTCCTCTGTCTGCTTCTGTTTGGCCTACTTCTCCCTTCCCTTTGTCAGTCTTCCTTTTCCTTTTGGGTAATTTCAACCGCTCTTTCCAACTTCCACCCCCTGTCGCCCCCACCCCCTCCTATTTTTCTCCCCAATCTCTTCTCTCTTTCATCTGCCTTTTTTTCTGCTTGTACTCCCCTCCCTCTCTCCTATCCCCCCCCCCCCCTTTTTTTTTTGCTTACGTTTTCAACTAAAAACAAAAAACAAAAAAAACTTTCAACAACTTTTGCTGTTTAGTCTGCATGTTCCTACATTTGATTTCCGTTCTCTGATCGAACAGACAGACACGTGACCTGCCATCAGCAGTTGACGTCATCAGAGCATGACGTCACACACAGTGAGCGGACATTGGCTGTAGTTGCAAACTTACAGCTCAGTCCGATCTTCACCCCCCTCCCCTCCACCTTTCCAGTGACCTTCCAGAAATACTGCCATGCCAAGACACTATGGGAACACTTCCATCTACACTCTGAATACTGCAGTAGTGTTTATAACGCTTAACGAGAAAGTAATGACCATTTTGAAGTATAGGATAAAGCAGGAAGGGAAGGAAAATAAAGGAAAGCCTTTCAGAAAGGTCACGACCTCTGACTTAAAGTGATGACCTCTGACCTGACCTCCTGCCCCTCGCCAGTCTGAGGTCTTGGACCTCTGGCGCATAATACTGGAACAGAAGAATTTGGGTCATTTAGGACGTCACGTGACTGTCTGCGCTTCCATTTTTGCTGAGGTAGTTATTTACACGCATTTTCTCAGAGAGAGAAAAAGAGTCTGTGAACTGGACTGATTATATACATACATACTCACACAGACACACACAGACAGGCAGACAGACCGACAGACTGACAGACAGACAGACACACACACACACACACACACATATATATATATATATAGAATTATAAACAAAGCTTGCTCTTATGTCTTAGATTGAGAAATAGGGGGAATAAGCAATCATATCTGCAGTGGTAGATAATACTGCCTAACTAACAGTATGTGCTTGAGTGGGTGAATGGGGAAAAATAAAATAAATGCTTCTCAAAATGAGCCTTCAGCAAGCTTATAGTCTCCAAGGGGGAGGTTGTCTCCCCCTTGTTTATAATTCAATATTTCTTGCAGTCATTGCAACACCAAGCTGCTCTGTAAGTTGCTGGAATGGTGCTCGGTACTTATCCTTGGAATTTATTGGTTTGTTGTAATTTTAGTCCCTTGCGGATTCATTCCAAAAAACTGGCCCTCAGCACTTGTGTCTTAAGAGGTTATCTTTTTATATTTTTTACTTTTCACAAGAAAATGTAGCTTGTTTTGTTCTTTCAATGATTTTCTTTTGCTTCTTAGGTGGCACCTTTGGTTGGTTTTTTGAAAACTCAACAAACATACTACGGTATTGCACACCAGCCTTTTCTGGGATAGCATTCTTTTTAAAACGAAAAGGCAGAGGAGTCAAATTACCACTTTCCGCGGTCACTGAGGAGAAACGATCAGGTTTCGAAATATCGGTATCTGACCAGGAGTTATATGTTAGTGAGTTTCCCTCCCTATTGGAGGTTGTTTTTCACCCCCTTGGAGACTATAAGCTTGCTGAAGGCTCATTTTGAGAAGCATTTATTTTATTTTCCCCACTCAAGCACATACTGTTAGTTAGGCAGAATTATCTACCACTGCAGATATGAATGCTTATCTCCCCCTATTTCTTCTATCTAAGACATAAGAGCAAGCTTTGTTTATAATTGAATATTTCTTGCAATCTTTGCAACACCAAGCTGCTTTGTAAGTTGCTGGAATGGTGCTCGGTACTTATCCTTGGAATTTATTAGTTTGTTATATATATATTATATATATATTATATAGAGAGAGAGAGAGAGAGAGAGGAGAGAGAGAGAGAGAGAGAGTGAGAGAGAGAGTTGGGAGTATCTAGGAATTTCACCAGGACGTAGTCTGGCGGAGGTTCCCAAATGAACACTGGCAAAAACAAGATGTTTGCACAACTGCGCAAGCAGGAAACGCCCCCCCCCCCCCCCCCCCCCCCCCGACCTCCCCTTTGTCTCTCTCAGAGAAGCATCATGTTGTTGTCCATGTATATGTTGTAGCAATGCTACCCATGCCTATCGTAGAGAGGCTTAATGTTGTTTGTCCATGTAAAATGATACCCGTACCTATCATAGATAGGAATAATGTTATTGTCCATGTAAAATGATGTAGCAATGCTACCCGTACCTATCGTGGAGAGGCATAATGTTGTTGTCCATGTAAAATGATGTAGCAATGCTACCCACGCCTGTCATAGAGAGGCATGATGTAGTTAGTTGTCCACGTGTAATAGTGTAGCAATGCTAACAATGTCTATTATACAGACAGGCATGATGTTGTTGTTTGTGTGTAATAGTGTAGCAACGGTACCATGTCTATCATACAGACAGGCATGATGTTGTTTGTGTGTAACAGTGTATGTAGCAACGGTACCCATGTCTATCATACAGGCGGCATTATGTTGGTCAGTTTCGATGTCTTCTCCACATCTGTAGCCTTGGTTTGATTCCGTCGGGGTCTCCGGTATCGGCGAGTCCATGGGGGCTGTCGTTGTACAGACGTAGAGGCGCCCTCCGGAGGGAGAACTCTCTCACGTCGGCTCCGCGACAAAGCAATTATTGTCGTCAGTAGGGGGCTTAGTAGGTGGTGTCCTGCGTATGTTAGATCAGAACAGGCGCCACTGAACACCACGAAGTGACTCGGCAGCTGTGCAGTGTCTCCTCCGGTGGGTTGCCTCTAGACGACTTGACATTGACTGCTCCCTGTGGATTGCCGGTGCCAGGACAGCGGCGGGCCAGGTCGGGCTGTGGCTGTGGACAGGGCGCTCGAGACGAGCGGTGTGGGTGCACTGCCACTGAGGGTGGCACGAAAGACGGGACAAAAAGAGAAAAAAAGGTAGAAGTTTGGAGACCAACCTGCAGACGATGACTAGTCACGCCCCGGACTGGAGGGCAGGAAGATGGACAGCCCTTGGTCAACAAAAGCTCTCGGAAATGCGTCCTGAAAATGGCTGGTCACGTTTTTGTTTCTTCCTGGAAGCGTCCTCCATTACAGATGACGTCATTTGTCTTTGCTTTCTTTGGTTTGCTTTCCCTGTTCGTGTGTTTATCTCTGTCTCACAGTTTGTCTGTCTGTCTGTCTCTCTGTCTCTGTCTCTCTCTCATACACACACACACATACACACAGACACACACACACAACACACACACCACACACACACACACACACACACACACACACATACTGTCAACCTCGGTGTAATGTCAGTGGAGGAAGGACTAGCGCACAGCCCAAACACACTCACAGCTTGCTTACGATCTCATTCATATATCATGCATTCGTCACATCAAACCACTAGTAAAGTCTATAACTTTACTACACATGTTCATAGAACGAAACATCAATGCATATGGAATCAAATGAAATAAAACATTCTCTCTTTCCTGAACTTCACAAAATCATTTATCTAAAACATCATTAGCTAACCCGGGGTATAGATAGATTTCTACTTTACCTGGCCAGGTGATCTTAACTATTCACGAATCACTGTCTTTTCTTTTCTTTTCTTCTTCTTTTCACTGTCACTTTCACAACACGACACAACTGCCGGCACTGGTGTTGGTCTGATGGCGCCTGGTCAGGTGAGACTGTTGGCGTTGGTCTGTGGTTCTGCTTGGCGAAGTGACGCTGCCAGGTATGAGGTCGAACCCCCGGTTAGGATAGAACAGTGACTATCAACATCGATCTGTTCTCCTTTCTTTCTTCCTGCATTAACGCATTGCACTCTCTCTCTCTCTCTTCTAGTCTGCTCTTATCAAATGGACATGGTTGCTTTTCTTTTCTTTTTTTTTCTTTTCTTTCTTTTCTTCTTCATTAATTAGCAACTCTCTCTCTCTCTCCACATCTCTCCTCAGTCCTTCCTCTGCAGACTATCTCATGCTAATCTCTCAACTTGGTTCTCTTCTCTCCTCCCTCATCTCTCTGCTTTTCTCTCAAGCAGACCTAGAACCTCTCCCTCTCTCTGTTTCTCTGTTCGTTCTCCCCTCGTTCTGCCGTTCTCTCTCTCTCACATCTTTCTTATTCGTTCCGATCTGTCCGAAAAGGGCGAGTACCATTGGTCAGTATTTTTACCGCCCTGACACCCGAAGTTATCCCCCTCTAATTCCATTGGATGTTCAAATCATGACAGTCACGCCTACACACCTTACTCTCTGTGGTGGTCAATTGGTCATTTAATTGATTAGCCAGATTTCACCCCCACCACACTCTACCTTCCCCCCTTTCCTACTTGACTGGCGCCGTGTGGCTTAAGTCGTGGACACTGGTCAGTGTAAAGTGGCTAGCTGAGTCTGGGTAGGCGCCACGACGTCTGGAGTAACAATGACGCTGGTTCCACAAAGTGGCTAGATGATCCTGAGCCGGCGCTACGACTCGTCTCGCTAGACATCGAGGCGTCGGTCAAAACGGCTTAGTCAGTCTGGGTGGATCGTACCGTCTCTGCGAAGCCTCTCCACTAAGCTTAATTGGCCGGATCCGAACCATGGGCCCGGTCTACGTGGCGCCAAGATGTCTGCGTTTGGACTTATGTCAGACAAATTGGCTGGCGACTCCCCAAGTTGGGTTGTTTCTTTCTTTTGTCCGTGACAATTTCCCCCTTGCAAAAGACCATGCTCCGCATTGTCTCAAAACAACGGTACAAAAAAGACAACAACCGAATTTGCTGACACACAGCTACACGCGCAAAGTTTGGAAAATACTTTACAACCAACGGTTTATAAATTATAAAATATACCATTAGTGAATACCACTCCAATGAGTTATCATTGACGTGCGCTCTTGCGTTATTTCAACTCATTTTATAACGACCTCTGTGCGCACTTATGCCATTCCCTACCTGCGGATTTGCCATATCTTCTCTTCACAATTCTTATGAAAAGCACAATATAGTATGATCACGATCCATGACACTTCACTGAGGAATCTCCATCCTCACTTATTGCAAATAATGCATCACTACACAAGCGACTGTATGCTCCAAGCATAACTACATCCACATGAACAAGTCTCACAAAGAAAATATGAACAAGTCTCACACAAAAATAATATGAACCATAGCCAACTGGGAATGAACCCATATCCAATCAACATAACTGTCATCAAACATATTATCAACAAGCACCCCGGATATGACTGACTTCCTCTGAGTTGCAGCTTGCTAGACTACACGGCTTAAATAGTCAGCTCCGACATTCTGTCGACGGGGAATGTACTGCACTCGATACCTGTAGGGCTGCAGTGCCATTGCCCAACGCAGAACTCTGCTGTTTTTCAACTGCGCCTCCTGCAGGAATTTGAGTGGTTGGTGATCTGTCTCTATCACGAACTCTTTCCCATACAAGTATTTGTGGAATTTCTGCACGGCCCACACGACCGCTAAACACTCCTTCTCCACCGTTGCGTACCCTTCTTCACACTTTGTCAACTTCCTGCTAGCATATCTCACAGGAAACTCGACCTCTTCATGCTCCTGCAACAATACTGCACCTATCCCACCACTGATGCATCTGTCCGCAACAAAAATGGTTTGGACATATCTGGTAGCTTCAAGATGGGGCGGGAACCTAGTCTTTCCAACACCGTCTGCAGTGCTTGCTCTGCAGCGTCTGACCACTCGACCACTGCCGGTTTCCCTGCCTTGACCAAATCACTGAGAGGACTCGTGATTGCAGCAAAGTTTGGGACAAACTCCCTATAGAACCAATAAAACCTAGCAGACTTCTGACTTCTGTTTTGGTCTTTGGTCTCTCTGAATTCATCATCTCCTCCACCTTTCCTCTTTCCGGCTGCTTTGTGTCGCCTCCGACAACAAAACCTAGGAACTCCAGGCTTGGAAAACCAACCTGGCACTTTGTTGGTCTGGCTGTGAGATTGGCTTGTCTCAACCTCTCCAAAACTGCCCCTAGCTGCCTCATATGCTCCTCCCATGTCTCGGATGCTATCAGAATGTCATCCATGAAATTCACAACACCTTCCAATCCCGTCAATAGCTTCCTCATCATTCGAGAGAAGACTGCAGGTGCGTTGACCATCCCAAAAGGGAGTACTCGCCACTGATATAGCCCCATAGGAGTGGAGAATGCTGTGACTTCCTTTGAGTCCTCACTCAGGGCTATTTGCCAGTAACCCTTGCTCAGATCTATCCTGGTGAAATACTGGCTCCTGCTTGTGGCGATCTGAGCGAACAGGTCTTCCATGTTTGGTATGACCTCTGCATCGACCTTGGTGACACTGTTCAGACGTCTATAGTCGACACAGAATCGATGCTCACCTGACTTTTTCCTCACTAAGACGACGGGTGCACTATATGATGATTTGGACGGTTCAATCACCCCAAGGTCCAACATCTTTTCTACCTCCTCCTCGATCACTTGCTTGGTGGCATATGGGATCGGGTAGGCTTTCACATGTACGGGTTTCTGTGATGTCAACTCCACCGTACATGTCTCTAGAGTTGTCCTGCCTGGTTTATCAGTCAGGGACGCCCTATACTGTTCTAGGAGCCCCCTAACTTCCCCCTGTCTCCTACTGCCTAGCCCTTCATACAGTGACACATCCCTGTATGACTCTTCTCCTGGAAACTCAGGCAACAAAATCTCTCCTTCTTCTGCTGGGTCTCCCTCACCTCCATCAATGATTGCTGCTGCGCCTATGTGCTGACTCTCACGCTGAATATATTTGCGGAGTAAATTTGCATGGAAAAGTTTTGATTTCCCATTCACATCGATTCGGTAGTCCTGATCTACCTTTTCAATGATGGTGAATGGTCCCTTCCAATGCATCAGCAGCTTGTTGTGATCCGTGGGAAGCAGTAACAGGACTTGGTCTCCCACCTTGAGGAATTGCTTCCTCACCTTCCTGTCATACTGCTTCTTCTGGACGACCCTAGCCTCCTGCAAACTCTCCTTGCGACCTTACATGTCTCCTCGGGCCTATTGCGTAAGTCTACCACATACTGATATGTGGTTTTGACTTCTTCGGACTCCTGTTCTCCGGACCACAGCTCTTTGAGAATGCACACCGGTCCCCGAACTGTCCGCCCATACAGCAGCTCAAATGGCGAAAAGCCTGTGCTTTCCTGAGGGGCTTCCCTGTAGGCAAACAGTGCCGCTGGAATGTAGCGGTCCCAATCTGCTGGCCTTTCCTCACAGAGCTTTTTTAAGATGCCCTTCAGCACACCGTTGAATCTTTCCACCAAGCCATTGCATTGTGGATGGTATGGGGTAGTGAGCAGCTGTGTGATCCCTAGCAGCCTGTTGACCTCCCTCATCACGCCTGAGGTGAACTGTGACCCCTGTCACTGAGAATTTGTGCTGGCACACCCACGCGGGAAAAGATGTCTACCAGCCCTTCAGCGACCTGTTGCGTATCTACGCCTTTCAATGCCACCGCTTCTGGGTATCTGGTCGCGTAGTCCACAAGTGTCAACACATACCTGTGCCCACCTTTGGAACAGGGCGCGATTGGGCCAATCAGGTCAACAGCCACCCTCCTGAATGGTGTGTCAATTAAAGGAGGCTGTTTAAGAGGCGCCTTTCTCTTCACCCCTCTTGTGGCTGACCTTTGACACACGTCACATGACATGCAGAAACGCTTGATGTCTGCCATTGCTCCTGGCCAATGAAAGTCATCAAAGATTCGGTCAGCTGTTTTGCTGGTGCCGAGATGACCCGCCATGAGCGACTCGTGACCCACTGACATGACAGTGTCACGATAACCTGCTGGTACCTCTAACTGAGTGGTCACCTTACCTGTCTTCCCCTTGGTGAACACTCGGTACAACAGCCCGCCTTTCACAAGAAATTCTGTCTCACCTCCTCTAACCTCCTGTTTCTCTCCACCTCTTGCCAACTCCCAAGACTTCACGAGCGAAGGGTCTTGTTCCTGCGCTGCCCTAAACTCATCAGGCGACACGTCTATGCCGACTTCCTTCCTGGAACAACTAACGGTTTAACAACCTTTTCCTCCTTCTTGCTCCGTGTTTGAACTGCTGCCCCTGTAGCAGTCAACAAACTCAGGATCCCCTGGATCCCTTGCACCTGGAATATTTCCAATGATCAAATCGTGAAGGGGTTTCTCCATCACCAACGCAGACAACTCGCCTGAGAAGTAAGGGGTACGTACTTCTATCTTAGCAACTGGAAACTCCCTCACAGTGCCATCGATTAGAGTACAGGTCTGGATTTGCCCTGTCAAATCCCCTTTATCGACCAGCGTTGTTCGTACTACACCGCATGAACAACCAGTGTCTCGTAACACTTTCACCTCTGCTGGCCAATCCACCCTTCTTCCACTGGTAACGAACCACTCAGCCTAGTGCCCTCCATCCCTGACACTGACTGCTGTCCAGTGCTAGCCATAGGCTGCACTCCACCCTCTTCAGACTGAATCCCTTTTGGTTCCACTGCAGGTCGTTTCCCTTGACGACCCTTATCCACCTCTTGCAAGGCTGCTGCCTTCTGGAACCTCATGCGACAATCCCTCGCCACATGTCCCTTCTTGTGACAAATGAAACACCTAATGTCTCTTTGCCCTTCCTTCTGCCCCACCACTGGGTTTGCAGACTTTGCAGAAAACTCTCCTAGTCTCCTTGCACTCTTCTCACCTGTGCCTAGCACTGTTTCTCCTGCACCTTCGTGCCCAAACGTGCCTCTCTATACACCTCTGCGAACTTCAACAACTCCCCTGCTGTCTCTGGCTGTCTCTCTTTCAAATGTATAGTTAACTCAGGGCCGCAACCTGACAAAATCTGTTCTTTCATAACTAGCTCTTTCAATTCAGCAAAATCCTTCTTCGTACCACTCAACTCTAACCATTTCTCAAAATAGTGATCTAGACGTGCACCAAACTGAGTGTACGTCTCACCTGCTTGTAATTTAGCTGAACGAAATTTCTTCCTGAACCCCTCCTCTGTGAGGTCAAATCCCTTCATTAAAGACTCCTTCACAGCACCAAAATCAGACTGTTGTTCTGCTGGTAACGCAGTGAAAATCTGCAATGCCTTACCGTCAATAGCGCTGACAAAATGACTGCCCACTCTTCTGGAGGCCAACCCTGACTGGTCGCAAACGTTTCGAAACGACTGATGTATGCGTCAATCGAATCGGTCCCTTCCGAGAATTTTGGCAACTTGGGTCGGGGAGCATAGCTGCGCACAGAGTCACTGGAAACTGAACTCCCATCCTCGGTGGTCTCCTCTGTATTCTTACTTTCTCTAACTCTAATTGAACCTTTAATCTCTCCGTTTCCCCCCTAGCCTGATTATCATTAGCCTGGATCCTTAATTTTTCTGTTTCCTGCTTCATTCTTTCTGTCTCCTGCGCTTCCCTTATTCTTTCTGTTTCCTGCGTTTGCTTCATTCTTTCTGTTTCCCGCTCCGCTATTTCTCCTGCGATACGGCGTCTTTCCGCGCGTTCATCCTTTCCATCTTTTGTTGGTTTTCCACGAATGCTCGCAACTCTTCTCCTGAGTAACCTAAATCACGAGCGACGCTCACAAGTTGTTCAATAGGGGTGTTCTTTTCTTCCGCCATTGTATCTCTTTTTTTTTTTTTTTTTTTTGAACAAGATTTTATAACTACGACAGCCAAACTGGTGGTTACCGACACGAGTGACGTAATAGCACAACCCCATGAATGATAATATTAGCTTGGGACAACGTAGTTAGTTTTTATAAGACGCCCAGCGCCTGACCCAACTATGAGAGCGAATTATAGGCAATCTGTACGAAATAAGTACTCTGGGGCTGAAATGCCAAGCCTAGTATTAACTATCTTGGAAGCAATGCCAAGCCTAGTATTTAACTATCTTGGGAACATACAGTAAGACAACCCCTTGTCTTAGGATTACAATACTTGAATCCCACCAGCTTCCTCTCTGAGAAGTTGAACAATTATAATAAATGGGCCAGAATATCCTGGCAGGCTCGCCAATAAATTGTCAACCTCGGTGTAATGTCAGTGGAGGAAGGACTAGCGCACAGCCCAAACACACTCACAGCTTGCTTACGATCTCATTCATATATCATGCATTCGTCACATCAAACCACTAGTAAAGTCTATAACTTTACTACACATGTTCATAGAACGAAACATCAATGCATATGGAATCAAATGAAATAAAACATTCTCTCTTTCCTGAACTTCACAAAATCATTTATCTAAAAACATCATTAGCTAACCCGGGTATAGATAGATTTCTACTTTACCTGGCCAGGTGATCTTAACTATTCACGAATCACTGTCTTTTCTTTTCTTTTCTTCTTCTTTTCACTGTCACTTTCACAACACGACACAACTGCCGGCACTGGTGTTGGTCTGATGGCGCCTGGTCAGGTGAGACTGTTGGCGTTGGTCTGTGGTTCTGCTTGGCGAAGTGACGCTGCCAGGTATGAGGTCGAACCCCGGTTAGGATAGAACAGTGACTATCAACATCGATCTGTTCTCCTTTCTTTCTTCCTGCATTAACGCATTGCACTCTCTCTCTCTCTCTTCTAGTCTGCTCTTATCAATGGACATGGTTGCTTTTCTTTTCTTTTTTTTTCTTTTCTTTCTTTTCTTCTTCATTAATTAGCAACTCTCTCTCTCTCTCCACATCTCTCCTCAGTCCTTCCTCTGCAGACTATCTCATGCTAATCTCTCAACTTGGTTCTCTTCTCTCCTCCCCTCATCTCTCTGCTTTTCTCTCAAGCAGACCTAGAACCTCTCCCTCTCTCTGTTTCTCTGTTCGTTCTCCCCCTCGTTCTGCCGTTCTCTCTCTCTCACATCTTTCTTATTCGTTCCGATCTGTCCGAAAAGGGGCGAGTACCATTGGTCAGTATTTTTACCGCCCTGACACCCGAAGTTATCCCCTCTAATTCCATTGGATGTTCAAATCATGACAGTCACGCCTACACACCTTACTCTCTGTGGTGGTCAATTGGTCATTTAATTGATTAGCCAGATTTCACCCCCACCACACTCTACCTTCCCCCCTTTCCTACTTGACTGGCGCCGTGTGGCTTAAGTCGTGGACACTGGTCAGTGTAAAGTGGCTAGCTGAGTCTGGGTAGGCGCCACGACGTCTGAGTAACAATGACGCTGGTTCCACAAAGTGGCTAGATGATCCTGAGCCGGCGCTACGACTCGTCTCGCGCGCGCGCACACACACACACACACACACACACCACACACACACACACACACACACACACACACACACACACACACACACACACACACACACACACACACAAGCAACAACGTCAACAAAAACGATAGCAACTTTATA
>CM031604.1:9240953-9260953 GCA_018398815.1 Conus ventricosus | reverse complement strand
AACAGACACAATAACAACAATACACAGACACAAAGACAGACAGACACACATACAGACACAGACACACAGAGACAGACAGACAGACAGACAGACAGACACACACACACACACACACACACACACACACACACACACACACACACACACACACACACACACACACACACACACACACACACGCACGCACGCACCACACACACACACACACACACACACACACACACACACACACACATTCAAGTTTTATAAATCCGTTGACCGTAATTACAGTATGGTGGAGAAGTGTTCAGTAATGCTTAACCAACATCACGTCAGTCAAAAAGAAAAGAAAAGGCTCACATATTTTACACGGTGTGAAGATACACACCTATCCAGAGAAACTTAAAAGACAAAAAAATACTATTCCGCCGGACAAACAAATGACAAGACAAAACACAACGCGTTTTGACCTCTTTGGTCCTCTTCAGGCAAGATGATGAACATTCAGGACAACCAGAACGAACAACAAGCAGTCACCTATCTCCTGAAATTGGCCGCTGAATGGACGTTGAATGAAACGAGGCTGCTGAGAAAGAGGCCATGAGAATTAAAATAGTTATGATGATAATGTTAATATCGATGATAGTAATGATAATATCCAGAAAAAAAAACATCGTAATCAAAAAAGAAAACTAGCACACAGTAGACTAGAAGTTGCCTCGTACTTTAACTGAAGTGGATAAATCCTGAGAATTTTGAAGTGGATAAATCTTGAGAATTTTGAAGTGGATGAATTTTGAAGTGGATAAATCTTGAGAATTTTGAAGTGGATAAATCTTGAGAATTTTGAAGTGGATAGATCTTGAGAATTTTATCTGATGACTTTTGCCAGCTGACAAGAAACTGCAAAGACTAAAATTGAATTGGGATGGACAGACTTCAAAGTCATGCATTTTCCCCCTAAAATCCAAGTATTTCATACACTCCAGAATAAAATGAAATTCATCTTCAAAAGCACTCGTATCACAATACTATTTTCTCGAGGAGTTCATTTCTTCTACATAACTCAGTTTCAGGTTTGTGGAAATTACATCCAAATTGAATTAACGGAAAAATGAAACGCACCTGGTAACTACGTAATGTACTGTTCTTGTCCATACCATTTCTTAACTTTCTTTACAAAAGCATTTAGTGCTTCACTCTAACTAACTCATTTTCCAATCACGCCGATAATTATCTGGAAGACCTAGCGTTACATTTTTGCAAAGTGTATCTTTAGAGGAGAAGAGCAGCGGCTCCCAGGCACAGTCAAAACCAGCATCAAACAAAATACAGATGCGATGAATCCATGGTGAATGATGCATATTGTTAATATGTCGGGGGCCGGAATAGCTCAGTCGGTAGAGCGCTGGACTCGTGATCCTGGGGTTGCGAGTTCGAATTTCGGTACAGGGGGATTTTCCCCTCGGAATTAACATTGGTTCTGACTCCATTCCCATACAGTCCTTCGACTGAGACTATAAACTGAGGTTCCGTGTGTGAATGCACGCACAACATCTTGCACACACGTAAAATCCCATCACCAACAAGAGAAGGCCAGTTTTGCCATTGGTATGGATGACAAGTTACACATAGCATGCACCTTCCCTGAAGATGGAGTATGGCTGTCTTAATGGCGGGATGAAAAACGGTCATACACACAAAACTCCACAGCCTGTACATACAGGCAGTGTCCACAGGAGTATCAGCCTGCGTACGCAGAAAGAAAGAAAGAAAAGTTAATATGTCGATCAAAATGAGCAGAATATATATTATAGGAATATTTGGTATCACTTGGGATCAGGTTACGTCTAAATCGAATAATCCTGTCATTAACCATTAGAGAACAGGAAAATGTGTATTCTGGCTCAACCACTCTCAACCAGTTTCGAGCAGTTGACCCCAGAACACACATTTTCCTGTTCTCTCTACAAACATACATACTGTGTAGGATTATCCGTTTTCAATACTAATTTACTAAACTTTCCAGAGAGTAACGTAGGGGGAAAGCAGCAGTGGCTGAACACACCCCATAGAGTAACGTAGGGGAAAAGCAGCAGTCACTGAACACACCCCATACACAAACGGCAGAGCAGGTAAGCCTTTAATTGCTAATTGTCGACCTGCCTAAGGATTCCGCACTATCAGAATACTGCAGAGACCCGTCATTAGGTCGACACCTGATTACTTAATTTGTGGTGTTGGGTCTTATGACTTGGCAAGGTGCAATACCACGTGACCGGACATGACGATTTCGAACCAACGCCCCCCAACCAGCGCCACTCAGTTTAGCCATGGCTTCCAAAGCAGACGGTCGTGTTTTGTTCACAGAGGAACAGCTTCTTGCTATAGGTGATAATGTGTTTTATTACAACTGTATGGCGGAGTATCTAAACAAAAGAAAATCAGGTGGGCCCAGTTCTTTACCTCCTAAGTCAAAGAGAAGTATTGCTTTTTTGGAAGGTGAAGAGAAAGAAAAACGAGAACCTACTACTGATAAACTACACAAGCACCTTGAAAGCTTGTTGATTCAAGACAGAGATTTAGCTGATATATTTGAAAGAGATGTTGATAACTTTGATAAGCTTTTGCCTTTTGAAGAAAATGATGCTGTCAAGTTTTGTGAACTACTGACGATTGGAATGACGCGGTTCTAAAACAGAAACAGCTATATATAACCACCTGTCCGTCAAGTTTTCTGAACTACTGTGACGGCGTTGAAGCAGGTGAAGTAAGAACTATTTTTAGATACCGTTCGGATCCGAACGGTTTTCAGCGATAAGAGAGGGCGCCTGTCTGTCAAGTTTTCTGAACTACTGTGACGGGCTTCTAAAAATAGTAACGGTTACGCGTAACCGCCTGGCTAGCAGCGAAGGCTGGGCTGTTGAGGCCACAGGGACAGTCTAACAGCGTGCAGGCCTGCGTGGCGGGTTTGGATTACTGACGATCGTAGCAGTGAGAGAGAACTGGCGCTCCACCCTGTAGCGGTCAAAGGTCACAGTGGCAAGACGTTTTTCCAGCGCTCTAGCTAGAGCGGTCAAAGGTTATCAGCAGTGAGGAGATCAGACTCTTTTGGATTGAGAAGGCAGTGTCAATTGTTCCTGACTGTGAACAGCAAAAATTTAAAAAACATCAAATCTCAGGCTGTGTGTGTTTGTGTGTGTGTGTGTGTGTGTGTTTGTGTGCGTGCGTGTGTGCGTGCGATCGTGCTTGTATATATGCTGTTATTGTTGTTGTTGTCGCTGCTGTCATTGTTGTTGTTTTGTTGTTTTACTGATAATAACTATATTTATTTGGACATCCGTTTCTTATAAATAATCAAAGGTGCGCGCGTGCGCACACACACACGCATGCACACCCCTGCCCCACCCCACCCGCCCACCCCCACCCCACGCATGCACACACTCAAGTCACTTCTAAGTTCTTAACTCAAGTCACCCCAAGTCCTTCTAAGTTCTTACTCAAGTTCTTACTCAAGTCGTCCTCAAGTCATCCTCAAGTTCTTACTCAAGTCACTTCTAAAGTTCTTACTCAAGTCATCCTCAAGTCACCCCAAGTCACTTCTAAGTTCTTACTCAAGTCGTCCTCAAGTCATCCTCAAGTTCTTACCCAAGTCAACCTAAGATCATAACTAAGTTATCCTCGAAGTTCTACTAAGTTATTATTCAGGTTATCTTATAATTATCAAAAAAACACAATACAATCTATGTTTTTATCTTAAATAGTAGATGTCTAATATAGTACACACACGCCTCAAAAAACGCGTCATTGTTGAGGATGTCTTGC
This sequence comes from Conus ventricosus, assembly GCA_018398815.1. Taxonomy (NCBI): domain Eukaryota; kingdom Metazoa; phylum Mollusca; class Gastropoda; order Neogastropoda; family Conidae; genus Conus; species Conus ventricosus. The sequence goes on along the minus strand of CM031604.1, from coordinate 9,257,149 downwards.
CTCAGCGTCCTCTGCGCAAGATCGGTCAGCATAGATCTTAATGAAGTTCTTACATCGTAAGCAACCGCATTGATTACAATTCTGGTCTATGGAAATGTCTTTTATAGACTCCATGTCTTTATTTATTGACTCCATCATTTTAAACAAATAATAATCCGCCATGATCTATTTTTATCAAAGAAACAAATTCATTATATATAAATCAAAAACTAATCCAGTATGTTAGGATTACAGTATCAATAAAGTATTAATGCATTAGAAATGGATCAAAATGATCTTTTGTTGTTGGCGGTTCTGGCATGCTTTTGTGTTCAGCTTCTGTATTTAGTGGTTGAGATTTTTTTGACTGCTTTGGTTTTTGTTGTTGCTGTTTATATATTTTATAACCGTAATAACCAACCCCAGCAATGCTGCCAAAAATGACAATTGCTTTAAGAAAATTCCATGAAGACTTTGGCGGCGTAGGCAACTCTGTTGTTGTTGAATCAACTTGTTCTGGTGTTTTTATAGCTGGCATTGAAACAACTGGCTGCGGCTCTAGCACTTTTTCATTATGAATTATATTATGTGATTGTAATTTTAATTTTGTTTGTTTGTTCCACTCTGCTAATCTTTTTCCTGCTGCAACACGTCCAGGATGAGGAGGCTTTTTACTGGCCGCTTTCTCCACCTGATTCAGTGTTTTCTGATTCAATGTTTCCTGATTCTGCTGTTTTTCTGGCTCGGTCATTTTGAAGGGAAATAAAATCTATATGATTAAAAGTAATTAATCCCATGATCGCTGGCGACAATAATGTTCCAAATCTGTAATATAGATCACAGCCTAGAGACTCTAATGTCTTTGTTAAAACTGGATCCTGCGTTAAATCCTACATAAAGTCTTGTTCAGATCAATGGGAGCAAATCTACTGACTAGTTTAGTGTACAAACTAAGAACCGTTTGCCCAACGCTTTTTACCATTCTCGATCCTAATTGCGCTTCATACCTGTTGTGATACTTTACAATGTCTTGTGGCGACATCTGTTGAATCTGTTCTATGCTGAATTCATTTCCGAGGAACTGTTTTGTTTTTCCACACGCCGCCAAAGAATACAGCCTTTCCTTTTTGGGCATAATAGCTTGGTCATCAACTTGATCATTCATAAGTTCAGGAAGGTTCAGGCTGCCCTGTTGCTGTAGTAGATCATCGCCGTTCATGTTTTTTTATTAATTATAATTATTTTATTTTTTAAAAATGAGCACCGAAAAAACTGTTACCAACCTTGTATACCATTCTGCTGTTATTGGAGGCCTAAGTGTAGGATACACAATGCTTGGTAAAAGCCTGTTAAAAATAAAACCGGCAGATCTTGGCAAACTAGACTTTGAGGATTCAGCAAAGCTGATTGCTGTTATTACAGCTTCATTTGCTACGAAAGATTTTTAGTTAAGCAAGAAATAATTCCAGACAGTATTAATATGTAAAATAAAAAAAAAATACATTTATAAAAATGGCTTCACTCGTAATGATGATTGGTGGCACTGTGGTTAATGCGCTTGCTTTTAGCGGAAGTAATTACGCGTTTAGTAAACTGCGGGATGACGGCGAGAGAAAAAGACATAACAAAGCTATGGAGCAACTAGCCGCAGCACAAGATCACTATGAAAAGCAGAGAATTGAGCAGTTAGATTTTATTAATAACAAACTGAAAAAACAGGGACATGCAGCTTACACATTTAAAGACGTTGATCAAGCAATAAAAGAGTATTATCTAGTAACGGGCAAACCAATCGAGACATTGCCCCTGCCAAAATTCAGTGACTTTTATCAACCATCAGAAAAACAAAAGATGCAAGAAATCGCGTTTATTGCCTTTGGTATGACTGTTGTGTATTTTGTTGCGCATAATATTGGCTGAATAAAAAATGAACAAAATCTATTATTCGCCAAAAGGATATTGGAAGGGAATCACGGCAATCAAAAAGCTAAGCCGAGCAGCTGGAGTCAGTGAACAAACAGCAAAGAATGGTTATCTAAACAAGCAATCTGGCAAATTTATTTACCAGCGCCTAGACGAATACAAAGACCGCACTTTGTGAATACAACACCAAACGACACCCATCAAATGGATCTTCTATATTTACCCCATGATACGATTAGACGAAAAAGATTTAAGTACGCACTTACAGTCATTGACATGGCTTCAAGATACAAAGATGCGGAACCATTAACACAAAAGAGTGCTTCTGCTGTTGCTGTTGCCATACAACTAATATACCAACGAGGCCTGCTAACTTATCCTCGCATGATTCAAGTCGATGATGGAAAAGAATTTAAAGGCCAAGTGAATCAATTATTGTTAAAACATAGAGTTACATTAAAAGAGGCATTCCGGGAGTTCACAGATCACAGGCTTTAGTTGAAAACTTTAACAAACAGTTAGCTGAAAGACTTTTCTCCTACCAGTATCACAGAGAGCTTATTGACAATTCTCGCAACACAGAATGGGTTAGAAGACTGCCCTCAGTTTTGCGCGCAATGAATAATGAAGAATTTAAATTAACAGGGCTAAAACCAGTACAAGCAATCAAAAAACAAACAATAAATGTTGCTGAAGACACCAGTACAACCAGCAAACTATTACCGTTTGGTTTAAAAGTAAGGTACCTTTATTTACCGGGGGAAGCAGAAGGGGACACTCGCATCAGGGCAACCGATCCAGTTTGGAGTGTTGATCCATATGAAATAAAAAGAATTGTAAAAATGAATCCGCCTGTGTATTATTTACGAGAAACTGACACAACAAAACAACCAGCTCCTCAAAGATCTTTTGTGAAGGAAGAACTGCAGATAATCCCACCAGACACAGTTCCGCTTAATTAATTTACGTAAATATATTTGAGTCTAAAATGGAAGCTCACAACGAAGAAACCTTACGTATTGAAGCACAGAAGAAAGAATTCTTACATGGAACTAAACCGGAAGCAAGAATGATAAATGCAGAGACCTTGGAATTGATGCGGGAATCATTTGATTTGAATTCTGCTATTAGGGCAACATTTGCGAGGACTCATCAGCACATGGCAATGCATCCAGATCACCTACAGCCCAAAATCCCAAATTTTGATTATCAAAAATGGGATAAAGAATATCTTGAAATAATAAAAAAAATTCGAGCACATCAAGCAAACATGAGAAAAATTTTGAATGAATTGGACGATGATGCGATTGAGCTTATAGATAAAGTTAAGGAAAAATATGAACCCGAACCCGCGGACGAAGAATGTATATAATTATGCCGTTCTCCAATGTCCAATTGCATATGAAAACTCTGGATTAACAAATACTCGTTTTGTGTTTGTTCTATCTAATGACTTCTTTGTTACAACGTTGTGTTGATCTATGTAGATTAGATCGCAGTTTTACATTGTCATGATGAAAAGTATGTTTATTGAACAATGCTTCTTTGTAGTGTCATGCGATATGTTGACTGCACAACACTGCGAGATATCCTTTTGCTTTCTTAATGGTTTTCTCCTGGCTCGAAATACTGTACATTTTCGACCTTAACAATAAACTCCTTAATCACCCCTCCAGATAATTCATCTTCATCTTTCCTAAAACCTTCTTATTAGTAATTGAATGCAAAGGCGAATCTTAGGATAATCAGATGTGTCGTACCATCCGCATGCCATTTGCTACTTCTAATTCCAGTCTTATAGATGTCTTCAGTAGGGATATCTATAACAAAAACTATCTGTATCTGTGTAAGTACTTGGACTCTGGATACAAGGGTTTAAAGTAGTCATAAAGAAATTCTAACATCAAAAGCTTTGATAATTCTAAAACAGTAAACCATAAATACAGGTTTGTCCAATTTGACTTTCTTTTTTTCATCATTATGCCAAAAAGCCTATCATGAAATCTTCTAAAGTCCTGATAATTAGGTTTTGAAGTCAGCTTAATTGCTTCGTTCTCTTTGGTGACCAATCTGACATCTTTACGCTTGTGCGGATTTTCCATAGTCTTTCCGAAACAGCTGTTGTTCATCAGCTTGAAAAAGTCTTTTTCTGAAGCATCTGTGGATTTAGTTCTAAGATCAGTGTTCTTCATGATGTATGGTTCATGAACTGTTCTTGATCAAAAGCAATTTATACGATGAATGCTCTCAACTTCAAAACCATGTCTTAAATAAAATTGTAGAAGTCTGTAATGACAGACATAATTTTTTTTGCCTCGAAGATTAGGCACAAGTTTAGGCGGCTCTGTTGGATTCATCTTTAGACTTTCTGCTGCTAATGGGTAGTCATTATGTAGGTCATGGAGTTCCTGAGGATATTCTAAATCAACTTCTAGAATGAAACCACGCTGTTGATCTGGCGTCAAACTGCCCAACCACTTTAATACCCTTGAATATTTTTCAGATCGTCGTATGTGCGCATTTTAAAGTTACGTAATGGTAAGTGATTGCGCCATAGCCCAACCATACAGATTGTTTGCATCTAAATACATGAGATAGTTAGAGCTTTTACTCGAATCATAATCATCTAGGTATTTGTTGTTTGCTTTACAGTAATGATGCGACGCCATACTAATTCCTCCACGCAATCCGTTTTCAATCATCTGTATCATTGGCATGTCAGACAATAAATCAATCTGTACTCCAGTAAACTTTAAGAAAGCATCCCAGCTCATCCCGGGCGCAGAAATGTAATGCGCGGGATCCAGGCTATAATGTTTCATGCAGGTCTTTCTATAATTTTCAAAGACGTCCGCCAACAAACATACATCAGCCATCAAGTATGAATCATGATAGTCTCCCATCGTTTTACACTCTAACTTCTGCCACGCATCTTGAGCATGTTGGTAATCGGAGTCGCTGATGTCCTTTCCTCTAAGACTAGAAAAGAACGCGCCTTTAGGTGGAAGTGTATCTTCGTCAAACCTTTCCCAACTGTTCATGTACTCATAAGGGTAAACGCCCTTTCTAACAAGAGTTGGGTCAAAATATTCTTCCGTTATTGGGCAGGACTTTAAGGACATAGCCAGCGACTCTAATGAACCCATCATGTGCTGCATAGAGTCATAAAAAGACATGTTATTTAAAGCAAAACACATGTACTTTTCTGATGACTGTGCAAAGCATGTTATGTTAAAGGCGCTGGTTACTGCTTGCATTATAAGGTGAGAGTCGTAACCTCGCAAGTTATGAAAGAAGATGGGTAATTTCCATGTCTTTGGTTCAAACTTTAGTTGAAGATTGCATTTACTGTGTGCTGCTCCTCTAAACTTTCCACTAATGTGATCATGGTCTCTTACTGTCGGATTTGTTGCTTCTTCACTGTTAGACATTAGTTCTAAACCACAAATCCAACAATGTGTGGCTGATTTATACTGTTCTTGGTCTTCAGGCGTCATTATGATTTCAGATAAATTCAGATTATTAGAACAGGCATTACGCACTTGCTGCATGCGTTCTAAGAAGTATTCTGCAGCATTTGGCCCTCTATACAATTCTGGTTCTGAATGGACACCATCCGACCTGACAATAACGAAGGCAAATGAACAAATCTGGTGATTACTCACTATGGCTGTTTTAGGAAGTCTCTGTGGGGTTGGTCCTTCATAAGGAACAATGAGCGATTCGAAGTCTGCGTAAACAACATATGGGCTCGTTTGCATCCGTTTCCAGTTCTTAAAACTAACTTTACTGCCTTCTGGGGGCGTAATTAGTTCTGTATTACAGTCAACTGGGCCGATACAATGTTTCTTATGTTCGCTTGCGGCTTGAACAGATGGAATTCTTGTTAAACATTTTCTGCAGAATTCTTGTTTGCCATAATTTTTTGTAGTATGCGCCAATAATCTACTCATTGTTCGTATCAATGTGTAATGTGGTAGCCCCGCTGGTGAAAACATCAGCAGTAAGTCCACATGGCTTTTGTCTGGTTCGCCAATCGTTGGACTGTTCTTGGACACTCTGATGGGCTGTAGATTTGTTTCCTCATCCCATGTGTAGATATTAACAGTTATTGGTTTGTTTTGTTCTTCAAACTGATTAATTTTGTCCACGCTAACAGGAAAGGATATTCCGCTAAAGTTAAGATCATTGATGTAAGGGTGATAGTTAGACACTCTCTCTGCGTTTTTGCGGGCGTAATGCAGCCTTGCGAGAACACACCACATGAAACATTTGTTGTCTGTATTCTTTATGTTTAGAACTGCTTTTTTCGCTACCAATGCTGGAGGTAGGGAAATGTAAGACTTGCCTACAATCGGCGCATACTTAGCCTGTTTTAATCTGATCTCTAAGACTTCGCCCTCTGACCAACCAGAGCCTCTCATTTTGGCTTCTTCAGCGGCCACATCAAACTGTGTAAGCAGCTGGTCTGCCCAACCAGGTGTTAAGTCATTATGAGAAACAATAACCTGCTGTTTAGTTGAGACCCAGACTTCTAGATTTTCTTCATTTATTGTTATATAGTCGATTAAAACAGCTAACATTACTTTAACTGGCGGGTCTATTGTTAGTTTACCTGGAACTTGAGAAATAGCATAACCAACACTTGCCCGTATGCTTGCTGAATCAATGACATCTAGACTGATATCATTTAAAGCTTTTGATAAATCTTCTTCCTTAAGCATTGCTTCAAACAATTCGTCTAGACCTTCATATATCTTATCCATGCTGAGTTTCTTTTCTAACTCAAAATATTTATTTAAATTAAAAAAAAATACTTAATCCGAATCAATATTAACAGTCTTTTTGTGCTTGGACTCATAAACTAAAGTATAAACACCTTTTGGCGTTGTTAATGTGAGCTGTTTAGAACAGAGTTTAATGTTCGTTTACTTTTTTTTAAACATTCCTTTTTTATCTGCTCGGTGTCTGGCTGTTGAGAAAAAGTTGTCTTTGCCTTTCTTTGAAGATCAAACTTTTGTCTTTTGTAGTCATCAAAATCGGCCTGTAAACGACTAAATTCTTCATCCGTGATGTTTGAGTCAGCTAGTGCTTTATTTATTATCAGTTTGAAGGAACTAAGTTTAGCTGTTATTAGTTGAACTATAGCTGTGTGCTTTTGGAGTTTAGTTTTTATTTTTTTTGCTAGCAGCACCTACGGCTAATGAACATAGGCCAAGAGCTAAAGACAAACCACCTAGAGGTAAAGCTGCGGGTGCGCCTATGCCCGTTGCTAAGAGACCAACACTCGTTCCTGCTGATAGAGCACTTATAGTCGATGCTCCAGTATTAACATAGGTAACAGCATTAAAGGCAGCAGAATACCTTCGTTTGGCTTTGCTGTATTTTGAAAGGTCTTGCTCTAGTATTTGCTGCATTTGTGTAATGTTGGTTAATCTGAAAGTTTTTATGTTAGGGTTTTCTACTATCCCTTCTTCTGGCGACTCTGACGTTGTAGGATTTTTTGGATAAATATGAACAGCCATGCTTTTTTAAAATAAAAAATAATTTAGTAATGTATATCTTTTAATCTGTTATCTTCAATATTTAGCTGCGCATCATATATTAAAAACAAATACACATTAAGTGGTTTATCGGCCTCTTTTTTTTATCAATTTGAATGTTTATTATGTCTCTAACAGTTCTCCCGCTTCCATGTAACTGATTATCCTCCGTTGACCTTAGGTCAATCCATAAACCGTGTTTCGTTGTTAAATAATGATCAAGTCTAACGCTGTGAAGATGTAGATCTTTAGACACAAGGTCAACTGTTGGATTTCTACACCTCCCGCCTCCAAACAGTTTTCTTATTTCATCAAAATGCTGATAAGGTTTAAGCCCGCTAGCGTAGATTTGGTTAGGACTACCCTCAATTGTACATTGCACTTTTGTTATTTTAGGATTAATAAAATTTTCAGTTTGTCTTTTGAATGGTTCTTCATTTTCACACAGCAATAAAATACCTTTAAGTGAATGTGCTGTGGCACTAAAACTAAAATTCCATATAGTGTCTGCCCTGCTTTTAGGATATTTAGAATGATGAATCACTCTTTCGTAATATATTGCTAATTTTGACTGATATTGTTGCTGGATCAGCCTCGCTAAGTTAGGGTTGCTAACGATGTCAAACTCTAACGAGATGTCAGAAATGCTGTACTTTGCTTCGGTGTCTGTAGATATAATAACATATTTGTAGTCATTAAAAGTTAGTTCATATGACAATCTGTCTTTTAATGCCCCTTGAAAGTATGGGGCATGCGCTTTTAACAACTCAAAATCTAAGGGTATGGAAAAGCGATTACCATACGCATAACTTACAGCTACATACCTTTTGCCGTCTTTAGCATCTTCAGCGCCTATTCTATGTTTTAGTGCATCTTCATTTTCGATTCCTTGAAACGCAAGATCGGCCCTTTCATTCGCGGTTAGCCATAGATCAGAATAGGTTAAAAATATGTCTGCATTGTGTAAAGAAAATATTTCTTGTCCCTCAAGTTTTATAGAAATTTTCTTAACGATTGCCCGCCCCAGATTTTGGACAACTGTCCTGTTTGGGTCTGTTGTTGATTCGAGTTCTATTTTGAAAGTAAGTTGCGCAGAGCCTGCACAATCACTTCATCCGCTCCTAGGTCTGGAAATTTAACAGTAAGAATTTGATCTGCATCAATAGTAGATGGATTATTTGGAACAGTAATATTCCGCTTATTTCCCTTCACGCCAAAGGGCTCTTTCAGTCTTCTATGCGGGTCAAGAATTGAGCCATATGCTTGTGACATTTTTTTTATAAAACAAAATAAAAAAGTTAATTATTTAAAAACATGGCAGGAATTGAAGGTGAAGAAGATTATGATGTTTTTGATGCTGGAGACGACATGAGTGAAACGGCTCCTTTGATACAGCATCGCTCAACGGTCTCAATGTGGCATGAATTAACAGAACCTAAGGTCATATCATTTTACAGAAGTTTAGGCCTAGAACCTCCCGAATTTATAGCCCCTGATGATTTTGTAAAAGATGATGATGGCCATTTGTATTTTAAAGACGAACGAGGAAAACGTTTTCAGCTTACACATGAACGAAACCCATCAAAGTTTGTAGGTTTGAGTACAATTAACCAAAGACTTAAGGCAAAAGATCGAAATCGCCTTGGCATTCCTAAACCACCAAAATTAGATAGGGAGGCTGTTTCTAAACTTCAAAACACACTGCAAGAACTCCCAACAGCTAACCAAATACAAAACATGGAACTTAAAGATTTAAATCAATCAGCAGACAAAATAATAAATGCAATAGAAGCAGAAACCAGTTTATCAGAAGAAACAGCATTAAAAACAATATACGATCCACCGATACCTAAGAGAGAATTAGAGGCCCTTGATCGTGCTTTGAGAACCATCAGAGGCAAATTATTAAACAATTTAGCAAAACTGAGTGAACTAAATGAGGATATAAAAAGAGAAAAAGAAAAACTCGTTGAGGCTGATGACGCCAACTTAGGGCCTGGAGTTAAAGAAAGAATAACCCAAAGACTAAAAGAACTTGAAGAACTAAGATTACTAAGAATAGAAGCGGCGTCTACTAACCGAGAACAATTACGAACTCAAGTGAGCAGAATAAGAGAAACTATCCAAAGAATTTTATATGAAGACACAACGCTAGCAGAAAGAATAAGAACACTGTTTAGAGAGCAAGGTGTCACATTAGCAAGCGTTATAACAGCCTTAGGATTTGCAATAAGTACACTGGTGATGGCTATTACGGGTGGCGGTGGTCAAAGTCCAGTGCCTCCACCGCCATCGCCTCCATCACCTCCTGATAAATCATGGGTAAAAAAACAACTTGATCATCTTGCGGGTTTATTAAAAAAATTAGCCGGTAAAGCTATAGACTCTTTACCTGGTATATTAGGGGTGTTGTTAGCTGGCTTTTGTCTACTGCAAGCAAAGTAGTTGGCTTTATGGCCGAGCACTTATGGACATTAGTTCTCTTAATAGTTGGGTTACTCTTAAGTAAAATAAAGAAGGAGTAATCCTAGGCCAGTTAATCCAACAACTAGTGCTGTCTTTTCATATTCATGGTCATTATCTTTTTTGACTTCAACAGTCTTTGGGCTTTGGGCCTCGGGGATTGGATGACTTATTCTTGGGGGTCATCTTGTTTGTTTACTGCTTGCAATATTACTGGCTCAGAATTTATTTCGTTTTTCCCAACCTTCTGTTCATTGCCTGCCACAAGGATTTCATTATTGTAGTTTATTATTGTTCCTATCTGGAGCCTGAGGTCAGAAGGCAGCATGTATAAACCAGTGCCAACAGCAAAGTCTACTTTCGATCTTGCGTATTGTAAAACATTTTGGTACCTTTTAATACTTGAAGGCAAATCAACTGTAGAATTAATGGCGTCCTCTAAATTTGCCAAGTACTGTTTTTGCGCGTCAAAGCCAGTAGAAGGATCAGTTATGCTCGATCTTGCCTGTGCTTGCGAACCTAGCAAACACCAAACGTAAGTACGAATAGAGTCGTTTATTCGTTCTATTCCTGCTTTAGTTAGACCCTTAGAAGTGTCTAAGATAAATGTTGTCCACGCTGTTTTATGCTCTTGCTCTATGGACCCGAGGTGAACAGCTGTGCCTGAAGAGAAAGATGTGTAAGGAGGATTCCAGTCATAGTTATACTTTCTGTGCACGCCCCAAAATAAAGGGTGCCTAAGCCACGATTGCGGTCCAACTTTTGTCTAAAGTCTGTCTTAGCCTTAATATTGAATTCGTTACAGATCCTTTCAAAAGCCTTCATGTCTATTCTGTTGCTGAATGGATTAAACGGTTTGTCATTTGGTAATGGTGCTTGCAGTTCAGTCAAAATACGTTTGAAGGTGTAATAGAAATGAAATCTATACACTGACCTCACCAAAGGATCAGGGTGATTTAAGTGATCAGCATACGACACTCCACACCCAGTTGATGCACAAAACACAGCAAAGTTTAACTGGTTCTGATAAAACTGCATCGGATGACTGAACCACACTTTTGGGATGTGGTCGTTTTTAATAGGAGGGTTAAGATATCTGGAGTACTCACCTTTACTTGAAAGGTGTCAGTCTGGGTCATAGAAATGACAAGGGTATCAGTTGCTATATTTTTAAGATTGTAGTGCGGCCCAACAGAATATTTTGCATTAGTATATTTGAATGCACTCATTTTTATTTCGTTTAAAAAATGTTTGTAACAATAACAACTCAAGACCGTCCTTCGTTTTTAGAACATGCTATTAATAACAATTGCGGAAGCAAAATGGTTGCACTCCATGAAATATTTTACAAAGTTGTATGGTTTAATATAAGTGAATCAAAGAAGAATAATAAGATTCTAAAAGTTGACAAAACAGGGACCAAAGTTAGCCAGTTAACAATACCTGATGGTTATTACGGGTTTTGCTCACTAAAAGAAGCAATGAGTAACTTCGACATTACTCTCAAACTTAACAATGCAAATCTGAAAACAATGTTGACCTTCAAACCTGAAGAAGAAGCAGGTTACTATTTTGATAAAGAGCTAGCTAAAATGTTAGGCTTTGCAGCTGACAATCATAGATTTAGAGTTTCACCAAACAAAACTACTTATGAGGGAGAAAATCCGCTCGATCTTGCATTACATTCATTACTCTATGTTCATTTGGATGAGCTAAGCACTGATGAAAACTTATATGATGGAAGGCCCTCAACTGTTTTAAGAGCTCTTCCATCAGGGAAAGCTGCATATTGCGATTATGAAATTATACAATTCCCTAATTTACAGTTTAAAAGATTAGTTTGTGGAAGGGTCGGATCATTTAATATAAAAATCGCAGACAAAACAGGAAAAGTCGTAAAATGTGATAACCTGCACATTGTTTTGGAAGTAAAATAATTAGTTGTTCTAAAAAATAATGTCGCGGGGCCAGAAGAACCAGGAGTTACATTGGCGCCTGTAAGGTGTATAACCTTAGAATTAAAAGACCTTGCAGACGTTGCGGACTTTGAACAGAACGGTGAAATAGGCGCTTTGTATGGTTTTGAGTACACTAAAGATGGTGATTATAAACGCAAAGAGGTTGGCGACAGCAAAAGGTTTCCTAAACTAGAACAACTACGCAATGTAGAAGCAAATAATGCTGGCCAGTATGAATATAAAATAGTTCGAAAACCTGACAGCAAATGGCACTTAGAACCATATTTAGAATGGGACATAAAATTTGAATTCATAAGCCCATTTACATTTTTTAGTCGTCAAAAAAGTTTCAGAAAAGCTTTCAACTCTGGTCCTTTACATGTAAGTCTTATGCCAGAGGACAATAGTCGGAAAGAGATTGAAATAACGCCGTATGGAAATAAACAGTACATCCTCCGCAGAAGAGAAGCAGTTTTAAAGGAAGCTTCTACAAAATTGCAGTTCATTCCGCGCATGAAATTAGGAGACGCGTTCACAATGATATTTGAAATTTCTGTCTTAAAAGATGAGGCAAGAAATGGAGCTGTGGGCGTCAGTGACGTACTAATGAAAGGAATTCTTATTAGCTGGCAAAACTTAGACGTTGACAGTCTTAAAGTTACCATCGTCGTTCTTCACAATGGCGAGGGTATTAAGGTCATAACAACCAGCGACAAAATCAATATTAGTCTAAATAGAAACAATCTTACAGAACTAAATTGGATTAATCTTACACATTTAAACCTTATAGGGTTTTATTATACTGACCAAGTTTTGACAGAGAGTATGATAAACATAATAACTGGATTAAATTAAATTCTGTTATAAAACTATGGAGCAGTTAAACTTTATGACAAAAACTCCTCATTGTTCATTGATTTGTGGACAAACTGGTTGTGGAAAAACAATGTTTGTCCTCGACCTATTACAAACAGTTTATCGTTATAATTTTGATTATATTGTGATTTTCTGTCCAACACTTAAAAGGAACAAAGCATATCATGATAGAAGGTTTATATGGACAGACGATGACGTATATTTAGTTGATCCTAGCAATAAACTGAGTGAGTGTTTAGAATACTTTTATAAAGTGTTTGAGGGATCGCAGACACTCTTTATTATAGATGACTGTTCAGCAGAAAAAGATATAGTTAAAAAGAGAAACACTTTGTCAAAACTGGCTTTCAGCGGAAGACATGATGGGATAAGTGTGTGGATTTTATGTCAGAAATATAACTCAGTTTTAAAAGACTTTAGAGAACAATTAAAGACTGTAGTTTTATTTCACATGAAAGAGAGAGACGCATTTGATCAATGTATGCGTGAAAATGATGTTATTGAAAATGATCAGGAAAAACGCAGGATTAAGCAAAAACTAAAATCTGAAAAGTTTTGTAAATTAGTATTGAAAACGGATAATCCTACACAGTATGTTTGTTTGTAGATAATCGTTATTTTTTGGTTATTGAAAGAGAATGTGTGATGGATTATCATTTTTAATTCATTATTGAAGTCTTACTTGTCAGAGAACAGGAAAATGTGTGTTCTGGGTCAACCGCTCGAAACTGGTTGAGAGCGGTTGAGCCAGAACACACATTTTCCTGTTCTCTCCATTCCAGAAACAAGAAAGAAACCATTTTCCTCACACAACACAGCAGTCATTGTACTTCTGTACACTTTAAACAAACAGTTGAAGAATTTGGCTGAAGTTTTCAACGATACTCAAACTTTTGAAACACCAAATTTTGCAAGCGTAAAGAAGAACAGGAAGAACTATTGTTTGATATAATACTAAAGCAATTCCTACAGGTAAGGTGACAACTGGCGGGCTGACTCACAGTAAGCAAGTACGTTTGCCCTTGCTCACTCAATTTCTTTTTCTTTACTTTGTGACAGTTTCCATGCTTAGAAAGGTAAAGTCCAAGGTATCTGAAAGAACTAACAATTTCGAGCGTCTTGTTTCCCTTGGGTCAAAATTTCACGTGAACTGTTTCTGCCGTGGACTACCATTACTTTTATTATAATTTTTCTTCGAGCTTCCACAATGTACAATAATTATGTAAAGCATTCAAAATTCTCTGTAAACCAGGTTTTTGTGTGTGATGATAAAATAGTGTCATCTACGCATGAAAAAACAACAACAACAGGTTGACATAGTTTCTTGAATTAATGTTATCCATATTTAGATCCAAACCTTAGCAACCAGATACAGTTCTACATCACTGATACACAATGAAAACAGAAGGGGAGTTCATCACTGATACACAATGAAAACAGAAGGGGAGTTCATCACTGATACACAATGAAAACAGAAGGGAGTTCATCACTGATACACAATGACAACAGAAGGGGAGTTCATATTCATCCTTGTTGCAGCATGTGACAACATGCAAAGCATTCTGATTTACAGTGGTTAATAAACATACAGGATTTCATATTGTTGTACAGAGTTTTCAAAACACTGACTGTTTTAACCACTTACATTCTTTACGAAAATTCATACCATAGAGCCTGTCGCCAAACTAAATCGAAAGCTTTTCTGTCGTCAACAAGCGCACAATAAAGTATTATATTTTTCAAGTTAGGTAACCTTGTTACATACTTCAATACAAATATATATTTGGTCCAATGTTGAATAAGAGCACCGGAATCCACTGTTGTTTTCTTTGAGAACTGAGTTCTTATCAACAAAGGTGGTTAGACGTTTATTTAAAATGGATGTAAAAAGTCATCCGACGCAGCTCACTAATGCAATTCCTCTGTAATTCTCTCTCTCCCCTCTCTCTCTCTCTCTCTCTCTCTCTCTCTCTCTCTCTCTCTCTCTCTCTCTCTCTCTCTCTCTCACGCACGCAGGAGAGTATAATTTCAAGTATAATCAATCTATTGACCCTAACTTGGGCATAGAGGATAAGGAGCTCAGAAATACTTAAGCAACATATTACACACACACGAAACACACACACACACACACACACACACACACCACACACACACACACACACACACACACGCACGCACCCACGCACGCACGCACGCACACACACACACACACACACACACACACACACACACACACACAGAGTAATGCGCATCAATATAAAACAGTGGTAAATGTTTCTTTTTTTTTAAAATGCTGTTCAGAAAAGAGCTACACAGTTCCATTTTTTCAGACACCCACACTAGGCAGACTGATGTTCTCCACGGAAGACCTTGCCTGATGTGAAGGAATGGAAGAACTCCAGTCCCACACTATTCATCATTATGACAGTCCTTTGTCCAATGTCTACAGCATGGCTAGCTATTTCTCGTCATTTTGATTTTTGCCAACAAATCGCCGATTTTTTGTGTGTGGAAAAAACCGTTTCATGTAAGGAAGACATACGTCATGCAGATCTGGAAACCTTCTGACTCATAAAAAGTTTGGGGTTCAGGACATAAACTTCAAAGTTGTGAAGTTGGCTGCCTAACAAGGAAAAGAAAAGTAAACTTCTAATGCGTTCTAAAAATGGACAACTGAAGGCGTCATCGTCTTTAGCTTTTTTACATCAGAGACATAACAGAACATATTCCTTCATATAGAGATAGCCTGCATTGATATGAATAAAGTGTCACGTCTGAAATTCCAAAGCATATTCAGTAACCACACACATGCGCGCGCGCGTACGCACGCACACACACACATCTATCTCTCTCTTTCTCTCTCTCTATATATATATAATTATATATATATTCAGTTATAAACAAAGCTTGCTCTTATGCCTTAGATTGAAGAAATAAGGGGAGATAAGCATTCATATCTGCAGTGGTAGATAATTCTGCCTAACTAACAGTATGTGCTTGAGTGGGTGAATGGGGAAAATAAAATAAATGCTTCTCAAAATGAGCCTTCACCAAGCTTATAGTCTCCAAGGGGGGAGACAGTCTCCAATGGGGAGGAAACTCACTAACATATAACTCCTGGTCAGATACCGGTATTTCAAAACCTGATTGTTTCTCCTCAGTAATTGCGGAAAATGGTAACTTGACTCCTCTGCCTTTTCGGTTTTAAAGAAGAATGCTGTCCCAGAAAAAGGCTGGTGTGCAATACTGTTAGTATGCTTGTTGAGTTTTAAAAAAAAAACAAGCAAAGATGCCACCTAAGAAGCAAAAGAAAATCATGAAAGAGCAAAACAAGCTACATATTCTTGTGAAAAGTAGAAAATATTAAAAAAAGGTACATACTATACATTTGAAACCTTTGACTCTTTGGCACTTGCGAGCTCAGGTCCCTGCTTAAATGGTAACAGCGTTT
>CM031604.1:9218453-9228453 GCA_018398815.1 Conus ventricosus | reverse complement strand
CTGGGTAATGCTTGTTGTTGCTAAGAGTCATACATCTATCCTGTTACTGTCCTGGGTAATGCCTGTTTCGCTAAGAGACATATATCCATCCTGTTACTGTCCTGGGTAATGTTTGTTGTTGCTAAGAGACATACATCTATCCTGTTACTGCTTTGAGTAATGTCTGTTGTTGCTAAGAGACATACATCTATCCTGTTACTGTTCTGGTTAATGCCTGTTGTTGCTAAGAGACATACATCTATCCTGTTACTGCCTTAGGTAATGCCTGTTGTTGCTAAGAGACATACATCTATCCTGTTACTGTCCTGGGTAATGCCTGTTGTTGCTAAGAGACATACATCTATCCTGTTACTGCTTTGGGTAATGTCTGTTGTTGCTAAGAGACATACATCTATCCTGTTACTGTCCTGGGCAATGTCTGTTGTTGCTAAGAGACATACATCTATCCTGTTACTGTCCTGGGTAATGTTTGTTGTTGCTAAGAGACATACATCTATCCTGTTACTGTCCTGGGTAATGTTTGTTGTTGCTAAGAGACATACATCTATCATGTTACTGCCCTGGGTAATGCTTGTTGTTGCTAAGAGACATACATCTATCCTGTTGCTGCCCTGGGTAATATCTGTTGTTGCTAAGAGACATACATCTATCCTGTTACTGCCCTGGGTAATGTCTGTTGTTGCTAAGAGACATACATCTATCCTGTTACCGCAATGGGTGATGTCTGTTGTTGCTAAGAGACATACATCTATCCTGTTACTGTCCTGGGTAATGTCTGTTGTTGCTAAGAGACATACATCTATCCTGTTACTGCCTTGGGTAATGTCTGTTGTTGCTAAGAGACATACAGCTATCCTGTTACTGTCCTGGGTAATGTTTGTTGTTGCTAAGAGACATACATTAATCCTGTTACTGTCCTGGGTAATGTCTGTTGTTGCTAAGAGACATACATCTATCCTGCTACTGTCCTGGATAATGTTTGTTGTTGCTAAGAGACATACATCAATCCTGTTACTGTCTTGGGTAATATCTGTTGTCACTAAAAGGCATACGTCTATCCTGTTACTGTCCTGGGTAATGTCTGTTGTCACTAAGAGACATACATCTATCCTGTTACTGTCCTAGGTAATGTTTGTCGTTGCTAAGAGACATACATCTATCCTGTTACTGTCCTGGGTAATGTCTGTTGTCACTAAGAAACATACATCTATCCTGTTACTATCCTGGGTAATGTTTGTTGTTGCTAAGAGACATACATCTATCCTGTTACTGTCCTGGGTAATGTCTGTTGTTGCTAAGAGACATACATCTATCATGTTACTGCCCTGGGTAATGTTTGTCGTTGCTCAGAGACATACATCTATCCTGTTACTGTCCTGGGTAATGTTTGTCGTTGCTGAGAGACATACATCTATCCTGTTACTGTCCTGGGTAATGTTTGTTGTTGCTAAGAGACATACATCTATCCTGTTACTGTCCTGGGTAATGTCTGTTGTCACTAAGAGACATACATCTATCCTGTTACTGTCCTGGGTAATGTTTGCTGTTGCTAAGAGACATACATCTATCCTGTTACTGTCCTGGGTAATGTCTGTTGTTGCTAAGAGACATACATCTATCCTGTTACTGTCCTGGGTAATGTTTGCTGTTGCTCTATCCTGTTACTGTCCTGGGTAATGTCTGTTGTTGCTGAGAGACATACATCTATCCTGTTACTGTCCTGGGTAATGTTTGTTGTTGCTAAGAGACATACATCTATCCTGTTACTGTCCTGGGTAATGTTTGTCGTTGCTATGAGACATACATCTATCCTGTTACTGTCCTGGGTAATGTTTGTCGTTGCTAAGAGACATACATCTATCCTGTTACTGTCCTGGGTAATGTTTGTCGTTGCTAAGAGACATACATCTATCCTGTTACTGTCCTGGGTAATGTTTGTCGTTGCTAAGAGACATACATCTATCCTGTTACTGTCCTGGGGAATGTCTGTTGTCACTAAGAGACATACATCTATCCTGTTACTATCCTGGGTAATGTTTGTTGTTGATAAGAGACATACATCTATCCTGTTACTGTCCTGGGTAATGTCTGTTGTAGCTAAGAGACATACATCTATCATGTTACTGTCCTGGGTAATGTTTGTCGTTGCTCAGACACATACATTAATCCTGTTACTGTCCTGGGTAATGTTTGTCGTTGCTAAGAGACATACATCTATCCTGTTACTGTCCTGGGTAATGTTTGTTGTTTCTAAGAGACATACATCTATCCTGTTACTGTCCTGGGTAATGTCTGTTGTCACTAAGAGACATACATCTATCCTGTTACTGTCCTGGGTAATGTTTGCTGTTGCTAAGAGACATACATCTATCCTGTTACTGTCCTGGGTAATGTCTGTTGTTGCTAAGAGACATACATCTATCCTGTTACTGTCCTGGGTAATGTTTGCTGTTGCTCTATCCTGTTACTGTCCTGGGTAATGTCTGTTGTTGCTAAGAGACATACATCTATCCTGTTACTGTCCTGGGTAATGTCTGTTGTTGCTAAGAGACATACATCTATCCTGTTACTGTCCTGGGTAATGTCTGTTGTAGCTAAGAGACATACATCTATCATGTTACTGTCCTGGGTAATGTTTGTCGTTGCTCAGAGACATACATCTATCCTGTTACTGTCCTGAGTAATGTTTGTCGTTGCTAAGAGACATACATCTATCCTGTTACTGTCCTGGGTAATGTCTGTTGTTGCTAAGAGACATACATCTATCCTGTTACTGTCCTGGGTAATGTCTGTTGTCACTAAGAGACATACATCTATCCTGTTACTGTCCTGGGTAATGTTTGCTTTTGCTAAGAGACATACATCTATCCTGTTACTGTCCTGGGTAATGTCTGTTGTTGCTAAGAGACATACATCTATCCTGTTACTGTCCTGGGTAATGTTTGCTGTTGCTCTATCCTGTTACTGTCCTGGGTAATGTCTGTTGTTGCTAAGAGACATACATCTATCATGTTTACTGTCCTGGGTAATGTCTGTTGTTGCTAAGAGACATACATCTATCCTGTTACTGTCCTGGGTAATGTTTGTCGTTGCTATGAGACATACATCTATCCTGTTACTGTCCTGGGTAATGTCTGTTGTTGCTAAGAGACATACATCTATCCTGTTACTGTCCTGGGTAATGTTTGTCGTTGCTAAGAGACATACATCTATCCTGTTACTGTCCTGGGTAATGTTTGTTGTTGCTAAGAGACATACATCTATCCTGTTACTGTCCTGGGTAATGCTTGTTGTTGCTAAGAGACATACATCTATCCTGTTACTGTCCTGGGTAATGTCTGTTGTTGCTAAGAGACATACATCTATCCTGTTACTGTCCTGGGTAATGTTTATTGTTGCTAAGAGACATACATCTATCATGTTACTGTCCTGGGTAATGTCTGTTGTTGCTAAGAGACATACATCTATCCTGTTACTGTCCTGGGTAATGTTTGTTGTTGCTACGAGACATACATCTATCCTGTTACTGTCCTGGGTAATGTCTGTTGTTGCTAAGAGACATACATTAATCCTGTCACTGTCCTGAGTAATGTTTGTTGTCACTAAGAGACATACAGCTGTCTTGTCTTGTTACTGCCTTAGGGAATATCTAAATGTGTGTGTGTGTGTGTGTGTGTGTGTGTGTGTGTGTGTTGTGTGTGTGTGTGTGTGTGTGTGTGTGTGTGTGTGTGTGTGTGTGTGTGTGTGTGTGTAACTACACTCGCGTGCAAGCAGCGGCGCATAGAGTGCGTGTATGATATCTCCGCGGAAATTGCAGAGAAGGTAGTTCTTTGTAGATAATTCGAGGATGAATGCCCTCCCCCCGCCCCCTCCAGCCACACCCCTCCACCATCACCATACACACATGAAAATGCTAACAAGAAACAACTCCAGTCACGTAAGCGGCTAACTCACTATAACAGTAAATCAATATCATTGCATGTCAGAATAGCCGTTTAAATCACAAAGAAGATGGGCATACCATCCTTGCAAGTAGTTGTTACATGTGTGAGTACCCCAATAACTTCCAATCTACTATCCACAGTGAATATTGCAAAAATACGTCAGAAGAGATACCTTTTCATATGTTTGTGTCATACTACCGTCCTTGTTTTCACACACGCGCATACACACACACACAAACACACACACACGCGTGAGCGCGCGCGTGCGTGCATGAAAGCAAGCACACACTCACACGCACGCACACAAACGCGCGCGTGCGCGCACAAACACCCACACAGACGTAGACACACAGACACAGACAGGCAGACACACACAGACAGACACACACACACACACACAAACACACACACACACACACACCACACACACACACACACACACACACACACACACACACACACACACACACACACACACACACACACACACACACACAAAACTCTCTCTCTCACACACACACACACACACACACACACACACACACACACACACACACACACACACACACACACACACACACACACACACACACACACACACGCACACACACAGACACACACAAAACTCACACGCTCACACAAAACTCTCTCTCTCTCTCTCACACACACACACACACACACACACACACAAAACTCACACACTCACACAAAACTCACACACACACTCACACACGCTGTTTGTTAAGGATTGTTACACACACACACACACACACACACACACACACACACACACACACACACACACACACACACACACACACACACACACACACAAACACACACACACACACGGACGAACGAACGAACGGACGCACGTACATACATACAGGAAGTATGGGTAGAAAAAAGCTGAAACGTTGCAGCACTACCGAAAACACGAACCCTTTTAATCCTGTTGAAACAAAAAACCATCCAATTTCTAACAAATCGTTCATTTAACTTTTACATGCACGCTCTCATCTGTTTGAGCGGGTTGACGGTCGGCGCAAACTCGTCATGCTGGTTGTTTTGGACTGCGGTTGATTGCTTTCCTGTCCGATGAATGTTGATAGCTTTATTACCAACTTCAATCTGACGTTAGACCCATCACATATATAGCTGTTATTATGATAGCCATGGAACGACATAAAAAAAAAAGCAGGCGGGCAGGGCGGGTTGTTATGATGTACACTGTCAGTCAGGAAACAAACGGATGACTCGACACAAATGGAAGGAACGAGATCCTGCCCCTATTTGTGTGCAGCCAGGAACAACATACAGTTTGCGACAGTACACAGCCAAGGACAGCATACATCCTAGGACAGCATACAGCCAGGGTCAGCGTACAGCCGGGGACAGTATACAGCCAAGGACAGCATATATATAAGACAGCATGTACATAGAGACAGCATATGGATAGGGACAGCTCACAGCCAGGGAGAGCATGCAGAAAAGGACAGCATACTGAGAGAGACAGCTTACAGCCAAGGACAGCATACTGAGAGAGACAGCATACAGCCAAGGACAGTATACAAATATGGACAGCATACTGAGAGAGACAGCATACAGCCAAGGACAGCATGTTGAGAGAGACAGCATACAGCCAAGGACAGTATACAATATGGACAGCATACTGAGAGAGACAGCATACAGCCAAGGACAGTATACAGATATGGACAGCATACTGAGAGAGACAGCGTACAGCCAAGGACAGCATACAGATATGGACAGCATACTGAGACAGACAGCATACAGCCAAGGACAGCATACAGATAGGGACAGCATACTGAGAGAGACAGCGTAAAGCCAAGGACAGCATACAGATATGGACAGCATAGTGAGAGAGACAGCGTACAGCCAAGGACAGCATACAGATATGGACAGCATAGTGAGAGATACAGCGTACAGCCGAGGACAGCATACAGATATGGACAGCATACTGAGAGAGACAGCATACAGCCAAGGACAGCATACAAATATGGACAGCATAGTGAGAGAGACAGCGTACAAATAAGGACAGCATCCAGATAAAGACAGCATACAGATAGGGACAGCATACAGATAAGGACAGCATCGAGATAAGGACAGCATACAGATAGGGACAGCATCCAGATAAGGACAGCATACAGATAAGGACAGCATACAGATAGGGACAGCATACAGATAAGGACAACATACAGATAGGGACAGCATACAGATAGGGACAGATAGGGACAGCATCCAGATAAGGACAGCATACAGATAGGGACAGCATACAGATAGGGACAGCATCCAGATAAGGACAGCATCCAGATAAGGACAGCATACAGATAGGGACAGCATACAGATAGGGACAGTACACAGCAGCCCAGCGACAGTATACAGATGGGGACAGCGACAGTATACAGATGGGGACAGCGACAGTATACAGATGGGGACAGCGACAGTATACAGATGGGGACAGCGATAGTATACGAATAGGGAGAACATACAGATAGAACAGCATACAGATAGGTACAGCATACAGCCAAGGACAGCATACAGCAAGGGACAACATAAAGACAAGGACAACATACAGACAGGAACAGCATAGTTATATGAATACGAACCTACGTAGGTAACAAGTACAGCAATGAAATAAAAAGAGAGAGTAAAACCCATTTTTTTTTCAAAATTTGTTGTTGATTCTTTCGTCTACAATTCGCTGAATTTTCTCTGCCAACAAGATCAAACTGCCTTCATGTACTGGCAGTCAGAAAGGAAATCTTTACCATTCCTGAAACACTGTTACAATCACATCAATGTCCCGTAGACCGTAACGTGTTCTGTTCGGTCCACACCATTCGCCATTTTCAGACTCGTGTATCAGGTTCCAGTCATCTTTCGGTCTACGTCTGGCATCAGGACAACTTGTCTGGATTGATGAAACTCCAGACTTGCTGATCAAGGTGCGGAGGGCATACTCTGTCTTCCAGTAGGCAGAAGAACAAGTGTAATTATGCTCACCGCGCTCGGCAACTCGTAAAATCATCAACGCGCACAGGGACGAGCGCTAACAACAATACATGTTCACGTCACGGAAGGCCGCCGCACTATCATCCATCTTGTCACGTCACGCAGACACGTCACTA
Organism: Conus ventricosus; assembly: GCA_018398815.1. Taxonomy (NCBI): domain Eukaryota; kingdom Metazoa; phylum Mollusca; class Gastropoda; order Neogastropoda; family Conidae; genus Conus; species Conus ventricosus. The sequence continues at coordinate 9,221,360 of CM031604.1, read as the reverse complement.
AATCTGCTGACCTGCGTGAGCGGAAAACCCACTTCCGTCTCCACGTCTCCAGTAAATCTTCTTAACTCTGGGGGACAGGAGAGAGCTCGGGGGTGGGGGTGGGGGATGGGGGGGAGGCAGTGGGGGGGGGGGGGGGGGGCAGTGGGAGGGGGGGGGTGAGGGGAGGAGGAGGAAAATGGAGGGTGGTGGACAGTGGGGAAAGGGGAAAGGGGAAGGGGGGAGAGACGAACAGAAGGGGATTATGGGCCAAAGCCCTGTCAGCTTTGGGTGTATTCACGACTGTGGCACTGGTATGTTGGTGAGCGCAGAGCTTCGCCCTCAAGCAGGGAAAACTGCAGGGGTGGGGGTGGGGGGGGGGGGGGGGGGGGTTGTGGTGGTTACACACGACACAACATTAGAAGCCAGCTGTCACAGAAATCATCACCTTAACTAATTGCAAAGTGAGGTGACTGCAGGCGGAAATTGAAACACATTTCAGAAGGCGGAAATTGAAACACATTTCAGAAGGCGGAAATTGAAACACATTTCAGAAGGAGGAAATTGAAACCATTTCAGAAGGCATTTGAACCAACACCGCCAGATAACACGGACAGACGAATTTATCCTGTAATTCGTGTGTTCATATCATCTGGCTGATTTAGTTCAAGTACCTTTTTGAAATGTATCACCATCACACAGACTCGGCACGTAAATCCGATTTCAGTTTTCTGTAAAAGAGACAAAGCTGTCAGTAGTCAACATTACATAGCAGAGCTGACACAGAGTGTTTCTGGTGTAGGCGATGACAACCATTGGCTGTCCACATTGGAAAGCTGAGGAGGCACGTAGTGTCTCTGATGTAGCTGACCTTGAATGCCACGAGGGATAAGGAGCAGGGGTGGGTTTGGGGATTGAGTACAGGGTTTGGGTGGTAAAGGGAGAGAACTGAAAACATCTGGGCCACGCTTCAAACTTTGATTTCTCCAGTTCTTGTTGCTGTGTAGATGTGTTCGGTACGGGGTATATGGGCAAGCTTGGAGCATCCTTCCTTGGGGATGTTTCCTTGTTTGTTCTGTGTGCTCTGTGCTGTCATGTTTGCTAGGCGGTTCGGTGTCGTCAGCAGCATTCCTTTGGAGTTATGTTTTCTTGTGGGAGCAAGAGTTACCCTACTTGTTTATTGTTCATTATTTCCCGTTCCCTGCCTCATTTCGTATTTAATATTGATAGTGCTGTTACAATACTGAAGGGTTGTGCTACGTGGTATGTCACCAGCAGTGTAACATGCAGCCTGTGTCTTGTCAGTTTCACTGAGGTGGTAAGTTGTGTCTTCCCCATGGGCACTATGTTGAAGGCTTTGTAACAAAGAACACAATGTCACACTGCAGAATATGTAAAGCCTTTGACAAAGCAGACACGATGTCAAAGCGCAAACATTGTAACAAAGGACACACGATGTCACACAGCATAATATTTAGAACCTTGTGACAAAGCGGCATGGTATCAAATTGCAGAATGTGTAAAGCATTGTAACAAAAGATACATGATGTTAAACTGCAAAATATGTAAATACTTTTTATTTTTTTAATTTTTTTATAAAGGACACATTATGTCAAATTGCAGATTTTGTAAAGCATGGCTAACAAAGCACGCATAGCGCCAAACTGCAGAATACGTAGAGCCTTGTAAGAAAGGACACATGATGGGGAAACTGCACAATACGTAGAGCCTTGTAAGAAAGGACACATGATGGGGAAACTGCACAATACGTAGAGCCTTGTAAGAAAGGACACATGATGGGGAAACTGCAGGATACGTACAGCCTTGTAAGAAAGGACACATGATGGGGAAACTGCAGGATACGTACAGCCTTGTAAGAAAGGACACATGATGGGGAAACTGCAGGATACGTACAGCCTTGTAAGAAAGGACACATGATGGGGAAACTGCAGAAGAAGTAAAGCTTGTGACAACGCACGCGTGCTATCAAACTGCAGAATATATTGGGTGTGGTGGTGGTGGTGGTAGTGGCAGTGGTACGATTTGGTACAAAGAAAGTGTGTGTGTGGTGTGTGTGTGTGTGTGTGAGTGTGTGTGTGTGTGTGTGTGTGTGTGTGTGTGTGTGTGTGTGTGTGTGTGTGTGTGTATGTGCGTGCGTGAATGTGTGTGTGTGTGTGTGTGTGTGTGTGTGTGTGTGTGTGTGTGCGTGCTGTGTGTGTGTGTGTGTGTGTGTGTGTGTGTGTGTGTGTGTGTGTGTGTGTGTGTGTGTGTGTGTGTGTGTGTGTGTGTGTGTGCGCGCGTGAATGTGTGTGTGTGTGTGTGGTGTGTGTGTGTGTGTGTGTGTGTGTGTGTGTGTGTGTTGTGTGTGTGTGCGTGCGTGAATGTGTGTGTGTGTGTGTGTGTGTGTGGTGTGTGTGTGTGTGTGTGTGTGTGTGTGTGTGTGTGTGTGTGTGTGTGTGTGTGTGATGGATGTTGATGTACGTACACTTGTCTATGTAAAGAAAGAAAGAAAGAAAGAAAGTTGGTGTGGGGGTGAGGGGCGGGGTGAGGAGGTGCTTGTGGGTTGATGCTTACCTATGCTGTATCACACACAAAAGAACATGAAGGGGGTGTTGGTATACACATGCCTGTATACAATCTGGCACAAATAAAGGAGGGACGGGTGATTACCCTTACCTGCACCTGTGTATAGTTCAGTCTCACACAAAAGAATGTGTATGCGTGGATGGAAGGGGAGAGGGGGGAGAAGGGTGTCGACGTGCACCTATCTGTGTACAAGCTGACACAAACAAAGTCGGAGCCCTGAACAAAGAGACATTGTTCCGCCCTCCTCCGGACACCATCAGTCTTGTCTGAGCCGACATCAGAAACATGTCCAAGCTGCGTACGGACCGACACGTGATTTTATCTGCCGACACGGAGGGGTTTCCA
>CM031604.1:9210953-9213453 GCA_018398815.1 Conus ventricosus | reverse complement strand
TCATCGTCGTCGTCGTCGACAATAACAGTCAGTGCCACCACAGATTGTTAATAAATCATCTTCATTCAAAACATCTTCAATGCATCATAATGATGATGATGATGATGGTGATGATGATGATGATGATGATGATGATGATGATGATGATATCATCATCATCATCATCATCATCATCATGTCGTCATCGTCATCGTTGTCGCTGTCTTCTTCGCCACTTTTAGTTGTCGTTATCATCACCATCATCATCAGCAGCAGCAGCAGCAGCAGCAGCAGCGGCAGAAGCAGTAACAGTAGTAGTAACAGCAGGTATAGCATCATCATCATCATCATCATCAGCAGCAGCAGCAGCAGCAGAGGCTACCCTTTCATCATACGTATCGACATCAAGGTCATCATAGTCATGATCGTTGTCACCTCCCATGGCCTCCACGCACGACACATTGGTCATCCAGTCAGGGGACATAATTCAACAGATCAAATGAACAGTTGTCTCCACTTCATTCACAGCAGCCCAGGCTGTGAGCTGTCGGTCATCCGGTGTCGTGTGCACAAAGCAGAAAATAATGACGGCTGCCCCTTTGTTTTGATGACTGTGTTCTCAGAACGGAGTCAATCACGCCTCTCCTTTTTGGGTGCTGTTTCCCGTCAGTCTCTGCGCGACCAATCACAGAGGCTGTACCGTTTGGTGTTGATCATTGGAGCGTTGTGCCGGTCGGTGAATCATTGATCTGGGTGTCCAGTTCCCGTGCTTGTTTTTGATCAACGTTGTCCCAATCGATCGCAATTTACGTCTAGTTGTATAATTACGTGACAACGGTCTGTCTGCCTGCCTTCATGCCTGGATACTTGACTGTTTGCACCTTCTCGCTCTGTCTCCCCCTCCCTCCCTCCTTCCATGTCTGTCTCTGTTTGCTTGTTTGTCTCTCTGTGTGCCTTGCAGTCTGTCTGTTTCGGTATGTCATCTGCCTCTCTCTTTTTCTTCGTCTGTGTGTGTGTGTGTGTGTGTGTGTGTGTGTGGGAGAGAGAGAGAGAGAGAGAGAGAGAGAGAGAGAGAGAGAGAGAGAGGAGAGAGAGAGAGAGAGAGAGGGGCGGAAGAGCACTAACAGCATCGCATCTTTCAGACCTTTTCAGAATCCGAACGAAGACCCTGAGTCATGTGATCATTAACAACGACCAGTATTCCGCTGATGGTGGAGGTTCTAAAATGAACGGTCATTAACTATGAAGAGGCTTTAGTGCGAACTTGAAAGTACAAAAAAAAACAACAACAAAAAAACAAACAAAAAAAAAACAACAACAACAACAACAACAACAACAACAAAACCCACCCCGAATTCTGTGATCATGAATAACACCTGGTTGTTACCGATAAAAACGGAGGCAGAAAAAAAAAAACACCCTGAACGAATGACCGTGAACACTGACTGGCTTTCTCTGTGACAGTGGAGGTTCGGAAGAGCAATAACCCAGGTCATTCAAGGCAGTCAGGCGACCAAGGAAGGAGTCGTCACAAAAGCAAGCCACTACCCCTCCAGCCCAGTAAGAAACGAGCAAGTCCTAGGGTGGGTGCTGTCCCGGGTTTGTTGACCTTTTGTGGAGACGGTGCGCCCTCTCCTGGTGCCGGCAGACAAGACAAACACTCTCCATCGACCGTGCCATGTCGGCATCAAGCCTGTTTCCACGAATAAACGAGTCCCGGAAAATCGGACAACAAAACAAGACGTCAGACAAATAACACGAAATGGGCCAGGGGAGGAGAAGGATGGGAGTGAGCGGGGTGGGAATGGGAGGGGCGGTGGTGGAAGTAATAAAAACGGATGCCGATAAGAGGCTGAAAGGGTGGACAGGGGTATCAAATCCAAACCAGACAAAAAACATTCTATGTTCATTGATTTTTTCTCTGAAATGTGGATGTGGAGAGCCTGGATTACGTAATGCTACGGGGGAAAAACAAACTTGTTTTTGTCAAGAGGTGAATGTGGGGCGCGGGCTAATTTACAGATTCTCATGGCTTTGCTTCGTTTCGTTCTTCGTTTCATATTCAGTTATTATATATATATATATATATGTGTGTGTGTGTGTGTGTGTGTGTGTGTGTGTGTGTGTGTGTGTGTGTGTGTGTCTAGGCGTGTGAATGAGGAACAAAAACTTGTTGACGAGCTCCAGTGCACGACGTGAGGCATTGCTCAATATCCTCCTCCTCCCCCCTCCATCGACGTCCATCCCCATTCGTTGATGTACTCCAGTTTTTATATTGCTGCGTCTGTTGTGGCCAACAGCACTCAGAGAGAGAGAGAGAGAGAGAGAGAGAGAGAGAGAGAGAGGGGGGATACCATGGGTGCGGCAAAATAATTGATTCTCCGTGTACATCACGTCCATTCGCCTCTATTTCACGCATCCTTGCTCTTGCACTCGTACACAATCATGCACGCAGACAGACACACAGAGACACAGACAGATAGAAAGAGGTCGTTGACCGTTAATCTCCCTGCCACCATGA
>CM031604.1:9195953-9205953 GCA_018398815.1 Conus ventricosus | reverse complement strand
TCGGCTGAATCTTTCGTTGAAGCATTGTTTGAACCTCTTCGCTGAATCCCAACCCCAGCTTATTACTATGTTTTTGACCCGGAGCGCCTCAAGAAAATTGAAGACATCCCGAGCGCCATTCCACCTTAGTGATTCGTATTTTCCCCCATTTGAACAGTGCGAACAGAGACCGTTTCAGTCGTTTGTGATTCGTCCAAATTTCCTGACGACCCGCCATGGAGTTTCCTCACTTGCAGATCCGCTTTGATTTAGACTCTTAACGAAAAGCCTCCGCCAGCTTTCCAGCATACAAGTCTTTAAAAAAAACAACAACTGAACTTGGTTCTAACTTTGCACACTTTCAAAGAATGTTTACCAATGGTTCCACACTAGAGGGGTTTGCCTCTGTCGCGCATTGCGCCACACCTCCCTCTCAGACATGTTCTAAACACGTCCCTCCCACGGCTACATCTAACACTCACGCTGACTTAAGCCCAAAGCTCGGGCTTCTGTCAAAGGCTTCTGGCAAGAGGAATGGACCTCTGTAAGACGGATAACAAACTCTTCTAAATCGGTCCAAACTTGAAAGAGTTCTTTTTACAGTGTGCCACAGGCGCCTGTAAAGAAGACAGAGTCGTGTGTCGTGTGTACTCAGGCCCCTCCTTTTATACCCGCTCTTATCCTGTAAAAGGCGAAGAAGCTGCGTGGTGCTTTCCATGTGATGTTACACTCTCTATGAAATATGTTCTTATCTAGTGTTAGGACTTGCATGATGTCAGACATGAATACTTCACAGCAGACTCCATGAAAATCTTGTTCGGAGATGTCCCACCAGATTTGATTATTGAATTTCTGAAGGAAGAAAAAACATTCTTCATCGATCTAAGATTTACAGAAGAAAGATTGTAACAAAATTCCGGCGTATTTTTAGAACACCTGCTTCAGTGAGTTGTGGGTGTATGGGCTTTAAAAAAATCTATTTTGATAGTTGACTTCAATGAGTTGACAGCATTTATGTGGTCCTTTTCGGTCGGCTGGGCTAAAAGCAACAGAATCTATCTTTCTCTTCACCCCCCCCCCCCTCCACGTTTTCCTTCCCCTGTGCCCATTCCTCCGCCCCTTCCCCCTTCATCGCGTGCCCACCATCTCCCCTGCGTCTCCCTCCCCCATCCCTCTCCCCTCCCTTCTTCCCAAACCATCTCACCCTCTCTCCTTTACCATCCTCTATCCCTCATCGCCTCACTCCCATTTCTTGGCCCCCTTCCACGCCATCCCTCCCCCATTCCCTCACGCCGCCTCGAATCCAGTCATTGCTTCGCTTCGCAGTACAGTCATATTTTTGTCGGATTTAAAATGCGACCAAAGCGACTGTCTAGCACAAACATTATTCATTTTTGACGTGCCTTGTATGCTGAAGAATCACCATGCTAGGTTTGCAGAAAATTGTACGAAAAGTGTGGATTGGCAGACCCCCCCTCCTCTTTCCCTCGCCCCCCCCCCCCCCCCCCCCCGCCCATCTCCTCGACTCCGTTCCTGCCTCTTCCACCTCTGTCACCCTGCCCCAGTTTCACATCATTATCCCCTTCTTCCCAACTCCTGTGTCCTTCCTCCCCCAACCCGTCCGCTGTTTCCCTGTATGCTTACCCCCCCCCCCCCCCCCCCCCCCCCCTGTCCCCACTCCTCCCGTTCGCACCACCTACGTCCCTCCCCCGTCCCCCTCCTCCCCCCTTCCCCTCATCCCTTCTAATCATACCCCCCGTCCCCCCTTCCCTTGCTGTACAGTTCTCTCTCTCCCCCTCCTCCCTCCCTCTTCTTTTCTCCAAGACTTGCTTCGAAACCCAGCATCGTTTGGTTTTGCTAAGTTCTACTTTTGCCGAATTGAAAATACGACTAATGCGACGACTAACACAGGAGCGATTTTTTCTTGGTGTGCCTGGTATGCAGTGAGTCACCATACCAAAGTTAGAGAACATCAGACGTAAACTGCAGATTTCTATAAAGAACAGCGAAGACGGAGCACAGACACACGGACAGGCAGACAGGCAGGCAGACACGTAGGCAGATAGACAGACAGACAGAAAACAGAAGGCACGTAACATATTAGAACTGTTTGTGCAGTTATCCAGGCATATTTATTTGCGTTTATGTGCATACGTATGGATGTATGTATGTTTGAGTATCTCAATCTGTTTGTCTACCTATCTCTCTGCGTATGCATATGCATGCATATGCATATATGTATTTACACATTCTGCGTGGTAAAGACCGACTCTCCTACAAACATCCTGGTACGCTCGTTCATTTTCTTTCATTCATTAACATGTTTTCATGCGTTTGTCTTTTCTGAACATTATTGGAATGCATTATAATGATGCACTGCGCTCATGCGTCATGTAAACAAATCCTGTTAAAGATGAAAAAGCCATTCATAAAGAAACGAAGAAAAAGCCGATAACATTCCAAGCTGACCGAACTGTAAACATGAGGAGCGTTATCATGTGTAGCTGGAATGTCTATGATGTACAGACAAATGCTATGGTATACACCCAAATGCTATGATGTACAGCCAAACGGTACGTATTGCTAAAGACGGTACTACATATAGCCGTGGATAATATGTATAGCTACAGGAAATTGGAATGGCTAGCCCCGAGAAAGTGTTGACGTCATGCATATAAAACAGGTTTGGAAAAATCCACTTTTCTCCTTACTTTCTGTCTGCTTTGCTTGTTTGTTTGTAACCCCCCCCCCCCCCCCCTCCTCCCTTCCCTGCTTTTTTTGTTTCCTACGCACTTCACGCGAAAGTTTTGCAGACAACTGCATTACATGAAATTTGCATTAAAAACATCGGAGATACCTCGATGTGTTTCTGTGACGTGTCTCTGTGACGTCTGTTTGCGGCGCCTGTCTGTGGCGTCATTCTGTGATGTCTTTACGTGACGTTGCAAAACGGTTTAGATCCACTCTACTCCGAAGGTCTGAAGTTTTGCATAGTAAGCACCGAATTGGTGCCATGTTTGATTTGTTGTTCACGATCAAGTCTTTGCCCAGAGTCTGAAAGGCGTACTTGAAACTTTTCTGTCGTTACGTGTCAAATCGATCGATGATCTCCACAGAAAATCGAAGAGGTGTGTGTGTGTGTGTGTGTGTGTGTGTGTGTGTGTGTGTGTGTGTGTGTGTGTTGGGGTGGTGGTGGTGGTGGTGGAAGGGGCTTGATCAAAGAGAGGGAGAGACTGGGAGAGTAGATTAAGAACGGTGTATTAAATTATGGAAATTGAATTACAGCATAAAGGTCTTGCTATGTACACTCTAAAATACTGTTTGGAATGGCGAACCTGTTTCACCTAACTTTTGCGTTTTGGACTGGTCATTTTGCAGGATAAAATGGCATGAAAAACATGCATACATGTACAGTTACATCTTCTACATACAAATTTCCATCGCAAATACGTGATTTCTTTCTTGTACTTTACTAACTGGAAATTACTCGTTAATCTAAAATTAACGTTTTAATAGTGCCCCCACCCCTTCCTGCTCTGAATGACACACCATCTTGAGTTCTGGGAATTAGACTTTAGCTTTTAACATGTTGCTGCAGGATTCTCTTTCTGAGAGAATCTTCCTGATGCGATTTTCTTTATTTGTTTAAAGGAAATGGGTATTTTCCTTCGACCTGAGCTGCGAATAAACAGTTTTGAACTGACGTTTCAAGTTCAGGGACTGAGCTGGTTTAGGAAGATAACTGTAAATCAATGTGTACATCGTCCAAGGTTTGGTCACTTCTGATGTGGCTTCCGTGGTCGGCTGGACTATAAACATGGCTTATCCCCCTCTCTGCCCTATTGTGGTCTCGGGCCTTTTACTGCCTTTTGTCTGCGGTGACTTTGCCACACCCCTGTCTGTCACGCCATGATGTAACTGTTGGGGGTTACAGGAAGAACACAGGGAATGGAACTCTGGATAAAGCGAATGCCAATGTGAGAGCAAAACAATACGTATCCCCAACAAGCCACTACTGTGTTGACACACCCGCCTCGCGTATTGGAGAGGGCGTAGGAAAAAAACCATCGAAACTGTTCAGGATCAGCGTTCACGAAGCGTGTTTTTTCTTCCAAGGCCAAATCTAATCCCAACTTCATCGGCCGGAAATGAGATCAAGAGATCGGCTGCGGGACGGCAATACCAATCGACCATTTTGGCACACATCAGCAAACCAGAATATCAGAGGGTCAAATTAGATCAGGGATGTATCTATCAGGCCCAGCTCCGGGGATCCAAACTAAACAGGAAGGCAGTGTATTGACGGGGAGGGAGGGAGATGAGAAGCGAGAATGAATGTAGAAAAGTCACATGACTGTAAGGGAGACTATCGACATCGATGTTGCAGAAAGCCCGGGGTCTATACTGTATAGGCTCTTCTGTAACAGCGAATAAGCGAGGGTCTTCATCGTCTAATTTACCACGTCAACTGACGGCAGCGAGCGTGGAAAAAACGATGTAAAACACCCTGGACTGCGTGGCACGTGCGTAAGAACACTGCCCGTGCCAGTGTAGAAGACGGACGGAGCACAGAAGTTTTGTTCGGTTCTAAATTACCAGTTCAAAGTGATTTCATTTCACGTTTAGTCTTGATATCAGCTGATTGAGGAGTTTATCACAGAAATGGTGTGATTTGTCAGCGGACTCTGCCGTAAATATGTCTTCTTTCCTGTCAACGATACCCTTGTTAGAATCGTTTTTTTTTTTTAGAGAGAGAGAGAGAGAGAGAGAGGAGAGAGAGAGAGAGAGAGAGAGAGAGAGAGAGAGAGAGAGAGAGAGAGAGAGAGAGAGAGAGGAGAGAGAGAGAGAGAGGTATTGAATTTTTTTTATCAATGCCTATTATTTATTTATTTATTTGGTTAAGCAGTTTCGTTGATTTTGTAACACTGACAAAATAGAAAACCCGCCACAACTAAAGAAAAACAAGATGCAAAGCATATAAACGTACTCCCAGTTTATCCTGAATACGTGTGAGATATTCCATAAAGAGGAAAACCCGTCTTGGGCTGGTGTAACCGTAAGTAATGGCTATACTGGTAAACATCGGCCATCATCTGTGACCTATAATGAACATACTTACAAATTTTCAGAAAGATCGGCCAAGAACTTTCTGAGGTTTTCCATAAAGAAGAAAACCATTATGGGCCGTTAGTAATGGCTATAACAGTAAACTTAAATATGGAGCATTATCCGTGACCCATAATAAACAGACATAAAAATTTTCATAAACATCGGCCACGTACTTTCTGAGATATTCCATAAAGAAGGAAAACCGTTACATGCCGTTACAGCCGTTAGTAACGGCTATAACGGGGTAAACTAAAACATCGGGCGTCATCCGTGACCCATCCTCTTCATACCGGCTAATTTTCAAAAGATCGTCCATGTACTTTCTGAGATATTCCATAAACAAGAAAAACGTTACAGACCGTTACAGCCGTAAGTAACGGCTATAACGGGGTAAACTAAAACATCGGGCATCATTCGTGAACAACAATGAACATACATGCTAATTTTCACAAAGATCGGCCATGTCCTTTCGGAGATATTACATAAAGAAGAAAAACCGTTACAGGCCGTTACAGCCGTTAGTAACGGCTATAACGGGGTAAACTAAAACATCAGACGTCATCCGTGACTAATAATGAACATACCTGCTAATTTTCACAAAGAGCGGCCAAGTACTTTCTGAGATATTCCATAAAGAAGAAAAACCGTTAGTAACGGCTATAACGGTAAACTAAAACATCGGGCATTATTTCTGACCCATAATGAACATACCTACATATTTTCAGAAAGATCGGCCAAGTACTTTTTGAGATATTCCATAAAGAAGGAAAACCGTTACAGGCCGTTACAGCTGTTAGTAACGGCTATAACCGGGTAAACTAAAACATCGGGCGTCATCCGTGACCCATCCTCTTCATACCTGCTACTTTTAAGAAAGATCGGCCAAGTACTTTCTGAGATATTCCATAAAGAAGGAAAACCGACACAGGCCGTTACAGCCGTTAGTAACGGCTATGACGGGGTAAACTAAAACATCGGGCATCATTCGTGACCCATAATGAACACACCTGTTAATTTTCACAAAGATCGGCCATGTCTTTTTGAAACCGGTATTTTAGTCCTCACTGGGCTAAACCCTGTGTACATATCAAATTTCATCCAAATCGGACAATATGTCAAGAATAACGGTTTTATCAGTCAGATTTTGAAACACTACATGAAAGTGCCATTTGCGTGTGATAACCTTTCTATATACACAATTTCATTAAAACCCACCAATATATATAAAAAAATAACGGCAAAATAACGGTTTAACGGTTATATAACCAATATACACTTTTGAAACCGGTATTTTAGTCCTCACTGGGCTAAAGCCTGTGTACGTATCAAATTTATCCAAATTGGACAATATGTCAAGAATAACGGTTTTTAACGGTCACATTTTGGAACACTATATAGAAGTGGCATTTGTGTGTGATAACCTTTCTATATACCAAATTTCATTAAAATCAACCTATATATAAGAAATAACGGCAGAATAACGGTTTGTAACGGTTGTTTAATCCATTTTCAGCATTACACCACTTACATATGGACAGAGGATCCGATTTGTCACAAGATCATCCAAACCGCTTATAAATTGGCCAAGTACTTTCTGAGATATTCCATAAAGAAGAAAAACCGTTACAGGCCGTTACAACCGTTAGTATCGGCTATAACGGGGCAAACTAAAACATCAGGCATCATCCGTGACCCATAATAAACATACCTGCTAATTTTCACAAAGATCGGCCAAGTACTTTCGGAGATATTCCATAAAGAAAAAAAAAACCGTTACAGCGGTTAGTAACGACTGTAACGGTAAACTAAAACGTCGGGCATCATCCTTGACCCATAATGAACATTCGTACAAATTTTCAGAAAGATCGGCCCAGTAGTTTTGTCTGGAGCGAATGGAACACATTTTGACCACGGACACACAGACAGACACACACACACACACATACAGACAGCATTTCTTCGTTCCCATTCTTAAGTGCTCCCTGTTCTATAAGAACTGGGAGTACAAAAAGGATTGAACAACCGTTAAAGACCGTTATTCTGCCGTTATTTCTTATCTATAGGTGGATTTTAATGAAATTTGGTATATAGAAAGGTTATCACACACAAATGGCACTTCTACATAGTGTTTCAAAATTTGACCGTTAAAACCGTTATTCTTGACACATTGTCCGATTTGGATGAAATTTGGTATGTACACAGGCTTTAGCCCAGTGAGGACTAAAATACCGGTTTCAAAAGTGTACATCGGTTAAATAACCGTTTAAAACCGTTATTTTGCCTTTATTTCTTATCTCACAAAGCACTTGGCCGATTTATAAGCGGTTTGGAAAACTGGGAGTACGTTTATATGCTTCGCATCTTGTTCAGCATTACATCACTTACAAATGGGAAGAGGATCCGATTTGTCACAAGAACATCCAAACCGCTTATAAATTGGCCAAGTACTTTCTGAGATATTCCATAAAGAAGAAAAACCGTTACAGGCCGTTACAACCGTTAGTATCGGCTATAACGGGGCAAACTAAAACATCAGGCATCATCCGTGACCATAATGAACATACCTGCTAATTTTCATAAAGGTCGGCCAAGTACTTTCTGAGATATTCCATAAAGAAGAAAAACCTTTACAGGCCGTTACAGCCGTTAGTAACGGTTATAACGGTAAACCAAAACATCGGGCATTATTCGTGACCCATAATGAACATACCTACAAATGTTCAGAAAGATCGGCCAAGTACTTTCTGAGATATTCCATAAAGAAGAAAAACCGTTATGGGCCGTTACAGCCGTTAGTAACGGCTATAACGAGGTAAACTAAAACATCGGGCATCATCCGTGACCCATAATGAACATACCTGCTCATTTTTACAAAGATCGGCCAAGTACTTTCTGAGATATTTCGTAAAGAAGAAAAACCGTTACAGGCCGTTACAGCCGTTGGTAACGACTATAGCGGTAAACTAAAACATCGGGCATCATCCTTGGCCCATAATGAACATACCTACAAATTTTCAGAAAGATCGGCCCAGTAGTTTTGTCTGGAGCGAGTGGAACACATTTTGACCACACACACACACACAGCATTTCTTCGTTCCCATTCTAATGTACTCCCTGTTCTATAAGAACTGGGAGTACAAAAACTCGTAACTCCAAATCAAGAACAAAACCCAAACAAACGGTAAAACCGAATTTCTCCATAATGAAATTAAAAGTTGAAAAGTTGAGAAAAAAGTCGTAAAATAAAAGCCAAAAGATTTCAAGAGCATTGTTGGACTCATGATATGTTTCACTTGTTAACCACTGAACAAAGGCAGCTGGATCGATAGCAGTAGGTGTGTGTATGTGTGTGTGTGTGTCACTTCCGGGTCATTCTGATGGTCGGCTGAAATTTTGAGCTCCGTTTTTTTTTTTAGTTTTTGATCAAGCGAGTGGTCTAATTTCTATTATTTTAGTTTTGAACTGACTGTGCCAGAATGTCGGTTGAGGCCTCTACTTCTTCAGTGCAGTGGCAGGATTCTAGTTTGGACAGTGTTGTACAGAATCTGGTGAGTGCGAAGAGGTGCAGGAAAGCATTTTGCACAGGCTGAATGCCACGAAACCGTGCCAGCAGAAGAACAGCGGCAAGAAAACGCCCTAAACGAAAAAATCAGAACCAGAATGACGTCAATGTTGACAGTGACGTTATTGCAATGCGCGTCGCCGAAATTCTAGTTCCAGTGATTGCCAAACAAATGGAAAGTTTGTTTGTGAAGGGGTTGGAGAGGGTAATCACTGGAGTGATGGACACTGTCCTCAAGAAAAACATGGAAATCCTGCAACAAGTGCAGAAATCAAACCTTCAGCTGCACTACTCCCTTGATCGCCAGGAACAATATACCAGGCGGGAAACAGTGCGGATCGTCAATCTGCCTGAAGAAGACGAGGAGAACCTCGATCAGAAGGTAGCAACGCTGTTCCAAGAGGCAGGATGTGAAGTAAAGGCCTCGGACATATCTGTTGTTCATTGGAACGGGAAGAAGATTAGTGGCAAGTGCAGGCCTGTGCTTGTAAAGTTTCTTTCTCGACGTGTGAAAGGTGAGGTCATGAGAAAGAAGAAGGAGCTGCATAAGATAGAAAAATACAAGCGAGTCTATCTGAACGACTTGACTGTCCTTCGCAGCAGGCTTCTTCAATTGGTGAAGAAGTCCGACAAAGTGGATACGGTATATACCACTCCTGATGGCAGACTTTGGTGTGAGCTGAAGAAGATTCCTGGTCAGGAGAGGGCGCAAGTTGTGATGGTGGACAGCCCTGACGACCTCTTTTAAGTTGGGCGTCGACGTGGATTTCAAGTTCGTTGGGCTGCAGCACCTCCTTGTCTGTGAGACATAGGGGTCTGCTGGAGGACGCGGTGATGTACATCCGTATTCAAGCCTTGACAGTGTTGCTACTTTGAATTGTGCTTCAAGTTTTTCTGATTCTAAATGTAGATTGTCTTTTCTGTCACTCAATGTTTGTGGACTAAGAAGTCGTTTGCAGTTTAAAGAATTTGCGAACTATATTTCCCAGTTTGACATATTAACATTCACCGAAAGTAGAACTGATGCACAAGACTCTGACTATTTAGTGGGCTGCTTTAGTAATCTTGGTTACTCTATTGCTTTGTTTAGTCGAAAATATCTTTCATAATCAAAGATCCGGTGGCATAGTGATTGCCTATAAAAAAAAAAAACATATGAAGATTTTGTTCAGTTATTGGAACCTGAAGCCACTGGTGATAGTGACTGTGTTTTGTGGTTAAAAATCAACAAACTGCTGACAGGTTATGATAAAGATCTGCTCGTCGGTTCAGTTTATATTCCTCCAGAGGGAACTGCTTATGGTTCAGTTAACTGTTTTGACGATTTGGAATCTAGTCTTACATGTCATG
>CM031604.1:9168453-9180953 GCA_018398815.1 Conus ventricosus | reverse complement strand
TACAGGCATGGTTTGGCACTGTAGCATGCAGCTTTTAATTTGCTAAAAGGATGATATTGTTGGCAGCGTTGCTAGCATGCAAGTTTTGTTTCTGCATGTTCAGACGAGTGTCATGCCGCTGCTTTGGGAATCGGCGGCGTTCTTGTTTGGGCTCGTGATGCTCGCGCGATGAACGAGAACCATGTGGACGGGGGGACGCTGGGAGACCGTGCACGTGGTGACGGGGACGTGCCTGTCAAGAACGTCCATCAGCATACAGTTGAGCTGTTCAGCGTTACCTAGCGGGCAGGCGTTGAGCCCAGTCTGGAGGTCAGAATGGGAGGAAGGCAGGTCACTGACCGCAACTTTCCTGACCGCTGCATACAGTTGGCGCCAATGGTGGTGGTGATGGTTGTCACTTTAACAGGCAGACGATGCAGTAGCGTGCACTCAGGAGGACTATGTTTGTTTCCTGGAATACATCGTCAGCACAGGTCGCTACTCTGTCAAGGATGGGACGGTGCCTGTGGGCTGGAAGCGTGAACTGCCTGAAGAAGTGCAAACATGTCAAGTAGAGCAGTGACTTTGTCCTGCGCAATGAGATTCCAGTCCCTCTCTTATCTGTAGCGTCCCTGTGTTTTGTGCTGCTTAGCAGAGTTCATTTCCTCCCTCATAGGCCGAGTCCATGTGCTTTGGCCTCAACGCTTTCCTTTCATACCTCCATTTGTTCATTGTCTTGCCTTTGTTCCTTGTCCCGCACAAAGCGTTTCCAATGGGCGCCATCGATCATATTTGTTTTCCAATTTTGTCTGACAGTCTTCAGTTTCGGTTTTATTACAGCCGACCCAGCCTGAGGCACGCAAGGTCGTGCACCAAAGGTGTGTGTGTGTGTGTGTGTGTGTGTGTGTGTGTGTGTGAGTGTGTGTGTGTGTGTGTGTGTGTGTGTGTGTGTGTGAGAGAGAGAGAGAGAGAGAGAGAGAGAGAGAGAGAGAGAGAGAGAGAGAGAGAGAGAGAGGAGAGAGAAGAGAGAATTTCAATCGGACAGAACGACAAAGTGATGGATGGAGGAATGCGTTCTTGCAGAAGATTTTATTTGCTGGTTTAAACGAGATGTTATCAAGCCGAGAGCGACGATGACTGATGATTTTGTGGACGTTATCAGCAAGAGTGACAATGGGCAGATTGTGTTTGTCGATTTTGACCGGGAATTAACAGCAAGGATTGACGATGATCAATTCTTTTTGTTGGGTTTTACTGGGAGTTAACAGCAGGTAGTGGTTGTGGCAGGTTTTGTTTGTTAACAGCAGGAAGTGATTATAGCAGATTTTGCTTGTTGATTTTATCTGGGAGTTTGCACCTGGGCTGTTGACAGATATCAACATTCATTAACACGGACTCTTTAGACTTTTAATAAATCCTCCGTAAAGACACATCTTTTCCATCGGACTGATTAACGATATCCACTTACCACTGTGCGCGTGTTTGCTGGTGTTGACGCGCTCGTGTGTCTGTATGCGTGTGTGAGTTTTTTCGTGTGTGTGTGTGTGTGTGTGTGTGTGTGTGTGTGTGTGTGTGTGTGTGTGTGTGTGTGTGTGTGTGTGGTGTATGTGTGCGCGCGCGTGCGCGCGCATGTGTGTGTGTATGTATGTGTGTGTGTGTGTGTGTGTGTGTGTGTGTGTGTGTGTGTGTGTGTGTATGTGTGTTGTGTGTGTGTGTGTGTGTGTGTGTGTGTGTGTGTGTGTGTGTGTGTGTGCGTGCGCGCTTGCGCTTTGAATTAGAATTAGTATTTTATCATGTTTTTCTGTAATATGCGCTTTGGGCTCTTGCGAGGTAAAGCGCTCTATAAATACTCTTTTACGTTACATTACACTACATTAATGCCTTTGCCATAAATGTATTCACTGGTTCTAGAGAGCTCTCGTCTTCCCCCTTCAGCTTTCCTTTTCAGATTCCTGAACTGCTTTCAGCCCTTTATGTTTTTATGCTAGCTGGAGTAATTTAGCCGTCAGCTTTGTCTTAGTCCCACTGTCTTGCCTTTTTGTCACTACACACAGGAGGGACCAAACGTGAAAGTAACAAGATATGTGTACCAGCACACTACGTCGTTCTCAGGTCTTTGAACGCTTGCTTCAGGTCTCAGGAACAAAGCTGCAGTATTTGTTGCCTCGACTCCCCCTTCCCCTTCCCTCCAAATTTCTCCTCACCCTCTCCCACGTCCACCCTTCCCTCTCATCCTCTAAATGATTACAGGCACATGTGTGCGCGTGTGCACGCATGCACGCACATGCACACACACACACACACGCGCACACACACACACACACGCACAAACATTACACGCACACGCAAACACGAGCGCGCGCACACAGACGCGCGCACACACACACACATACACTAAGAGATAGAATAACATACGCTTATTCATCCACCCCCTCAACCATCCTCCCAATAACACAACAGATATGAAAGAGTACAGTTCCCTTTTCTCCCTCCCATGCTCTGTCTGACTGCCCGCTTATCTCTGTCTGTCTCTGAGTTCCAAGGTTCTAAGTACTCATGAACACGAAACGCCTCAGCTTTATTGTTCGTCGCTGTTGTAGAATCTCACACAGCCCACTGGTGCCAGCATCGTGAAAAGGTTATGGCAGTAGCGTCTGCCAGTGTTGTTCTCCGACGCTTCCTCTTTGTCTTTCTCTCCATTACATCTCTCTCTCTCTCTCTCTCTCTCTCTCTCTCTCTCTCTCTCTCTCTCTCTCTCAGTCAGTTTGCGTTCGCGCATACACACACACACACACACACACACACACACACACACACACACACACACACACACACACACACACACACACACACACACAAGTCCGAGGGGGTTGGAGGAAGAGTAATGTCAGGTCCACCTGTGAGCGTGTCTCTGCTCTGCACTGCTGCTGAGAACCGAATGAAGCATTCACAGATGTGGACGTGACGTATTTAGCTAGTACGTCCTTCTCGTCAGATGTGATGTTCTCTAGTATGCCATTGTTGTAACTGTGCTCCTCCTCTCCCCCCTCCCCTCCCCAGCCTTCTCCTGTCCCATGTCCGTATCAAAATCGCTGATCAAACCCAAATCAACAAAGAAGAACTATAGACACAAAGGAAAATGGTGGTTGCAACAGTAGCACGCTCACTCTCACTCTCCCTGACACGCCACTTCGAAGTACCCTCCGTGAGACAAAGCCGCAATCAGCTCGGCGTTAAACACCGGAGAGCTAGCTGGTCCCTGGGTTCTCCGACTTGCACTGTACTGCCGCGGTGTGGAGAATGTCAGAGGTGGTGCCAGCCCACTCTGTATACAGCGGGGTGTCTAACTGTAAACCACCTGCGCACCCAGGCTGACGCTTAATGGCTTGACAGGCGAGAGGGAAAAGGGCCATGTGGGCTCTCCACACCGCCTCAGTGTGTTGGAGGGGGGGGGGGGGGGGGAGACAGAAAGGGAGGTAAGGCGTGGAAGAACGACCAAGAGAAGGAGAAGTAAAGAAAGAAGTGGGTAAGTTTCAGTTTTAGTTTCACCAAGGAGGAGTCACTACGTGCGGACTAGTCCATTATACGCTACACCACATCCGCTAAGTTTTGAGACCACACCACGCATGATTTGAAACTGACGGATAAATGAATTAACAACTAAGATGAGGCAATTGAAGAAGAGGATCTCGTGGCTACGACTCAGCGGATGTCTGACATACCCATTAAAGGACTAGAAGTAAAGAAGAAAGAGAAGGAGAGTGGAGCAAGATGGAGAAGAAAAAGGTGGAGGAGGGGGGGGGGGAGAACACAAAGTAAAGAGGAAGAAAGAGGACGAAGGGGAGAACAAGAAACAAAGGAGAAGGAAGAAGTGGGGGAGAACAAGAAACAAAGGAGAAGGAAGAAGTGGGGGATAACAGGAAGTAAAGGAGAAGGAAGAAGTGGGGGAGAACAAGAAACAAAGGAGAAGGAAGAAGTGGGGGAGAACAGGAAGTAAAGGAGAAGGAAGAAGTGGGGGAGAACAAGAAACAAAGGAGAAGGAAGAAGTGGGGGAGAACAGGAAGTAAAGGAGAAGGAAGAAGTGGGGGAGAACAGGAAGTAAAGGAGAAGGAAAAAGTGGGGGAGAACAAGAAACAAAGGAGAAGGAAGAAGTGGGGGAGAACAAGAAACAAAGGAGAAGGAAGAAGTGGGGGAGAACAGGAAGTAAAGGAGAAGGAAGAAGTGGGGGAGAACAAGAAACAAAGGAGAAGGAAGAAGTGGGGGAGAACAGGAAGTAAAGGAGAAGGAAGAAGTGGGGGAGAACAAGAAACAAAGGAGAAGGAAGAAGTGGGGGAGAACAGGAAGTAAAGGAGAAGGAAGAAGTGGGGGAGAACAGGAAGTAGAAGGAGAGGAAGAAGTGGGGGAGAACAAGAAACAAAGGAGAAGGAAGAAGTGGGGGAGAACAGGAAGTAAAGGAGAAGGATGAAGTGGGGGAGAACAGGAAGTAAAGGAGAAGGAAGAAGTGGGGGAGAACAAGAAACAAAGGAGAAGGAAGAAGTGGGGGAGAACAGGAAGTAAAGGAGAAGGATGAAGTGGGGGAGAACAGGAAGTAAAGGAGAAGGAAGAAGTGGGGGAGAACAAGAAACAAAGGAAAAGGAAGACGTGGGGGAGAACAAGAAACAAAGGAGAAGGAAGAAGTGGGGGAGAACAGGAAGTAAAGGAGAAGGCAGAAGTGGGGGAGAACAAGAAACAAAGGAGAAGGAAGAAGTGGGGGAGAACAAGAAACAAAGGAGAAGGAAGAAGTGGGGGAGAACAGGAAGTAAAGGAGAAGGAAGAAGTGGGGGAGAACAAGAAACAAAGGAGAAGGAAGAAGTGGGGGAGAACAGGAAATAAAGGAGAAGGAAGAAGTGGGGGAGAACAAGAAACAAAGGAGAAGGAAGAAGTGGGGGAGAACAGGAAGTAAAGGAGAAGGAAGAAGTGGGGGAGAACAGGAAGTAAAGGAGAAGGAAGAAGTGGGGGAGAACAAGAAACAAAGGAGAAGGAAGAAGTGGGGGAGAACAGGAAGTAAAGGAGAAGGATGAAGTGGGGGAGAACAGGAAGTAAAGGAGAAGGAAGAAGTGGGGGAGAACAAGAAACAAAGGAAAAGGAAGACGTGGGGGAGAACAAGAAACAAAGGAGAAGGAAGAAGTGGGGGAGAACAGGAAGTAAAGGAGAAGGAAGAAGTGGGGGAGAACAGGAAGTAAAGGAGAAGAGAGAGGAGATTGGAGCAAGATGGAGAAGAAAAAGGAGAAGGGTGAAAAGAAGAGGGGAGAAGAAAGAGGAGGAGGGGGAGACTAAGTAGTGAAGGAGAAGAAAGAGGAGGAGAGTGGAGCAAGATGGGGAAGAAAGAGGAGGAGGGGGAAAACAAGGAGTATAGGAGGCGGTGGAGAGGAGGAAGTGAAGAGGAAATGGTTAAGAAATGCGAAGTGAAGAATAGGAGGAAATCCTTTTCCACAATGCGACTGTACGGCCAACTGAAGCGAAGACAGCGTGGCCAAGGTCGACTTCTTCATGAGGTACGAGGACAAACTGACGGCACCCTCAAGGGCAGCAACTGGACACCGTCACCAGGGGAAATATCGCCCTTAACAGATAGTGCTAGGGAAACCCGTGCCACCAGAGCACACAGACAGTTGAGACAGAAGAAGCGATTGCCATGCAGGCAGAGAGCAACAAGAGTATTCAAAGACCTGCCTCTTAACGTTCCGCTGCAGTGTCTGTGGCTAACTGTGTGCCTCAAAGAAAGGTCACCACTCTTAAATCACCCATTCTGACCCACGGGAGATTCCACACATATGCCGTTTCGTCATCTTTGTATGCTTCAAATCGATAATTTGATTTCCGTTTCTTGGCTACGAAGGTGTGGTGATCATTCTGAATGCCCTGAAACATGGGTCGAAATTTGTGACATTGGTGACGCGAAAATGATTAAAAAAAAGAAAATCGTTTCAAAATCACACAGTGACGTGTCAAGGAACACACGCTTAGGGCATGCAATGCAATACAAGATGAAAACAGAAACACCTACACTTATTAAGCTTCAAATGGAAGAATGCTTCTTTTTTAACTGTACATGAACAACAAAGACAGAAAAGACAGTAACAGTTAGGCACGTTTGCAGAGGGCATGTATTGCAGACCTACATCCCCACCGCCGTACATCGGTACTTTTCTGTTTTTGTGTGTGTATGTGGAATCATGCTGTTTGAAAAATAATCCATTATCAGAAGAGGCATGGATTAGAGACGGAAACTGCAAAAACAGGGAGGAAAAGCAGTATCAGGGATCAGGACACCACTCCCCCCCCCCCCCCCCACACACGCACACTCACTCACTCACTCACGCGCGCGCACACGCACGCACGCACGCACGCACGCGCGCGCACACACACACACACACACACACACACACACACACACACACACACACACACACACACACACACACACACACAGAACACCACACCACACACACCCTCCTTTGCCCCTTTTACCCATCATTTCCTAGCACAACGTTTTACAGTGCTCTTGGTTTGCTAAACGAAACGAATACACCCACACACCCACGAAAGAAATAAAGGACTCCTTGCCCCTCCAAATCAGAGCGATACACCCCTAAGACATACTTAATCTTACGGCACGAAGAATAAATACCTGTTTGAGGACCTCACTATTTGTAATGCAATGGTGGTGGGGCGTGTGTGAGGGGGATGTTGGGGAATAATGGCGGTGCATAATTGGAAATTATTGCCTTTCTGATCTCTTAGCTTCAAAGACAATGAGAAAGAAAAAGAATGTCGTGTTGTCTTGAAGACTGAGTGAACTTGAACGGAAAGAAATTGGAAGAGAGACTATCATGTTGAGAGTTTCCCTGTTTTCTGTTCCATTTTTGTTTTCATTTCTGTTTCTTATCTGAATGTTCATTAACATATTTAACATATATGTCGGGCATACCAGTCCACCGAATCCTGTCATGCTCATAGCGATCATTCACACCAGTCCGCCGAATCCTGTCATGCTCATAGCGATCATTCACACCAGTCCGCCGAATCCTGTCATGCTCATAGCGATCATTCATACCAGTCCGCCGAATCCTGTCATGCTCATAGCGATCATTCACACCAGTCCGCCGAATCCTGTCATGCTCATAGCGATCATTCATACCAGTCCGCCGAATCCTGTCATGCTCATAGCGATCATTCATACCAGTCCGCCGAATCCTGTCATGCTCATAGCGATCATTCACACCAGTCCGCCGAATCCTGTCATGCTCATAGCGATCATTCATACCAGTCCGCCGAATCCTGTCATGCTCATAGCGATCATTCATACCAGTCCGCCGAATCCTGTCATGCTCATAGCGATCATTCATACCAGTCCGCCGAATCCTGTCATGCTCATAGCGATCATTCATACCAGTCCGCCGAATCCTGTCATGCTCATAGCGATCATTCATACCAGTCCGCCGAATCCTGTCATGCTCATAGCGATCATTCATACCAGTCCGCCGAATCCTGTCATGCTCATAGCGATCATTCACACCAGTTTGGCTGTTTGTTGGTTGTTGGAACTTTTTTTTCCCGCCATGTTAGCTCAGAAGATTGACTGACGTTTATGTTTACGTTCAACCAATTCAGCGTTTTATCTAGACAGTTCATTGAGGGAAGAAGTGTGCTTCAAGAAGACATAAGCACGCGCCAGGACGCGCGGGCGTGCACGTGCACGAAATGATACATGAGATAAAGGAGGACAAGAAGAAGCTGGCGCGTACTGTAACTTTGAAAGCACATTGTCCTGGGTCCCAGTTCAGTTGTTGCTCTCTCTCTCTCTCTCTCTCTCTCTCTCTCTCTCTCTCTCTCTCTCTCTCTCTCTCTCTCTCTCTCTCTCTCTATGCCATTCACCATTCATTCTCCGTCTGTCTGTGTGTCTGTGCGTCTATCTCTTCCTGCCCCCTTCCCTCCCTCCCCCCTCCCCTTCTCTCTCTTTCTCTCCACCTCCTTCCCTTCTTCCCTCTCCAACTCTCTCTCTCTCCTTCGTGTGCATGTACACACACACAACACACACACACACACACACACACACACACACACACACACACACACACACGCGCGCGCGCACGCACACGCACGCACACACACACACATATGTGTGTGAACGTGAGTGTCATGTGTGTGTGTGTGTGTGTGTGTGTGTGTGTGTGTGTGTGTGTTGTATGTGTGTGTGTGTGTGTGTGTGTGTTTGTATGTGTGTGTGTATGTGTGTGTGTGTGTGTGTGTGTGTGTGTGTGTGGAGAGAGGAGAGAGAGAGAGAGAGAGAGAGAGAGAGAGAGAGAGAGAGAGAGAGAGAGGTTAAACAAAGAGGAGTTGTCCTCCAGGCCCTGATGTTCACTGGGCTTTGGGCCAGCGCAGATGGAAAGAGACAAGACATTAATATTTCA
The DNA here is from genome assembly GCA_018398815.1 of Conus ventricosus. Lineage (NCBI taxonomy): Eukaryota > Metazoa > Mollusca > Gastropoda > Neogastropoda > Conidae > Conus > Conus ventricosus. Next base: position 9,172,521 of record CM031604.1, on the reverse strand, counting down.
TCTTTTTGACTTGACAGCTTTTTTTTTTTTTTTTTTTTTTTTTTTGGCCCCTTCTGTATTCCTTAAGGGAATGAAGAGACGGTGTAGGGTTCGGGTGGGGGAGAGAGGGGAAGGGGTGGAAGGGAAGGTGTGCGTGCTGAAAATCACTTTGTCATCAGGTCCAGGAGAAACCGGAGGTGGTCGCCAGTTTTTCTTATGACGTCGTCCCTCCCCCATCACCCCCCTACCTCCCTTCCTTTCCCCGCCCTCTTCTTCCCACCTTCCGTCCCCTCACGCCCCGTGAAGTCCGTAGACGACCAGGGCGAACGTGGGTGTCAATATTCCCCTGGGAATGTCGCCTCATGCCGCATTCTTTGTGGTGTGCTACTGTCGTAGAGAGAGAGAGAGAGAGAGAGAGAGAGATGATTTATTGTAATGGCCTTTGCGCTGCACAACAGAGTGAACGTTTTTAAGCGATGAGAGAGAGAGAGAGAGAGAGAGAGAGAGAGAGAGGATTTATTGAAAATGGCTTGATGCTTTTCAAGAGAGTGAACACTGAGCGAAACACTTCAGGCAATGAGAGAGAGAGAGAGAGAGAGAGAGAGAGCGACAGACAGACAGAGACAGAGAGAAAGAGACTGGGCGTATTGTAGAGGCCATGGTTCTTTGCACGAGAGTAACCATTTTTAGGCAATAATCTTATTCCTTAGCTTAAGGTACGTTTTCTGTGGTCTGGCGTTTTTTTTTTTTTTTTTTTTTTTGAACAAAAGTGGCGAGGTTCATCAAAACAGAGATCATTTGTACTGCCAGTAACAAGGAAGGACGGATGTTTCTAATATTAAGGGTGGAGAGAGAGAGAGAGAGAGAGAGAGAGAGAGAGAGAGAGAGAACGTCTGCGATTAGACTATAACGTCCATGATTAGAACTTCAGCTTTTTCTCCACACCTTTTGCAACACGCCCAATGTTGGGCTCATGCCGACTTCCTTCCAGACCAACCACAGAGACACGTGAAGTGAAATGTGTAGATGAAAGCCTTGCCGGCCGTAGGCACTGTTGTCCGTCCACCGAGAAATGCGAACAGTCCAAATGAAATCCTGGCCGGCCGGGGACGACATTGTCAGGCACCAATAGGCAGGACATAATCCCGTCTTTCTCATACTAACAGAACTATGATCACGCGCGATCGATGTGTAAATCACTGGCCGTTGGTGTGGAAAGGCTGCATTGTGCACCGCCGACATTTCCACTGATGGGGCCACGGGGGGAAATGCCAGTGTGTTGGCGAGAAAGGAAGGAGGAGGGGGGAAGATGGGGATGGTGGACGAGGGGGTGTGGGGGGGGGGGGTGGGGGGGGGGGGGATTCCTGTGCTTACCCTAGACCAAACAGCATTGATCTGGTTTTGCAGTATTTCAGGGGAAGAGGATGACGAATGGAAGAACGCTGAATCAGAGAAAAGGTTGTGTGAACTTTTTTTTTTTAAAATGTGTTTCCAGGATCTGTGTGTGGTGGTGATACATGTATAGAGTTAGGCGATGCACCGAGTTGTGTCCCTTCACGAGAACGGGTGATCATCCACTAAACTCCTTACATCCATTGGGGATTGCAGTTCTTAAGCTGTTCATAGCCGGGGACAGGCTGTCTGTTGGTGGCCAGGCTAGGATAGAGTGAAGGGCTTTCCATCCTCTCTGTGTCATGGCTTTCCTTCTTCTCTGGGCCTCGGCTTTCCTTCTTCTCTGTGTCATGGCTTTCCTTCTTCTCTGTGTCATGGCTTTCCTTCTTCTCTGTGTCATGGCTTTCCTTCTCTGTGTCATGGCTTTCCTTCTTCTCTGTGTCATGGCTTTCCTTCTTCTCTGTGTCATGGCTTTCCTTCTTCTCTGGGTCACAGCTTTCCTTCTTCTCTGGGTGATGGCTTTCCTTCTTCTCTGTGTCATGGCTTTCCTTCTTCTCTGTGTCATGGCTTTCCTTCTTCTCTGGGTCACAGCTTTCCTTCTTCTCTGTGTCATGGCTTTCCTTCTTCTCTGTGTCATGGCTTTCCTTCTTCTCTGGGTCACAGCTTTCCTTCTTCTCTGGGTGATGGCTTTCCTTCTTCTCTGAGCCATGGCTTTCCTTCTTCTCTGGGTCACAGCTTTCCTTCTTCTCTGGGTGATGGCTTTCCTTCTTCTCTGTGTCATGGCTTTCCTTCTCTGTGTCATGGCTTTCCTTCTTCTCTGTGTCATGGCTTTCCTTCTCTGTGTCATGGCTTTCCTTCTCTGTGTCATGGCTTTCCTTCTCCTTCTCTGGGTGATGGCTTTCCTTCTTCTCTGGGTGATGGCTTTCCTTCTTCTCTGTGTCATGGCTTTCCTTCTTCTCTGTGTCATGTCTTTCCTTCTCTGTGTCATGGCTTTCCTTCTCTGTGTCATGGCTTTCCTTCTCTGGGTGATGGCTTTCCTTCTTCTCTGAGCCATGGCTTTCCTTCTTCTATGTGCCATGGCTTTCCTTCTTCCATGGGCCATGGCTTTCCTTCTTCTCTGGGTCATGGCTTTCCTTCTTCTCTGGGTTACAGCTTTCCTTCTTCTCTGGGTGATGGGTTTCCTTCTTCTCTGGGTGATGGCTTTCCTTCTTCTCTGGGTGATGGCTTTCCTTCTTCCATGGGCCATGGCTTTCCTTCTTCTCTGGGTCATGGCTTTCCTTCTTCTCTGGGTCACGGCTTTCCTTCTTCTCTGGGTCACAGCTTTCCTTCTTCTCTGGGTGATGGCTTTCCTTCTTCTCTGGGTGATGGCTTTCCTTCTTCTCTGGGCCATGGCTTTCCTTCTTCTCTGGGTGATGGCTTTCCTTCTTCTCTGGGTGATGGCTTTCCTTCTTCTCTGGGCATGGCTTTCCCTCTTCTCTGGGCCACGACTTTCCTTCCTCTGTGGGCCAAAAGGGCGGGGCACCAACTGCCACGGATGGCGAGTTCTGTTGTTTTCTGTCCAGTGGCCGCTCTGCCAAAGGCCAGCTGCATTAAAATCCGTGAATGCTGTCTTCTTAGGACAATAGGACGGAATGTTGCCTAGGATAAAAAAAATTGGACCAACAAAGTGGAAAACACCAAGAAAAAGGTTAAGCACCGGCTGTGATAATTGCTAAGTAGTTTGCTGCATGTGAACTGATTTTGGAAGTCTGTCAGAAAACAATATGGATGTTTTTGAAGTGCTGTCCTGGAGTCGCGTGAAATAAGGGAACAAAAGTGCAGCGTAGCACGATGGGGATTCGAACCTCTGGTTCCTGGAGAGACGGGTCTGTCTAACACGGCATTAATATCCACACAACACAGAGTTCCAAAAACGTTGCTTTACCAACGAGTTAACACCCCCCCCTCCCCTCACCTCCCGATCCCCAACACTCTACGTCCTCTATCTCACATCCTCACAATCCTCCCTCCTCCCATAAAATACTATACCAAAGGGGGCCGCAATAGCTCAGTTGGTAGAGCGCCGGACTCATGATCCTGGGGTTGCGGGTTCGAATTTCGGTACAGGGGATTTTTCCCTCGGAGTTAACATTGGTTCTGACTCCATTCCCCATGCCGTCCTTCGAATGAGACTATAAACCGAGGTTCCGTGTGTGAACGCACGCACAACATCTTGCACACACGTCAAATCCCATCACCAACTTTCGGAAGAGAAGGCCAGTTTGGCCGTTGGTGTGGATGACACGTTACACATAGCATGCACCTTCCCCGAAGATGGAGTATGGCTGCCTTAATGGCGGGATAAAAAACGCTCATACACACAAAGCTCCACTGCCTGTCTTATACAGGCAGTGTCCGCAGGAGTATCAGCCTGTGTAGGCAGACAGACAGACAGACAGACGGACACCATACCCAAGGTTTTCTGGTTTCGCGGAAATGAAGTCACAGTCTGTGGTCATTTCTGTGAGCGAAACGGTGTGACCTGGGCAATATGGGTGACAAGCTCACCAGGAAGCTCTGTCTCTCTGTCTGTCTGTCTGTCTGTCTGTCTGTCTCTCTCTCTCTCTCTCTCTCTCTCTCTCTCTCTCTCTCTCTCTCTCTCTCTCTCTCTCTCTCTCTCTCTCCGATCAGACAATACCAGTGTGCACACCAGCCTTC
>CM031604.1:9148453-9158453 GCA_018398815.1 Conus ventricosus | reverse complement strand
TCTCAACATAAAACCTACTCCGTTAAAATCGCTCATCCCCACTCCCACTCTGTCTACCATCCCTTTTCTCCTCCCCCTACCTACCATTCTCTCTTCCCCACCCTCCTCTGACCCCTCTCTCTCTAGTTTTTGTTTGTTTGTTTGCTTGTAAGTTTCCTTTTGTTTTACCATCCCCCATCTCATTAGTGCTTTTATGAGCAGTTTGCTTATCATTGTTGAATTAGATTATCATGTTGGTATGTTGAATTTTCTGTATGAATGATATGTGCTGAAATAATGTATGCATGACAAGGACAGATTGTAAGACTAGGCTTTGGCCATCCTTGGGTATTAAAGATCAATCAATCAATCAATCAATCAATCAATCTCTCTCTCTCTCTTTCTCTCTCTCTTTCTCTGTGTGTTTTTTTCTCTCTCTCTCTGTTTCTGTCTGTCCGTCCCTCTAACTTTTCGGCTCTCTTTCCTACCCCCTCCTTCCCTCCCTTCTTCTCTCTCTCTCTGTCTCTGTGTCTGTCTGTCTATTTGTCTGTCTGTCTGTCTGTCTCTCTCCCTCCCTTCCTCTATGAAGGTCTCTCTCTCTCTCTCTCTCTCTCTCTCTCTCTCTCTCTCTCTCTCTCTCTCAGAAATACACAACCACATATGGTCTCACCTTAAATGCATTGTTTCTACTTATCCATAATGTCTGTGCATGCCTTTTCTTACACCTACGCTTCTGAAGTGGAGCGTTCACTCAGAAACAGATCTTCAAAACCCACACACCTATCAACACACACCAACACACACATGCACACCACGTACACTCTTTGGTTGACTCACGCTCCAGTTGCATCAGCCTTGCTTGCTAACGAGACTGTTGACAACATATGGCAGCTGCTGATGCGGTTTTGTTCTTCCCTGCCATTTAATGTGGACTGTGACACTGTGAACCTGCCATTTAGTTCATCAATGACTGCCAGCAGATTTCATCAGAATGGTCGTAATATCGGTAGGAAGTCTGTGGGTAATTATGCACTGTTTGTTATTCTGGTTGACTTTCTTTGATAGGAAGTTTACTGTGTCAGCCAGCCAAGGACACCTACAGACACAGACACAGACACTCAGACAAGACACACAGAGTCATACGGACACACACACACACACACACACACACACACACACGTACACACACATGCATGCATGCACACACACACACACACACACACACACACACACACACACACACACACACACACTTACAGAGAGAGAGAGAGAGAGAGAGAGAGAGAGAGAGAGAGAGAGAGAGAGAGAGAGTGAGTGAGTGTTCGTGTTCAGGTTGCAGATCTAGGAATGATCTTCTCTCGCCTGCCACTGTCTCTTCACTTCTTCCCCACATTCGTCCCCACCCATATCCCCCGCTTTCCTCTCTCTGTCTCTGTCTGTCTGTCTGTATCTCTCTCTCTCTCTCTCTCTCTCTCTCTCTCCATGGATTTCTAGACTGTAGGGTGTAGCGTTGTAGTGGGTTGGAGGGGAAAGTGATTGACGTCAGTTAGTGGCTGGCCCTAAGGGGCAGCAGGAGGCAGGTGGCGGCATCAGCGACACAGCCTGCCTCCTCCTGTCTTGCACGCTGCATATTCTCACAGCGCCAAGGGGCTGTAGAGCGCCGTTTTGGTATTGAAACGCCGTTTTGGTATTGGCATACCAAAACGGCGTTTCAATACCAAAACGGCGTCTTAGGTCCCGCCGTTTTGGTATTGAAGACCAAAACGGCGGGACGTAAGACGCCGTTTTAGTATTGGGCGCCGTTTTGGTATGTCAATACCAAAACGGCGCCCAATACCAAAACGGCGCTTCTCGTACCCGCCGTTTTGGTATCCTGATCGGCCTTAAAGGACCTGTTTTCGTGCATCTGGTTCAAATCTCAATATATGCTTTTCTCGCATGAGTGATGTTAAAAGAGCACTGCTGATCAAGTTTTCGTATCGACAAATGAGGGAAGGTGATTACTGGGGTAGGGAGTAAAACTGAATAAGACAAACGGTTGTTTTCTTTCGTTCTTGTATAATTGGGTTTTTAGACTGTGTACTTGTATTTCTTGTCGACGACCTGAGAGACGCGTTCTTCTTTTGAGTATACCTTTCCGTTTTTTTTTTTTTTTACTGTCAGTACAAATTAAATTAAGTTTAAATTGCAGTTCTTAAATTGTCTTTGTGTTTCTATGCATATATAACCGGTACGGTACTCTGGTATGTTCTTTTAGGCAGAATATTTGTCATGGTTGTGATCAGTGTCCATAGATCTAAACAAGTGACCAATATTAGTTAACCTATGAGAGACAGGTAGTTATGGGGATTTAATCATCCGAGGGGACCTGTGAGGGGTTTATTTTTCCCCATGAAAACCGAAGCTGAAGGCTGATGTTGTCATTTGGAAAAATAAACCCCGAACAGGTCCCCCAGGACAACCAAGTCCCCATAACTACCTGTCCCGAGTATGTTAACGATTTTGTTTTCTCAATATGTCTAAAACAAAAATGCAACAGTGTTTATGAAATTTATTGCAGTAAAAATCCTTCTCTAGGTCTCTGTGTGTAAACTGAAGTGTTGACGCCAGTTTCATTCATAAATATTTCTTGGCTGAGTTCGTTTGGAATCAAAGTTGACTGTGAGCCGGTACATCCAGAGAATAATTTTCGACATGCGAGTGTTGTAAAACCTAACGTTTAGAATTTATATCATTAAGGTATTAATGAGTGGTTTTCTGATCCTACGGATTCAACAGTTTTGTATTGTGGAGACCAAAAAAAAAAAAAAGAAGACAAAATGGAGAATTGGCGATTCTTGGTCGGTCGTCTGGCAATGTCAGTCGAATGCTTGTTTATCGAAATCTGTTTTGATCTGAACTTGAAAACATGCTTCCGTTGTTTTGCTAGTCAAAAGTATCTGTTCAGATGAAATTATTCAAAATTCTTGTCGAATTATTACAAAGGAGATCGGATTCGAACTGAATTCCAACGGTTTCTGCAATCATAAAGTGTAAGGGTGTTTCTTCATTGCCTTGTAAAATAATATTTTGAGGTTTGAATCACCTGTAAAGCTTTTCAGTGAACTGGTATTTCCGTGTACGACTTGCGGCTTTCGTCATTAAAACATGTTTTCTTCATATCCGCTTTTGGGCTGCTTATTCTCAAAATAGAACTCTGTTAGGGTGGAGCAAGCATGCAATAAAAAAAGATTGTTTTATTTGAAGTGATTTTTTCTGACTGGCCAACTGCTCGCCGCTCAGGCACTTCTTAAGCTTATAGGTGAGGTACCTATTGAAATAGATTTAGTATCTACTTACCAGTTTGTGTGCGTGCGTTATATGCATGCCTCTGTTGTATGCGTGCTCGCGTCTTTGTGTGTGTGTGTGTGTGTGGTGTGTGTTGACTTTACCGTCATCATATCTTTTTTTTAAAAGTTATATCACTCTGTCGTATATTTCAGTGTGAGAGACGGAGAGAGAGAGAGTGCCGGGGGGAGCGGTTCTCTTCTCCTATCTTCGTTTGGTATGTTTTGCATTCTTTACATTAGATATTTTGTCTCTTGGCGGTGGATTTGATACATTGAAGTGTTGGTACTGCACTCTAAATCAGTCAACAGATTTTGCGGGTGTGGTCCATGAATTGGCTGGCTTCAAAATGCTTAGAACAAACAGAGCAGTTTGCATGAAGGTACGCAGCTGATCTTCACGCCTACAGTTCTAAATCCATTTCTTGCATCTGTAGAAAACACAAAAAGAATGGTGAAACTCAGCCAGTGTCCTTCGCCCACTTGTACTGAATTTGGCACGCAGACAGCTTACATTTCTTTTAACTCTGCTTTGAGCATCTTCTTCTAGTAATTCTTTGAGAAGAGAATGGTATGCACCAAACGTTTCCCACCTTGCGATTTATGGAGCTCACCCACCATCTTCGATTTTTTAAAAAAATCTTCAATTGTACGCAAGTGACCAAAATGACCGAAATAGCGCAAACTAAAATGTGTTTTTCAGAGCCCATGTTCAGAGAATACTGAGCGCCGCGGCCTGTCCAGCAGCTGTGCAGACGCTTGCCGGCTGGACTGGAGGAAGCCAGCCGGGGATGTTGTTTAGATTTCCGTCAACAAACCGTCACTGCCGTGTCAAATAACCGCATTCCACTCGCAGGAGGTTTTCCAGCGTATAGTAGTGTGTCGCCAGCTTTCAGTGAGCGGCCTGTTGTTTATCCAAACCGCACGTGCGCCACGCGCTCTCCCCCGGTGGCACGTGATCCTACTTCAATGCTTGTTGTAAGGCAAACTAATCGTAGATGGTTGTTGTATTTGATTGTTTCCGATTTGTTACATGTTACACGTCTACAAAACTACTGTTATCATCACAAAGAAGTTGATTGATGGTTAAAACATAAATAAAACGAAGAAAAAAAAAAAGAGGAATAATATTCAGTCTGCATTACAACTGTTTACATCATCAATAATTGTTTACATCATCAATAATTTTTTAGTAGTAGACTACTACTACTACCATTACAACTACAACATTGTTTTCTGCTTTTGTTTGTTTCCGATTTATTACATGCTGCTCTACCATTCATGTACAAAAGAAAGGAATAATGAATTGAAAGGGGTGTGTTTGCTGACATTTATTTATGTGCTTATGTGTATGAAACTACTTTTTAACACCACAAAGAAACAAACGTACCATCAAAACAATAAATGAAACGAACACACACGCACACACACACACACACACACAAACACAAACACGCGCGCGCACGCGCGCGCGCGTTTACTACGTGTTAGAACTGTTTGAAACAACAGCAATAATTTCTCTTTTAATACTATTTGTAAAACCAACTACAAGTGCTGCTATTACATTTTCCTTCAACTTGGTCTTCTTCTGCTACTACTACTTCTACTACTTCGTTCTCAGCTTTCAGACCATTCCGTCGTTTTGACCTTCACTGTTTCTTAGTCGATGATGAACTCAAGATATACCCGGGGCCGAAATGCTCGAACTCAGCCAGTGTGTGGGTCGTGGACGTTATGTCCCTAGCACAGTAAGGGGCTTTCCCGGCACAAACTGTCGCATGTTCCAAAGTGCAACACTTTGTGCCGCAACAACTGTGGCATATAGGGCCCTCCCTACCCCAGTAATCACCTTACCTCATTTGTCGATACGAAAACTTGATCAGCAGTGCTCTTTTAACATCACTCATGCGAGAAAAGCATATATTGAGATTTGAACCAGATGCACAAAAACAGGTCCTTTAAGGCCGGTCAGGATACCAAAACGGCGGGTACGAGAAGCGCCGTTTTGGTATTGGGCGCCGTTTTGGTATTGACATACCAAAACGGCGCCCAATACTAAAACGGCGTCTTACGTCCCGCCGTTTTGGTCTTCAGTACCAAAACGGCGGGACCTGAGACGCCGTTTTGGTATTGAAACGCCGTTTTGGTATGCCAATACCAAAACGGCGTTTCAATACCAAAACGGCGCTCTACAGGGGCACAGAGACAAGTGGGGACCTCTCTCTGTTCCTTGTATGTGTCTCTGTCTCTCTCTCTGGCTCTCTGTGTGTGTGTGTCTCTCTCTCTGTCTCTTTCTCACTGTCTGTCTACGTATGTCTGTCCATCTCTGTCTTTGTCTCTGTCTGTCTTTCTCTTTCTTTCTCTGTCACTCACTTTCTGTTTTCCTGTCTCACTTCCTTCCTCCCTGTCTTCTTCCCTCCCTCCCTCCCTTTCTCCTCTCTGTCACAGTCTCTCAGTCTCTCTGACTCTCTCTGACTCTCTCTCTCTCTCTCTCTCTCTCTCTCTCTCTCTCTCTCTCTCTCTCTTCTCACAGAGTTTCACATGCACTTACGGTCTCTACTTATGCAAAGTTTGTGCATGCTTTTTCTCACAGATATGCTTCCAAAGTACTGCATTCACTCAGAAATAGATCTTGTTTACCCACACCCATTAACCGCACCAACACGTTTAACTCTTTGGTTGCTTGATGGGTCCAGTTGCGCCAGCCTTGCTTGATAATAAGATTGTTGACAGAATTTGGTGGCTGCTGGTTGTTAACAAAATATGGCAGCTAGCTGCTGGTTTGGTGTTGTTCTTCCCTGCAAATTGATGTGGTGTGTGACACGGTGAGCCGCCATTTAGGTCATCAATGACTCCCAGCAGATTTCATCTCTGTCTCTGTCTGTCTCTCTGTCTGTTTGTGTGTGTGTCTCTCTCTCTGTCTCTTTCTCACTGTCTATGTCTGCCTGTCCATCTCTCTCTTTGTCTCTGTCTGTCTTTCTCTTTCTTTCTCTGTCTGAACATCGGGTGGAGTTCTGGGGGTAATTATGCACTGTATGTCCTTCTGGATGACCAGCTTTGCGGGGGTTGTTTACTGTGTCAGCTGGCCAAGAACACACATAGACACAGATACGCAGACAGACACACTGGGTCACACAGACACACATGCATGCACACATGCACGCACACAAACACACATACAGAGAGAGAGAGAGAGAGAGAGAGAGAGAGGAGAGAGAGAGAGAGAGAGAGAAGAAGATGTGTTCTCATTTACGACTGAAGTGCATGAGCTCCAGAGTGAGATGTTTCTAGGGAGAGGGGAAGGGGAGTGGGGAAGTGGGAGTCTTTGGTGTCCGGAACTCCTCCCCCACCCCACCACCTCGTGGTTTCTAGACCCCTCACCCCCTCATGGGTTTCTGGAATGCCACCCCTCCCATCCCCTCCCTCATCACCCTGACTGCCAAAAATGTCATTCGCTCAAAGTTTGTGTGATATCGGCCAAAAATATAAATAGCACCGGAAGATAACAAACTGCCCCCCCCCTCCCCCCACACACACACACACACTGCTTTTCCCACCTCACGCCACACCCTCATCCCTGCTACTATCAAATTTTGGGACCGGTGAGTGCTCTCCTACTCCCACTTTTTACAAAAGTTCTAAACGTTTTGGAGAGCAGAGCCCCCCCCCCACTCCCACCGCCATCCACTTCAGCGCTGTTACTGCATGTTGGGAGAGGAGAGAGAAAAAACGGCAAGGTTTGGAAGAGGAGAAATCCACCTCCCCACATTTACAATATTTTGGGAGAAAGTCCCCAAATCCCCGGTATTACAAAAGTGTGAGAGAGAAGACCCGACTCCCCCCCCCCCCCCCCCCCTCCCCTCCTTTGGAAACCCCTCTTTGGACCACCTGGGGAAGTGGATGAAGGACTGGTGAGATGAAAGGGGAGAAGGGAGTGTACTGGTCTGCCTCATCCGCTCATTGTCAAAAAGAGCCCTTTGAAGAATTGCTGTCCCATTTCTTTCATGATTTCAACATTTGGAAGGGGTGGGAAAGACGGTGTGGGATGCGCACTTGGCACTGCTTTAGTTTCACTTGTTTTTGGATTGTGCCCGAGAGACGAGAGAAGGGTGGGTGTTGGGGTTAGGGAAAGGACCCGTGGAACCTTTCCACCCCTTCGCGCCAATTTCAGGCTGCACACATACATACATACATACAGACAGACAGACACACACACACACGCACACGCACACGCACACGCACACGCACACACACATGCCCACATACAGAGGAGGGAGAAGGAGGGAAGGGTGAAATGCATGTTTGTGGCTGGCCAGCGTGTGGACAGTCAGTGTGTCAGCTGACTGAAGGGAGAAGATGGACACGGGATTCAGGGAGGGCATGGGCGCTGACTGAAAGACTGTCAGGAGCCCAAAGGTCAGTCCAGATAGATGGGCACGTGAAACGAATCGCAACTGCAGCTGTCACTGTCACAACTTGTAATTCCCTCTCCCACGTTTTTTCTTTCCTGAAAGTGGTAGAAGCTTTGCTAGGTTTATGCGTGTGGAAATTTGCATGTGTGTGTGTGTGTGTGTGACAGAGAGAGAGAGAGAGAGAGAGAGAGAGAGAGAGAGAGAGAGAGAGAGAGAGAGAAAGAAAGAAAGAGAGAGAGAGAGAGAGAGAGAGAGAGAGAGAGAGAGAGAGAGAGAGAGAGAGAGAGAGAGAGAGAGAGAGAGAGAGAATTCAGGTTCTATCTAGAGAATGCGTTCATATCTGCTCTTTTGTCTGTATCTCTTCCCACCCCACCCTCACCCTCATCCCCTACTTCTCTCTCTCTCCCTTTCTCTCTCTCTCTCTCTCTCTCTCTCTCTCTCTCTCTCTCTCTCTCTCTTTCGCTCTCTCCCCTCTCTATAGATTTTTGATTGAGTATAGCGAGCATAGCATGGTGGAGAGTAAGGTGATTCTTTGTCAGTTAGTGGCTGGCCCTAAGGGGCAGCGGGAAGCAGGTGGCGGCATCAGCCATACAGCCTGCCTCTTCCTGCACCCCCAGAGAAATGGACCGCCCATTTCTCTGTGCATCCCGCATACTCTCAAAGCGCCATGGGGCACTCTCTGTCTGTCTGTCTGTCTGTCTGTCTGTCCCTCTCTGTGTTACACATACAAATGGGCGCACACACACACACACACACACACACACACACACACACACACACACACACACACACACACACACACACACAGATACGAGTGAAGCTATTTAGACTGGGAGAAAGTTTTCTCTTTGTGTTTTTTGTTTTTGTAGTTGTTTAACTACAGGTGAGGAGTGGGGAATAGGGGTTGGGTGAACGGTTCTGTGGAGAAAAAGGTGAATCCGAGTTGTGGATTTCATAAGGAAGTTTGCGTCAAAAAGTAGGTACCAGGCATGTAGAGAATGTGCGGTGGAAATTGGTGTGAGATTTTGTAGCAATGGTAAGGATCGAACATCGGAGAAAATCGTCAAACGGAAATTCAGCGAGCAACGAAAAGCCGTGTTGTATAGAGATGTGAAAGTAGAGAACACGATTTTGTTACTTCTAGTATTACTAATCAAAGCAAAGACAGGAAAGTGACACGATTTTGTTACTTCTAGTATTACTAATCAAAGCAAGGACAGGAAAGTGGAGAACACGATTTTGTTACTTCTAGTATTACTAATCAAAGCAAGGACAGGAAAACAGAGAACACGATTTTGTTACTTCTAGTATCACTAATCAAAGCAAGGACAGGAAAGTGGAGAACACGATTTTGTTACTTCTAGTATTACTAATCAAAGCAAGGACAGGAGGAAGGCGGACAGAGCGGGCTGTATTAGTAACACGACAGGCTGCACAGTTCTGGACCATATAACCTCTGGCTGTGGACATGCTGCCGAAACAACAGTGAGTCCCAGAAGTCTGTTCCAGAGGGAATTACACCCGAGGCCCCGGATGTTGGTGATAGCTTCACGTGGGGAATGACAGCTAGAGCTGTTCACTGGAGCTGTAAGCGGCAGGGCTTCTCGTTGTGCCGACAGAGGACCTAGGACCTGATGATGAACACAGCCAGCAGGGTCACTGTCAGTGAACCTGTAGTGTCATTGTCTGGTCTTGGCCAGTCGTCAGACTCTGTGTCCACTAACAACTACGTGTCATGAACAGACACTGTACACACCCCCAGGGTCACCGTCTGCCGATAAGTTGTCAGTCTCCATGTTCACTAACACTCGGCACGAATGCCTGCCTAGGCCGTGGAGACACGGGAAACGTACTGCTGGAAGGAACGTGTTTGATTCACAACCATCAGATTTCGGCGACTTTCCAGTTGATTCACAACCATCAGACTTTGGCGACTTTCCAGTTGATTCACAACCATCAGACTTTGGCGACTTTCCAGTTGATTCACAACCATCAGACTTTGGCGACTTTCCAGTTGATTCACAACCATCATGCTTTGGCAACTTTCCAGTTGATTCACAACCATCAGACTTTGGCAACTTTCCAGTTGATTCACAACCATCAGACATTGGCGACTTTTCAGTTGATTCACAACCATCAGACTTTGGCGACTTTCCAGTGGCTGCTGTCACGCTACTCATATCTGTGCCATGCCAGACGGGACTTATGGTGGAATCAGGGTGTGAATGTTCCCTACATGCTTGATGCTGCAGTTTGGGGGATGAGTCGTTATGGTCAGCAATA
>CM031604.1:9130953-9143453 GCA_018398815.1 Conus ventricosus | reverse complement strand
TGAAGACCTTCCACTGTGGGCGGTCTGCTCGCTGCCATGAAATATGGGCTGTTACACCCTTGGGCGCGCTTCCATGGAGGTTCTGTGGTGTTGCGTCCAGTGGTAATCACGCAACAGCATCTGCCAGAGAGCAGTTGTGTCCCTTGACGTCTCAATGGAATGCCCTGCGCGTGCCTGCAGCCTACATGAACACAGCGCAGATCTCAGGGTGGTGCATGATTCCTCTTAGGCTGATTGGTTTCGGCAGTTGAGGACAGCACTTCTCTGGTCCCACCGGCACCTTCGGCTGTATCTCTGTCTTGCTTTGGTGGTCTGTTTCTTCTCATAGTGGGATCGGTCGGCTGGAGGTTGAGAGAATGGGGCTCCTGCAGAAGTAAGGAGCTGACTGCCATTTGGGAAACTTTCAGGAGTCTTGTCAGTGTGCTGTGTGCTGTGTTCCTCGCAGGACGGAGGAGAATGGAACACGTGCATCTCTCTCTCTCTGGGCTCTAGGTGGCTGCTTTACAAGCACGCGCAAAAGAAGCTGGCTCTTTCTCTCCGTCTTGGGCTGTTGAGCTCTCTCTCCCTCTCTCTCTCTCTCTCTCTCTCTCTCTCTCTCTCTCTCTCTCTCTCTCTCTCTCTCTCTCTCAGTTAAATTCCCATTTTATTGATCCTCTGTCTCTGCCTTTTTCTGTCTTTCTGTCTGTCTGTCTGTCTGTCTGTCTGTCTGTCTCTCTCTCTCCAGCTTCGTGGGTGTATGGAATATGCATGATTGTGTGTGTGTGTGTGCGTGCGTGCGTGCGTGCGTGCGTGCGTGCGTGCGTGCGTGCGCGCGCGCGCGTGTGTGTGTGTGTGAGAGAGAGAGAGAGAGAGAGAGAGAGAGAGAGAGAGAGAGAGAGAGAGAGAGAGAGAGAGAGAGAGAGAAGATGGACGCCATCGACCACTTTATATATTTACCATGACGCTTGTGACTTGATTGTTTCCTGAATGTCCGTGTTTGCAGCGACAGTTACAATGTTGTGAGGCAGATGAAAGGAGTTCAACGTCGTTCAGGAATCGCTCGAAACCAGTCTGTTGATTGAATTCGGTCCTGACCGAAATGGGTGAAACGATTTAGAGAACATGTTTTATAGAAAGTAAATCACTCGCACGTTTATTTGTCAATGAAATGTGTATTCCTTTCACAGTAAAACGCGTGTGGTTTCAAGAAGACTTTGATTAGTTTATAAAGAAGTGGCGTGTTATTTTAACAATTGGAGGTTAACTCCTTTATGACCGTACACTGTGTGATTGGTCAATCATAGTCAGACTGTGACGACAAGTCTGCATCCGTCACTTTCCCCACAGCACAATCAGATCATTGCATATAGTCCTCAGTTGAGAAATGATGAGCCGAAGAGATGCACTACATGGAATGATAAAACCTTTGTTTTGGAGAAAGTCGCTGAAGAGGGGGGGGGGGGGGGGGGGCAGAGAGAAGAGAGAGAGAGAGAGAGAGAGAGAGAGAGAGAGAGAGAGAGAGAGAGAGAGAGAGAGGAGAGAGAGAGGGGGTGGGGTGGTGGTGGCGGAGAGAGGGTGGATGAAAGTAGATAGGAAAGCATGGGGGGGGGGGGGGGGGATGGCAGAAAGAAAGACAGACAGGCAGACAAACAAACAGACCGACAAGGAGAGCTAAACGAGAGGGGAAAATAAAATGAACACTACACTATCTGAACAGCAAACTGCGCGGGGAAATGAATGTTTGAACTGTGGGCAAATCATTCTCGGAAAATAACAAACAGATTGGCAGAGAACATAGGTGGACGAGAGGGGAATGTAAAATACAGATTACATTGCTCTGTCTGAACAACACATTGTGCGAGGAATGTATGTTTGCACTGTGGACAAGCATTCCTGGAAAATTCACCTTCCATCTGATGTTGCTTCAGGCACACTGCTGCCAATACAGAAATGGAAATAAACTTTGTTGAAGTTATTAACATAAAGAGAAAAAGAAATAAGTAGTGGAGCAGAAAGATAAAGAGAGTGAAAGAGTGGGCGAACGAATGAAAGAACGAACGAATGAATTTGATGTAAAAACGGTTATTAGAACGATAAACATAAATAAATTTCACATCCAGCCCTCTAGGCAAAAAGATGTGTATGTGAATAAACGAACTGAAACGAAAATGAAGAGATGGTGTGAACCGAGACAAAGAGAATAAAAAGCACACATGATACAAGCAGCAATCAATGTATGGAATGGATCCAACCTCTCAGAACCACACTCCCATTCCCATCCTATCCACTCTACCATCTCCTTCAGCGTCTCAGCACCATCCCCACCCTCTCCACCACCACTCGATTCCGAGGCCCAGGCTAAAGAAAAAACAACCTGAATTTCTTCACCACTCGCACAGGACAAACTCACGTTTTTTTTCCAGGTAAAGGAGCTATGACAAAATACTGAAATAAAAGAAGGAAAGAAAATCCATGGCAACACCCAATTATTATACTTCAAAAATTAAATGTAGAGAGAGAGAGAGAGAGAGAGAGAGAGAGAGAGAGGAGAGAGAGAGAGAGAGAGAGAGAGAGACAGACAGACAGAGAGAGAGAGAGAGAGAGAGAGAGGAGAGAGAGAGAGAGAAGAGAGAGAGAGAGACAGACAGACAGACAGACAGACAGACAGAGAGAGAGAGAGAGAGAGAGAGAGAGAGAGAGAGAGAGAGAGAGAGAGAGAGAGAGAGAGAGAGATTTGTTTAACGTGGAGAAAAAAAATGAACACGGCAAATTATTTTTACATCTTGCCTTACCAGAAAGTACAATGAGGTAGGCTATTACAAAAATTGAACAAAAAAACGTTCATGATAATTGAGGACGAATCTGAAGAGATCAATCCCACATGTCAGCAGAGACAGTAGCATCAGTCTAAGTGTTGACGAAGAGATCAATCCCACATGTCAGCAGAGACAGTAGCATCAGTCTAAGTGTTGACGGAGAGATCAATCCCACATGTCAGCAGAGACAGTAGCATCAGTCTAAGTGTTGACGAAGAGATCAATCCCACATGTCAGCAGAGACAGTAGCATCAGTCTAAGTGTTGACGGAGAGATCAATCCCACATGTCAGCAGAGACAGTAGCATCAGTCTAAGTGTTGACGGAGAGATCAATCCCACATGTCAGCAGAGACAGTAGCATCAGTCTAAGTGTTGACGAAGAGATCAATCCCACATGTCAGCAGAGACAGTAGCATCAGTCTAAGTGTTGACGAAGAGATCAATCCCACATGTCAGCAGAGACAGTAGCATCAGTCTAAGTGTTGACGAAGAGATCAATCCCACATGTCAGCAGAGACAGTAGCATCAGTCTAAGTGTTGACGAAGAGATCAATCCCACATGTCAGCAGAGACAGTAGCATCAGTCTAAGTGTTGACGAAGAGATCAATCCCACATGTCAGCAGAGACAGTAGCATCAGTCTAAGTGTTGACGGAGAGATCAATCCCACATGTCAGCAGAGACAGTAGCATCAGTCTAAGTGTTGACGAAGAGATCAATCCCACATGTCAGCAGAGACAGTAGCATCAGTCTAAGTGTTGACGAAGAGATCAATCCCACATGTCAGCAGAGACAGTAGCATCAGTCTAAGTGTTGACGAAGAGATCAATCCCACATGTCAGCAGAGACAGTAGCATCAATCTAAGTGTTGACGAAGAGATCAATCCCACATGTCAGCAGAGACAGTAGCATCAGTCTAAGTGTTGACGAAGAGATCAATCCCACATGTCAGCAGAGACAGTAGCATCAGTCTAAGTGTTGACGGAATATGCTCTGATATACTTTTGAAAACAACAAACAAACACAGAAAACCGACTTTCTTGCCTTATGTAAATGAGAGGTAGTCCAGCACTGTCAGAAACCGTTAGATTCAAGGATTTTTGAAGACTTGTTCCTGAGCGCGTACATGAAGACCTGACAGAATTTTGAGACATTGTGTCTGGTTGAGCCCCAGACGGTTGCGTCACGATAATGTTTTATTCAGTGATGGCTGGAAGCGGTTTTATTATTTTTTTTTCTTCTTCTTGAAAATGAAAACTTAGGAAGGGTTCTATTTTTGACAACGGATTTGTTGTTAGAGAAACGGATTGCCGACGTGTTTAAATTGCAGACGACGAAGACAGGAAGACAAAGGATGTATTTTTTGACAACTGATAAATCTTTTTAGATTTAGAAACAGATTTGCAAGTCATTATCAGGCATGTAAAGAATGGCAAATGGCAAAGGTTGCAAGAAGAGGGATTCCAACAGTCACGAACGTTTCCGGTTAAAGCTATTAATTTCCTGAAAGAAACACGCCTTACCTCCCCTTTTCTCCCCCCTACACCGAACTCCGATCGTCCCTAGGCTATCCCCCATGCATGCAAATACATATCCTTAATTCTGCCTCTTCCTTTGACAGCTACAAATTGCCTTACATGATATAATGTCCTCTTCTTCTTCTTCCTTGATGGCGACCACAATCAACTTGATTATTCTGTCACTTTTTCAAGGGGTCCGAACAGAAAACAAAACAAAACTGGGCGTGGCTTTTACTGGAAACGGGAGGCCCTTGACACAACGGTGTCAATGGTCTTGGCCTCTTACAACGTCCTGGGGCAGTTCGTTCCAGTCCTTAATGGTACGAGGAAGGAACGCCTGCTGTCTATACAGCGTTCTGCACTGCGGAACGGTGAACTGCTGATCGTGACCGCGGCGTCGGCGCGGAGGTGCGGGGCGCAGGCTGGCTTTGATGCCTTCTGTGCTGACCAGATCATTACGGATCTTGTACAGCATTGATAGGCGTGCTGTACGTCGTCTGTCCTGGAGGCTGGGCCACTTCAGTTCTTCAAGCATGGCTGTGGGGCTGGAGGTGTTGTGGTAGTGCCTTATCACGAAACGGGCTGCCCTGCGCTGCACCGCTTCAAGCTTACTGATGTTCTGCTCTGTGTGTGGATCCAGATGCTGCTGGCGTACTTCAGGATGGGTCGCACAAAGGACTTGTAGGCCATTTCCTTGATATTCCTGGAGCTAACTTTGATACTACGACGCAAAAAGCCTAGGGTCTTGTTGGCTTTGTTGCACAGGTGGTTAATGTGCGTGTCCCAGCTGAGATCGCTGCAGATGGTGACGCCTAGATACTTGGCGCTGGTGACGGTCTCCAGGATATGGCCGTGCAGACAGTAGTCAAAATGGAGGGGGTTCCTGCTGCGGGTCACAGGCAGAGTGGTGCACTTTCCAGTATGAAAGGCCATGTCCCATCTCTTCTCCCACGCAGCAAGCTGGCTGAGGTCTTGTTGTAGATGGGCCTGGGCTGTTGGAGAAGTGACCTCGTAGTCAGGGTATCGGGCAGATCTTTTATGTAGATCAAGAACAGACAGGGCCCAAAACGGAGCCCTGTGGGACTCCGGACCTGACCGGGATGAAGCCAGAATGCTCTCCGCTGACGACCACTGCCTGCTTTCTGTCTCTCAGGAAGTCGGCTACCCAGGTGTTGATCTCTCCTCGAACACCGTAGTAGTTGAGCTTGTGAGACAGGAGGCTATGGCTGACCTTATCAAAGGGCTTGGCGAAGTCCAACACCAAGATGTCGGTCTGCTTCCCGCTCTCCATGTTCTCAAACAGCTCGTTGGTGAAGTCAAGGAGTTGGGTCTCGCAAGATCTTCTCATGCGGAAGCCATGCTGTTGGTTACAGAGGATGCCGTGATGTTCAAGATGGTTCATGATGGTGCTGGTCAGGATGTGCTCCAGCACTTTACAGCATACACTCGTCAGAGAGACTGGTCTGTAGTTTGCCGGGTTATACTGCTCTCCTTTCTTGAACACCGGCGTAACATGGGCAGTTTTCCAGTCAGCTGGTAGTGTGCCGGTACTGACTGAAGACTGGAAGATGATGGGAAGAGCTGGTGCCAGTTCGTTTGCCAGCTCCTTCAGGATCCTGGGGCTGATGTTGTCGGGTCCCGGTGCTTTTCCAGGTCTCAGGTTAGCCAACGACAGGGACAGTGTCCGCTGAACTTGTTGGCTTTCCCTACCCCGTCCCGCCTCCTCTCTTCGACGGCCTCCTTGATTGGTGGATGGGGTTGGCTTGGGCGTGTCTTCTCCCCAACGGTTTTGAACACATCTTCAATAACGCACGGAACAGTGACATCCTAATCTGTCTCTACATCTCGAAGTCCACCTGTTACAAGAAGAGGCATTAAAGAATAAAGCCTCTGATGTGATTAGAAGAAGTTTGCCAACCTACTGACTTCAAACGCTCTTGCAATAAGTACTGCAGTGTCTTTGTACTGTTCAAGGGATATTCGACCAAAATATGTTGGGTTTATCTTCTCTCTCTGCATGAACACATATGGCCATTGACTGTTTATGTGTTCTCGAAAGCAGGAAGAGCTCGTCAAAAACCTGCACCAAGAACAATTTCCACCGTTCCGGCTGTTGAGGCAGAAAGAGTTTATTCCTTACATCTCCAAAGCTGTTCATGATCTCCCCCCAGTTTAATCATGGCGTCTCCCCAGTTGTTCATAACATCTCCCCAGTTGTTCATGACATCTCCCCAGTTGTTCATGACATCTCCCCAGTTGGTCATGACATCTCCCAAGCTGTTCATGATCTCCCCCCCATTTTGTTCGTGACGTCTCCCCAGTTTGTTCATGACATCTCCCCAGTTGTTCATGACATCTCCCCAGTTGTTCATGACATCTCCCCAGTTGTTCGTGACGTCTCCCCAGTTGTTCGTGACGTCTCCCCAGTTGTTCATGACATCTCCCAGTTGTTCATGACATCTCCCCAGTTGTTCATGACATCTCCCCAGTTGTTCATGACAATTCCCCAGTTGTTCATGACAATTCCGCAGTTGTTCATGACAATTCCGCAGTTGTTCATGACAATTCCGCAGTTGTTCATGACATCTCCCCAGTTGTTCATGACGTCTCCCCAGTTGTTCATGACATCTCCCCAGTTGTTCATGACATCTCCTTTGAGATACAGCCGTGTTGAGGCTGTTAAAGACAAGAATAGAGCATTGAAATATCTCCTCCTACAGCGTTCATGACTGGGAATGGACAAAAAAATTACTTTACATGCTTTCACAATATTACAAGATCACATGAAAACAGAAATCAATGAGAATTGCGAGTAACAGTGACAAATATGAATAAACAAACATCTTTTTTTTTTTTTAACGCAGAACGAGTATGAAAGAAATCCAAATGGACTTTTCAGCGTTTAGTCCAATACCAGTTAAAGTCCATACACAAACTCTGTAATCCTGTTATTCGGTTGTTTCTGACAACCTGATGATAGTTGTTCTGATCAAGATTTTTTGCTTCATGATTTGTCGGGCTGTTCAGACGATCAAGAAAAAGAGGATTTCCTTACAACTGCCGACCAGTTAGACACAAGCCTTCATTTATGATTGGAAAACGATCATCATGACCCAGACTGCTAAGAACAGAACCGTTTATTTAATGACACTCTCCACAATAGTTCAAGACCTCTTCCCAAACCATTGTTGTTGTTAAAGGTGTTAAAACGCAAACAAGTTAAAATCAATTACCTCGAGAAAGATGAACGTTACAGGTCCATGGTCAACTGGACAACACTATTCCACCTTAGGACGATGTTTAATCAGACAACACCATTCTACTTTAGTACTATCTGTCAGGCAACAGTACTCCGCCGTAAGGCAATGTTCAACCAGACAACACCACTCCACTCTGTGGCTATGTTCAACTGCACACCACCACTCCACTTTAGGACTCTGTTTAACAAGACAACACCATTCCGCTGTAGGGCTATGTTCAACTAGACACACCACTCCACTGTAGGGCTATGTTCAACAAGACAACACCACTCCACTGTAGGGCTATGTTCAACAAGACAACACCATTCCGCTGTAGGGCTATGTTCAACAAGACAACACCATTCCGCTGTAGGGCTATGTTCAACTAGACAACACCATTCCGCTGTAGGGCTATGTTCAACAAGACAACACCATTCCGCTGTAGGGCTATGTTCAACAAGACAGTACCACTCCACTTTAGGGCTATGCTCAACTAGACAACACCACTCCACAGTGGGCTATGTTCAATAAGACAACACCACTTGGACTATGTTCAAAATGACAACACACTCTACTAAAGGGCTATGTTCAATAAGACAACACCACTCCACTAAAGGGCTATGTTCAGTAAGACAACACCACTCCACTAAAGGGCTATGTTCAGTAAGACAACACCACTCCACTAAAAGGCTATGTTCAATAAGACAACACCACTCCACTAAAGGGCTATGTTCAGTAAGACAACACCACTCCACTAAAGGGCTATGTTCAGTAAGACAACACCACTCCACTAAAGGGCTATGTTCAGTAAGACAAACCACTCCACTAAAAGGCTATGTTCAGTAAGACAACACCACTCCACTAAAGGGCTATGTTCAGTAAGACAACACCACTCCTCTGTAAGGCTATGTTCAGTAAGACAACACCACTCTTCTGTAAGGTTATGTTCAGTAAGACAACACCACCATGTACAACTATGTAGGGCTATGTACAGCTTCAGGACACAAATCCCATTTAACGTTAAGACTTTGCTCATCTGGACAACGCATTCCCAGTTTGGCAATGTTCTATTACACAACGCCACTCCCCACTACAGGGGTAACAAAACAGGAGACAGACAGGGTGGCCTGACCCAAACATTACGTGACAAGCGTGTTACCTTTGTGACACTGCGCTGCTAGGGTGACACTGACATTGAAAAATGGCCTCAGCAGTCTCAATGTCACCACAATAAACTTGAGTGATGGAAGTAGGACTGGGTTTGGGGTGAAGTATGGTGGTAAGAGAGAGAACATACTTCTGGTGTGAATTTTCAACACAGGCTGTGTATCCTTTTTTTTTTCGGATAGTTTGAATCAGCACTTTATGATTCTGTTATCGTTAAGACGGATTGTGTGTTCTTTATCAAAATAGCTTGAATGAACACATTATGATCCTGTCATTTTAAAGACAAATTGTGAATGTGGTGGGTTTCTTTTTTCTTTTTTTTTTCTGTCCCATCTTCTGTGCCACCTCAGTGGCAGTGCACCTACGCCGCTCATTCCGACACCCCGTTCACAGCCACAGCCCGGCCCGGCCCGCCACAGCCCCGGCACCACGGCAATCCACATGGAGCAGTCAATGTCAAGTCGTCAAGAGGCAACCCACCGGAGGAGACACTGCACTGCTGCCGAGTCACTTCGGTGGCGTTCCGTGCCGTCTGTTCTGGCCCAACATACGCAGGAAATACCTACTAATAATTGCTTAGTCGCGGAGCCGGCATGAGTGAGCTCTCCCTCCGGAAGGCGCCACCACGTCCGTCCAGCGACAACCCCCATGGACTCGCCGATACCGGTGACCCCCACAGAACCAAACCAAGGCCACAGACGTGAAGAAGACAAGGAAAATGAGGTCAGCATGAGAGCATGGCATGAAGGGCCACAGAATTCGAGGCTTAATTTTTTCTTTTTTTTTTTTAATGCTGATCGATGTGAATGAGGATGATGACGGTGATGCTATGGATTTCCATTTCGGTCTGAGACTATATGACAGGGCTGTACTTTACGCTTACTTTCATAATATATCTCGGCGCCAACCAGGCCTGAGAGATACAGACACCTGCAGTGGTGTTCAAGAAATTTGAGCAACACTGTCAGAAACGCATCCATTAAGTGGATGAAACTTGACTGTGTGGTCCCAGTCTTCCCAACTGAGCCCGTAGCAAACTCAACTCTGGGTAGGTGCCGGTCGAGGCAGAAAAATTACATATGGCTCTGATGGGAATCGAACCCACGACCTCCCAGCCGTGAGTCCGCGACGCTAACCACTTCTGTGTATTCATTCTTAAAATCGGATGGTTTAATTCAACACTGATTCATTTTCCGGAAATATTGTGCATTCGTTACTAAAATTAAATGGTTTAGATTGTGTATTTCAAAATTTGAATTGTTGAGATTGTGTATTCATTCTTAGAATTAGTTTGAATCAGCACTTCATGATTATGTCATTTCCAAGACAGGTTGAATATTCTTTTCTCAAACGATTTGAATCAACACTCCATGGATTTGTAAAAATGACACGAATACTTCAACATTTAATCATAATTATGTAGGCCTATGTATGTATGTATGTATGTATGTATGTGACGTCAGACAATGGCGACCAGAGCGGCTGTGCCTTCACGTCGCTCTGCTTGAATTTGCTGTCTGCCGTCCATCCGTGGTCACTGTCCTCGATAACACAGTCAGTCCAGCAATGCAAGGTGCCTGGCCATTGATTGCTGAAGCGAAAGCTTCAGTAAGAGCTGCGCTCCGGAGTGGAGTGATTCGGCGTGTGGTGGACCCAGTCAACGACCAGGAGCAGCGCCTGCCAACGGGTCAACACACATTGCACTGGACTTTGCCAGCCCGGAGACGTGGGCGCCTTTGAAGGAGCAGTCCACGACGCCCAGTGGGCAGACTTCGAACGAACCGAGCGGCTGTTTCGTGAGTCTATCCGAACGAAGCATGCAGATGCCGTCAAGTTTGCTCACGGGGATTTTCGACCGTGGCTTCGTCTCCTAGGCAAAGTTCAGAACGTCCTCCGCTTTCTGGAAGCGCAGCGTGACGTCAACCCTGCGATGACGATGACGCCAAACGAAGAGGCGTCACAGGCTCCGGATTTAGAACTTCGCGTTCTGAGATTTATCTGGAGAGCTGTCAACAAGTTCCCCATTCAAATCGCCGAACAAATTCAGCATGAATCGGAGAAAGATGAGTTGCGGCAGAAAATCGAAAAAGCTCTTCACTACATTGACCACACCATCTTCCCAAGTCATAGGAAACACTTCAGACAGATGCGTGGAAGACAGGATCAACATACAGCGCGGAGCATGGAAAAGCATGAGCTAACGCAGCTTTGGTTAGACAATCAGAAACGTGCCATTGAGATCATCAAGAACGACAGCAGATCAGAAGAACGACCCACTTGTCCCATTGAAGTGCATGTGTTGACGGAGTTTTTCCAGCAGAAGAGTGAAAAGGTATTAGAATATCCCCTCCCCCTCCGCCCTGGCCTGTCAACATCGCCCCTCTTCCTCCTGAAGAAGAGCTGCAGTTGGACCCGTTCACCGAGGACGAAGTGATATCTGTGGTGAAATCGCTGAAGAATAACACAGCGCCTGGATATGATGGAGTTGAATATTCTTTTCTGAAACAACATCTGCAACGTCTGTCATTGCCTTTGACGGCAATATTTAACATTTGCTGGAGAAACAAAAGAATTCCACTGATTGGAAACATGCCACGATCACTTTACTTCCCAAAAAAGAAGGGAATGTGATGCAGCCTGGTGATTGGAGACCTATTTCCTTGTTGACGTCCTTGTACAAGATCTACATGAAGTTAGTGCAAAGTAGGCTTTTACCATGGATTGTTTCGACCGGAAGGCTGTCATCAAAACAGAAGGGGTCTATCCCAAGAAACGGTCTTCAAGAACACGTATTCTGCTTGAAAACTGCAATTGAGAACTTCAAGCATGTATTAAGTCAGTTCTACACTACTTTCGTTGACATCAAGGACGCCTATGGGAGCATTGATCACAGAGTGATGTTGGATTCGATGCAGAGCGCCGGCTACCCCCAGCACATCATCGACGTGACGGCGGATATCTACACCAACTCAACATTCCAGGTGCAGACGGGAGACACGTCCACGCCCAGGATTACCAGGCATCGTGGCATTGTACAAGGCTGCCCGTGGTCAGCTGTTGTCTTCATTCAAGCGTTGGACCCGTGGATTCGATGGATGGAGCAGCCTTTCACACCAGCTTCAATGCCTTCTCTATGTCAGGAATACATGGATGATGTATGTGCCAGTGCTCGCTGTGAGGAGAGCTTACAAGAAATGATAACTAAGACGGAAACCTTCCTGCATTACACCGGAATGGAAGTGAAACACAGAAAGTGTGCCACCGTTCATGGACAACGCACAGGAAACAACTGGGCTTCTACAGATGTGACTGAGAACGTCCACGTGACGCTGCAAAGGGAAGATACACCGATGTATGGAAAAGATGAGCCCATACCAATATCTTGGATTTCAAACAAATCTGACTGGAACTTCTGAGAAAGAGCAACTGGCGCAGGCGAGCGAGGAATTCGAAAGAATGCTAGAAAAAAATTCGCTTTCACCTTTACCGTTGTGCAAGAAAATTGAGACTGTAAACGTCATGGCTTCTTCAAAATTGACCTTTTATTACAGCAATTCAAAATTCACAGAAAAACTCCTGAAGACTCTGGAAGATAAGATAGTTGATTTTGTTCGCATTCATCTCAAGCTGAACTCTTATACCAATCGAGCGCACATGTTCCTTCCCGAAAACAAGGCGGCCTTGGTCTGTTGAAACCAAGTACCATGTACTACGCCAAACGCATCTCATTCCTGATCTCTGTTCTGAACAGTGATGACCAACATGTCAGAATGGTAGCG
>CM031604.1:9108453-9125953 GCA_018398815.1 Conus ventricosus | reverse complement strand
GTGAGATTGAGAACTTTTAATGTCTTGAGAATTCTATTATAATGCTCAGTTTCTTGTTAACATAAAAAAGTTCGATTTTACTTTTTTCTGTATTTTATTTTCTGCATTATGCATGGGTTTGTGCGTAGTCATGATACTAAAGAACCCTAGTGGTTGAAAGACCTGTAGCTGGACAAGAAGACTGGAAGATGAACAGACCAAAACATCAACACACACACACACACACACACACACACATACACACACACACACACAACACACATACACACCACACACACACACACACACACACACACCACACACACACACACACACACACATACACACGCGCGCGCATGCACTTGCGCGCGCGCACATAGATACACACACGTACTCGCTATACGTAAAATGCAGAGAAGAACAGCGATCACTGAAGTATGGAACAAGCAGACATAGCCGATTACTGGAAAAGTAGGACTGTTTAAGAGTTGTAAAGGAAATATCTTGCCGTACATGCAAATCAGACGCCGAGCCACACTGACGTGACCTTTAAGATAAATTTTAAAAATCAAAGAATAGGAAATGCCAAAACATCAAGATTTTTTTCTTCGAGTTGGTGAACTTCAGTAAGATGACCATACTCCTGTTCTTCTAATAAACGGGGAGACACACACTAGGCAATGTCAGCGGTAGATTAAGACATGATCCTCTCTCTCTCTCTCTCTCTCTCTCTCTCTCTCTCTCTCTCTCTCTCTCTGTAGAATGGAGGGGGGAGTGAAGGGATGGACGGGGTCTGTTCTTCGTCTGTATACTGACAGCCTAATCAATGTTTTTCTATGACAAAAGAAAGGAGATGAAACGTTAGCAACATTATGACCTTTGGGAACGTAGTCATGAATCTTTAGAGATAGTTAAGTGGCCATATTGTATTCGTTTCCATGGCGACAGTGGCGATAAATGACATAAAATGACGTTCTTAGTATTTCTAGTTAAATCACTGTAAAAAAAAAAAAAACCTACACAGTAGCATTTTTGGCATTATTCCAATACTTCACCGCTGAAAAGCAGTTTATTGATTAGATTTTATTTCAATACCCTTAACGATGACGCCGAATGTAACTATCAGTCTAGATGGACATATATGACAGACTGATTTGGTTCACTCTCTCTCTCTCTCTCTCTCTCTCTCTCTCTCTCTCTCTCTCTCTCTGCTCTCTCCTCTCTCTCTCTCTCTCTCTCTCTCTCTCTCTCTCTCTCTCTCTCTCTCTGTCTCTCTCTCTCTTTCTCTCTCTCTCTCTTAATCTATGATTCGACAGCAGGAGTGTTGGACGAGGGAAAGGGTGGTAGAGAGTTTGGGGGTGAAGAGTGGAAGGAAATGGGAGTGGGGGTGGGGATGAAGCAATAAAGCACATTTATCTGCAGGCTAACTGATGTGATGCCATCACAATCAAAATGCATGTGGCAACAGCGCTCCCCTCTTTGCTCTTAAATCGCCTGTGAAGAACATTTCACGGACACCAGTGGCTTGCAGTTTATCATTTTATTTCTGCCAGTTGATCTCTTGCCTACTAAGAAAACACCATACCCATCCCTGCGTCTCCCCTGCCTCCACCTAAAATGATAGTCAATCTATGACTAGATGAATGACAAAGAAAAGAGTATATCGAAGGCCACAGAGAATAGAAAAGCGGTTATGTGAAAAGAGAATCGTCAGGTTGTGATCTGTTTTACTTGCTGCTGTCAGCACACACACACACACACACACACACACACACACACACACACACACACACACACACAAACACACACACACACACACACACACACACACACACACACACACACACACACACACACACACACTGCATGGTAGAGAAGGGACATCAATCCTGTGGGACAGGCACTGGCTGTGGACTAACTGTTCAGTGGCCATCATTGATCATTTGGGAACATAAAAGAGAGACAATCGATTCGGTCGTCATTGTAGACAGTGGCCACCATTGTTCACTGGGGGTGAATAAACACAGAGACAGGGTATGGTCGTCATACTGGTGAGCAGAAAATTGGCCTTGAGCACAGCGACACCTCGCCTCTCTGTCGCTCATAGCAGAGAGAGAGAGAGAGAGGAGAGAGAGAGAGAGAGGAGAGAGAGAGAGAGAGAGGAGAGAAGAGACAGAAAGAGAGTGGGAGAAAGAGAGTGATAGAGACAGACAGAGTTAGAGAGAGAGAGAGAGAGAGAGAGAGAGAGAGAGAGAGAGAGAGAGAGAGAGAGAGAGAGAGAGAGAGGAGAAGTGTTTCCAAAGCCCACGAGATATATTCTATCCCTTCATCTATCTATCTGTCTATCTATCTATCTATATGTCTGTCTATCTGTCTGTCTGTCTCTCTCTCTATCTGTCTGTCTGTTTATTTTTTAAAAAATTTTGGACACAGAAGATGAAGGGCAAGGTACCCTAAGTTTCTATTTCAGTTAATGCTCTTCTTGCAAACAGCTGACTTCGGATTAATTTTTAAAGAAAGAATCTGTGTCTGTTTGCCAGTCTCTCTGTCTGGCCGTCCGTTTGTCCGTCTGTCTGCCTGCCTGTTCGTATATTTGTCTCTCTCTCTGTCTCTGTCTGTCTGTCTCTGTCTCTCTCTCTCCCCCTCTCTCTCTCCAGCAAACAAACGTATACACCGGCAGATAGGCAGGCGGAGAGACACATCTTTCCCAAAGTTCAACACTTAAAAAGACATTCTACCTGACCCCTTTCGAGTTGCACACCTCTCAGTTGAAAGCTGTATTGTGTGGAAGTAAACAGATAGGAAACACAGCAATACCATACGTGGACAGCGCCAGGCTGCAGAGCAGGGAGCGACTTCTCCCCGAGGCTGGAACGAGCGCGGTGAACGGCCGTGGCTGATGGGATCAACAGGCGTGGTTTATGGCACAACAGAGCATCGGTCAGCAGTGCCAGCTTCACGACAGCCTGCCATCAGTCAGTAGTGAATGAAGTCATCGATTCACGCTGGTTGTATTACCACGTACCGTCAATCGGTAATGATCGACCTCTTTAAAATACGTGGTAATTCACACAGCCTGCCGTTAGTCAGGTGATGAATGACGTCTTTTTTATATTTATTAATTCACGTTGATTATATGTCTTTACAATAAAAGTGTAAACCTCCCCTTGTTCCTACTGTAAAGAAACGCACAAGGGGAGATCGGGTTCGGGAGAAAGTTGGACTAGGTTCATCTAATCAAGACAAAAGAGTCAGGCCAGTGAAAATTTTCTTTCTTTTAATTTGGTCTATAGCTTTTTCTTCATAAAAAAGGGCTGGTGACAATGCCCAACAAAAGGAAAAGAAAAAAGTACAAGTAAAGGGAAAAATAAAGGAAAAATAAAGGTAGAAGTAACGACAAAGGGCTCTAGAAACCGTGGCATTTCTGGTGCCATCAGAACACCATCACCACACTTCACAGACTAAGGTGTAGTCCTCTCCGTTTGAGATTTGGGGCCTGACTGAATAACTCCGTAACTTCCGAGCACCCACGTTCCCCTAGCGTCACCTAGGGACGCCATCTGTCAGATCCCTACGCCTCGGGAATATTTATAAGGGTCTTACATGTTTAACGCCCCAAATTTAAACGACAAACTTCATATCATCTACATGTCCCTCTAACCTAGGCATAAAAACATCTTCTCAAACATTGCGTGATCCTAAGTTTCACCAGTTTGAAATAAGAAAATAATTATCAGAACTATTTCCTTAAATCTCCAGGATGCCCAAACAACCAAAATAGTAACCCCATCACAACTTCTGGTCTTCCTCTTAAATAACGGGGCTGGCACTCCCAAAACTTTCCTCGGTCTCTTCCCGGTCTAGCCGGAGTTTTCCCTCTTTGGAATTTTCCCGGGCCCGTCCCCGGTCAGTGCCTAAAAAGGGATTCCTCCTTAGATCGCCACACAACTGGGCGAACTCATCGGGGGTCATCAGACTACCTCCCTCGGTTAATCTAAACATCAACCATGGCATCCTCAGTGGAAGCACACAAGAATCTCTGGTACACCATAGGTGGTGTACACATACCCCCCCAAAGGCCAGATGTTTCCTTAAAAACTCACAAAATATAGGAAACCCATCGACAACTCAATATTGGCTGTGCCAATGGGAATAATGATACAAATGTGATTTGAGAATTCCCACAATAATACAAATGCAGCACACACAAAAATGAAATCAATCATCATGCACAAAGTCACTTAAGTGTTAAGAAGAAACAAATCTTTTTCATATAGCATGACGTCTGAATATACGAATAAACATTCCCGCTGTACTTCCCCAACCTAGGAGTTCCTATTGTGGGGCCAACATTGAACGTAGGACCCCTATGACCTTGTTCAGAGTCTTAACCGAATCAGCCTCTGAGAGCCAAGACTGTGATCTATCAAAATTTCTCCAGTGCGTCAGCGGGGTTCAAGAGCCAAGCTCTGGAGTCTACTTGATTCCAGTCATAGTCACAGTACCGGGGTTAACTGGCTTCCTGTTCCGACTAGACCCCCGGAGAAGTGATGGTTCCTGGCCACCAATTGAAGCCGGGTCCCCGGTTGCCTTGAGGCCTTTTCCGTGGGGTAAGCTTCCCTTCTAAGCCATCTTGATTTACAAGATGGAGATCCAAGACCCCTTCATTGATCTCAGACTGATCAAGGGATCAACACCCTCAGCAGGATCCAGCTCATTCCCTACAGTTTCCAGTCCGCCAGGCCGACTCTCCACCTCAGAATCAGCCAGCGGAATAGCCCTTTCTTCGGCATCTGTGAGACCATCCCCAGTCTGGCCTTCCTCTGACTGTGGGCCAGAACGGGAACAAAAGATTCTGCTTGGCCTCAAACAACCCCTGGGTTGCATTTGGGGAAATTTAAAGGGGCCCAGGTCGTCTTCCTCTTCTGGTTCTTTCACCCTCTTCAACTCTAGCTGCCTCTGTTGGCAGACCCCCTGGAGCAGTAGGCCTGATACGAGGTGGCTGCCCCGGCAATCCGATAGCCCCTACAGGCAGGAGTAGGTTGCGATGCAAGGTCCTTTTGGGGCCATCTCCTCCCTCTTGTCTCACGGTGTACACTGGGAGCTCAGAATGAGGGGAAATTTCACTACATAGATTTCCCCTCTCCCAACGGTCATCACCTTGGAGGTCAGCCTAGGACCTAGCTTTCTGACTAGGCAACGATCTCCCTGGCTCCAAAGCCACAGCATGGGCCCGCAGATCATACCGAGCCCTATTCCGCTCGGTATCTTTTTTGCATTTTTTCTGGAAGCCAGGTCGTAGGCATT
Source organism: Conus ventricosus (assembly GCA_018398815.1). NCBI lineage: Eukaryota > Metazoa > Mollusca > Gastropoda > Neogastropoda > Conidae > Conus > Conus ventricosus. The sequence continues at coordinate 9,120,667 of CM031604.1, read as the reverse complement.
CGGAGGTTGGCCCTGAGCCCCTTGACATATTCTGCCCATGGATGAAGTTTTCCCTGTCGAGTGAAATCCCAAAGGCCAGGTCAACTGGTAGCTTGGGCTGCCTACCAAAGAAAAGATAGAAAAGGCTGTACCCTGTACTCTGGTGGATACAACAGTTTATAGGCATGAACACAAGCTTGGAGGTGCTTCCTCCAACCCTTCTTCTTCTCATCCTCAGCTGCGCAGCATGCCTATGGGGTTCTGTTCCACCGCTCCACTGGGTTCCCTGCAGGGTGTATGGCGTTGTACGACACTTGTCAATACCCAGCATCCTGCAGAGCTCCTTGGATAATGCGTGACTCGAAGTCACGCCCCTGGTCTGTTAAAATACGCTCTGGGAATCCATACCACATGAAAATGTTGTCCCAGAGCGCCTAGCCACAGTCTTCGCTGTCTGATCCTGGTGCAGACAGCCTGTGCGAATTTGGGGTGAAATGGCCCATCACCCCCAGGATGTTCTGCTTTTGGCCCTTCACTTCGATGGTGGGGAAAGTCTATGGAAAGCAGTTCCAGGGGGCTGCTGGTCGTGATGGTCCCTAGAGGTGCTTTGTGGTTATGGCACTTTTTCTTATGCACCTCTCACACTGCTTTATCCGGCGCTTCAAGATGAGTAGCCATAAAGGGCCAGTAAAACCTGGCTCTGGCAGGGCCGAACAGCATCCTCAAAATGAGTAGGGAAAAAGGTCATCATGGACGCCCTTCATCGCCGTTTCCTGATGTGACCGCGGGTACCAAAATCTGTACCTTCTTCTGGCCATCATCGCCACAGATGCTCTGTCCAATATGCCATCCTTTATGGTCAAGTGTTTCATCTCACGATGATATGCTTCAGAACGGGATTAGTGGTGGGCAAAGGTTGCCCAGACTGTAAGAACTATCTTCACCTCCATGAGATCAGGGTCAGATTGCTGGATTTTCACCCAGTCCAGCGGACCATGTGGAGGAACTGGCGCTGTAGGTTCCAACGTCAAGTCAGAGATGGCAGATGGACCCTTACAAAACGACTTCTACGGCGGGGATCAGACCTCCCACCTCAGGATCCTCATGCCCCGGGCTACGGGCTTTTGAGGGAGCTATCTGGAAACGCCGACCTCCCTTCCTACTCCCTTAGACTGCAGGACGGCTGCCACTGTTTCCCTGTCTACCTCAACCAACTGGAGCATCGTCAAATGCTCTGGCCTTGTCAAGAAGGAACTTTGGTTTTCTCCATCGTGTCAAGAAGTCGGGGTCCTCTTCTGGCAAGGGCTGGGGGCGCCTAGATAACCCATCAGCATCGCAATGAGCATTCCCCTTTGTACACCAGCTCGAAGTCAACAGAGACAACGCCGCCAGCCCTCTATGGCTGGTGGCATCCAGTTTCGCACTTTTGAGTACGTAACAAAGGGGATTGTTGTCAGTGTAAACGTTACCTTTGCACCCACCAGGTAATCATGAAATTTCTCTGACATTGCCCATTTAAGGGGCCCGAAAATTCTCTTTTGTGGGCTGGGTAGTTGACCTCTGACTTATTGAGGCCCCGACTGGCATAGGCAATCACCTTAGGCCCCGTGTCCTGCTGCTGGTAAGGACGCACCAAACCCAGTCCCACTCGCATCGCAATGCAGTGGTAGGGCCTCTGTTGGTCTGGGAAACCAAGAACTGGGGCTGAGGTCAACGCTTTGATGATGGCCTCAAAGGCAGTCTGGTGCCTATCCTCCCCCAGGTGGGAAATTTCGGAGGCCCAAAGGGCAGATAATGTCTTCTTCCCTGTCTTCCTGCAGTCTTGGTAGGAAGATAGCAGCTGTCAATTCATTTAGGGGGTTCACGATTTTCTGAAAAGTTCTTTACCCATCTCCTATAGAACCCACAGAAACCCAGAAAAGACTTGGGCGTCTCTGACTGTCTTAGCAAAAGGCCAGGGGTGAGGGCCTCGACCTTTTCTGGGGGGGCTTTATGCCATCTCCAGATATAAGAAAACCCTAAATGCTTAACCTCCCCCCACCCCAAAAATACACTTGTCCGGGTCTAACTTCAGACGGTACTTTCTGAGTCTGTCGAGCACCCGCAAACACAGCTCTTCCAACTCCTGTAGGTCTCCCATGGACAAGGACATCATCTAAAACACAATAAGCTCTGAGAGATTCATGTCATGGAAAACATTTCTCCATCAATCTCTGAAAAGTACTTGGGGCATTCACCATTCCAAAACTGAGTCGTTCGAACTCATAGAGCCCCAAAGGCGTGAAAGAAAGCAGAACCTTTCTTGGCCCTCTCTGTCAACGGTACCTGATAGTACCCCTTCGACAGGTCCATAGAAACTGAAGTACTGGGACCCTGTCAAAGTCCTGAGCAAATCTTCTATCTTCGGCACTGTATAAAATGTCCCTAATTGTCCTTGCATTAACAGCCTGAAATTTAACACATAACCTCAGCTGCCCTGTTTTCTTCCTAACTAGAACTATGGGGCTTGCATAGGGGGAAGAGGATGGCCTGATGATGTTAGCGTCTAACAACCCTGAATGTGCCTCCTAACATCTTCTAAATCCGAAGGGGGGATGGGTTCTTGGCCGCGCACGTATAGCTGGCCCTGGGCTAGTTCAATGTAATGCGCAACATCAGTCCGTCCAATGTCAAAATCACCCTGCGTAAATACATCTGAGTAACTTTAGCAGTCTTTCCGTAAGGAAGCTTGCCAGTCAGCGTCAACATCCTCACCAAACTTAATCTCGTCCCCCAAATCCCCTCTGTCCTTCAAAAAACTGTCAGGGTTCACCATTGGAGCCCGGGGGTGTCGCATCCCGTGTAGGATCACAGTCCTCGGCGATCTGCTGTAGGACCTGGGCCACAGCGTACTCTGCACGGATGACAAACAGGTCGGCAATGACCTGCTTCCTCTTGATTCCGGATGGGGGGTCCCTGCTGTTCACCACAGTGACTTTACTCTGGGCAGAGTAGACGTCGGGGCTTTTGCAGCCAAAACGGCGAGGCCAGCTTTGGGAGAGTGTCAACAGTGGGCTCCTGAACCAGGACGGCATCCTGGGGGGTGATTGGGCCTAGTCGTGTCGTCCCCGGAGGTCCACTGAAGAGTGAGGCGGGACGGTGATAGCTCGCCCAACCAGTCTGACGGGAGTGTCAACCTCAGGGTATGTCAGTGGAGGAAGGGCTAAACGCACAGCCCAAACACACTCACAGCTTGCTTACAATCTCATTCATATATCATGCATTCGCCACATCAAACCACTAAGTAAAGTCTATAACTTTACTACACTAATCATGGAAGAAAACATCAATGCGCATGGAGTCAAACAAATAAAACCCTTCTCTCTTTCTTGAACTTCACAAAACCATTTATCTAAATCATCATAACAACCCGGGTATAAATAGATTTTCACTTTACCTGGCCAGGTGATCTTAAACTATTTCACGAATCACTGTCTTTTCTTTTCTTTTTTTTTCTTTCTTTTCTTTTCACTGTCACTTTCACAAACACCAGTCACGACACAACTGCTGGCACTGGTCAGGTTGGACCGCTGGCACTGGTCAGGTTGGACTGCTGGCACTGGTCAGGTTAGACCCGTTTTGGGGTGGTCAGGTTGGACTGCTGATGAAAGTGGCGCTGCAAAGGGATGAGGTCGAACCCCGGTTCAGATTGAAAAAGTGACTAACAGAACATCGATCTGTTCCCTTTCTTTCTTCCTGCATTAACGCATTGCACTCTTTTCTCTCTCTCTCTCTCTTCTAGTCTGCTCTATCAAATGGACATGGTTGCTTTTCTTTTCCCTTTTTTTTTTTTTTTTTTCTCTTCATCAGTTAGCAACTCTCTCTCTCCACATCTCCCTTATCCTTCCTCTGCAGACTTTTATCTAGTGCTAATGCTTCAACTCGGTTCTGTTTGCTCCTCTCATCTCTTGCTCTTCTCTCGTTCAGAAGCCTACTCCCAGAACCTTTTCCCTCTCTCTCTGGGCTGTTCGTTCTTCCTCTCGTTTCTCCCTCTCGTTCCCTTTCTCCTCACTTTTTTTATTCTCATCCTATGTGTCAAAGGGTGAGTACCATTGGTCAGTATTTTTCCCGCCTAGTACGAGGCCACCTCCCTCTAAATTTCCCTTGGACATTCAACTCGTCAAAAGTCACATCATGGCCTTGCTCTCTGTGGGGGTCCCAAAGGGTCATTTAATTAATTAGTTGATTTTACCCCACCACACAATACCTCCCCCTTCCTACTTTAGCCGGCGGTGTCTGGCTTAACTGTGGACACTAGTCTTGTAAATTAACTGGATCAGTCTGGCCAGACGTTGCGATCCGTCTGGCCAGACCTATTGAGACGTTGGTCACCTCTCAGTCCCGTCTGCTGTCTCTGCAAGAACTAAAAATGCCTTTAATTGGCTGAGGCGACGCATGAAGTCGTCTACCTGGCGCCAGGATGTTTGAGTTCGGGCTTAAGGGTTTCCCACTGAGCTGGTTGGCGACTGACCACGATTTCGTTTTTCTTTTTTTTTTTGTCCGTGACAGGGAGCGAGACGACCATCCAAGTTGCCAGCAGTGTCACTGTAGGCGAAGGCAATCTCACACCGAACGTCACGTGGGATGTGTGGCCTGTCACCAGTGAGAGGTGGTAAGCTCTGGCAAAACACCTGTGGTATTGGTGCCAAGGATGACTGGCACCCGGGCGGAAAAAGACGTGTCGGGTCCTACGATTGCTAAAGTGGGCTACAGTCCTAGAAGTTCCAAAAACACATCTTCTGGCATGTCTACACTTATCCTAACATAGCTAGGTAGGGGGAACTTCTTGCCCGCCTGCGCCGCTAACAGAAAGGGGAAAGCTCAGCTGTTCTAATGGGACTGATGCTAGGTAAGACCTGTAAAATGCTTCAGAAACTATGGTCACCTGTGAACCACTATCTAACAAGGCTCTAGTATCTGTTCCATTAATCCTAACGGGGCCCTCACAGCATGGACTCACTAAAGCCTCTACACTTGGCTGAGTTTCCAGGTTGCTGTCCACAGCATGTACTTGAAGTTCAGCCAAAACATCTTTGGAAGTGAGAGTCACAGTCTTCGTGGGAGACACATTTCTCACCACCACCTTGACCTGCGTTTCAGCTTCCAGTTCGGCTGAGCTCACCTCAACGTGAGGGGGTAACCACTCCTGCTCCCGAGGCAGGATCCGGACTGGTGCAGAGGTCGAGTTGGAGAGGCGGCCTCTCAGTTCACATTCTTGCGCCGGCAACAGGGTGACGATGGTGTTTGCTGCCAGTCTCACGGGTTGTAGCCATAGAAGATCTTTGTCCAAGACTTCGATCGCCCTTCCCAGCAGCTCCCTTGATGACGGTGGGGCATTGGATCTTCGGGCCGTGGCTTCCCCGTCAGCCTTGGCTCTTCTACTTTAAAGGGGACCTCTGGGAGTCCCTTCCGCCGACGCCATTCGTTGTTCCGGCGCCGTCTCTCCTGGTCTCTCTGGGCTACCAGTTGAGGGTTGGCTGGATTCCGGCAGTCCTGTAGGTGTGACCCTCAAGACCACACTTGAAGCATGGCCCTTAGCTTTGGTCCGCCGAGGGTTTGAAGGTGAATGGCTGTCTCCTCCAATCGGTGTGGTTCCCTGGGTTGCATGGACCACTGCTTCGGACTGACAACCCATCCTTTGGTCCGACTGCGGTCCAAGACCCTCGATTTGCCTGATGATCTTGAACAGGTGAGCGAACGTGGGTGCCCCTTTACCTGGGACACCGAACTTGCACCGAAGCTCCAGAGCAATCAGGCCGGAGCAGCTCTTGGAGAAAGCCAGGTACAGCTTTCGGCTGAAGTCCCCTTGACACAGTGGAGTGAAAGTTGTATGTCCTTCAGCCTGCCGTAAATCACCAGAAGATGGTCTGCCAGCTTCTGTCCCGGCTTTGGTCTTGCCTGGCACAAGTCGAAGAAAGCGTCCTCTGGTGACTTCAGTGCCCCGAACAGACCGTTTAGCTGCTCTAATATTAGGGCAGCATCGGTGGTGGAGAGGCTACTGACGTGCTGGAGGGCTGGTCCCCGAAGATGGCGTTTGATGAAAGCAGTTTTGTTCATAACTGCCTCATCCTTCAGGGCATCCCGCATGACGGAATGCCATTCCCCAAAGGTTGTCTCCTGTGGTGATGTGGGGGGCAGGCCGGTGAAAAGCTTCACCTTTGGGACCATGGGTGGCGGCTGGGTGACCACGGTGATCTGCTCATGGGTGGCCTGACGCAGTCTGGCTTCCAGCTCGGAGACAGCCTCCTGGTGCTGTAACTCAAGTCGCCTCAGCTTATCACGTAAGGCGGCCACGTCTTCCTCCCCTCTGACTACAGCTGGTGCCGAGTCTTCGGCCTCAGCAAGGTACCTGGCTCCTTCCTCGGACGACATCGCTCGCCCTTCTGGTTGACGTTGCTAGAGCCCTTGTTACTATCCTGATCCAACTAGTCCCCTATTGGGCGCCAAAAGTGTAAACCTCCCCTTGTTCCTACTGTAAAGAAACGCACAAGGGGAGATCGGGTTCGGGAGAAAGTTGGACTAGGTTCATCTAATCAAGACAAAAGAGTCAGGCCCAGTGAAAATTTTCTTTCTTTTAATTTGGTCTATAGCTTTTTCTTCATAAAAAAGGGCTGGTGACAATGCCCAACAAAAGGAAAAGAAAAAAGTACAAGTAAAGGGAAAAATAAAGGAAAAATAAAGGTAGAAGTAACGACAAAGGGCTCTAGCAACCGTGGCATTTCTGGTGCCATCAGAACACCATCACCACACTTCACAGACTAAGGTGTAGTCCTCTCCGTTTGAGATTTGGGGCCTGACTGAATAACTCCGTAACTTCCAGAGCACCCACGCTTCCCCTAGCGTCACCTAGGGACGCCATCTGTCAGATCCCTACGCCTCATGAATATTTATAAGGGTCTTACATGTTTAACAGCACCAATTAACGACAAACTTCATATCACCTACATGTCCCTCTAACCTAGGCATGCAACATACGTGATCCTAAGTTTCACCAGTTTGAAATAAGAAAATAATTATCAGAACTATTTCCTTAAAATATCCAGGATGACCAACAACCTAAATAGTAAGCCCATCCCACAACTTCTGGTCTTCCTCTTACATAACGGGGCTGGCACTCCATAAACTTTCCTCGGTCTCTTCCCCGGTCTAGCCGAGAGTATTCCCTCTTTGGAATTTCCGGCCCGTCGCCGGTCAGTGCCTACAAAGGGATTCCTCCTTAGATCACCACACAACTGGGCGAACTCATCGGGGGTCATCAGACTACCTCCCTCGGTTAATCTAAACATCAACCATGGCACTCCTCAGTGGAAGCACACAAGAATCTCTGGTACACCATAGGTGGTGTACACAGCATTCATCTGAAGTTGCTGACCTCGTTGATGCATGCTGATTATGTTATAGTGGAGTTGCAGTGAGGACTGACCCTATGTAATGCTAACTACACTTTAACACGGCATCAGACGGCTGAATATGGAAATGTGTGTAATAAGTGATTGCTACAAACTGACTGCATTGTAACATGGCATACAACTACGGGATATGGAGATGTCCGTTACCTTAACCCAACATCAGGCTACAAACTATGGAGATGTCCGTTTACATTATAACCCAACATCACACTGTAGACTACAGAGATGTCCGTTACATCATAATCCAACATCAGACTGCAGACTATGGAGATGTCCGTTACATTATAACCCAACATCACACTGTAGACTACAGAGATGTCCGTTACATCATAATCCAACATCAGACTGCAGACTATGGAGATGTCCGTTACATCATAATCCAACATCAGACTGCAGACTATGGAGATGTCCGTTACATCATAATCCAACATCAGACTGCAGACTATGGAGATGTCCGTTACATTATAACCCAACATCACACTGCAGACTACAGAGATGTCCGTTACATTGTAACCTGACATAGAGCTACAGACTACGGAGATGTCCGTTATATCATAATCCAACATCAGACTGCAGACTATGGAGATGTCCGTTACATTATAACCCAACATCAGACTGCAGACTATGGAGATGTCCGTTACATTATAATCCAACATCAGACTGCAGACTATGGAGATGTCCGTTACATTATAATCCAACATCAGACTGCAGACTATGGAGATGTCCGTTACATTATAATCCAACATCAGACTGCAGACTATGGAAATGTCCGTTATATGCTAACAGTCAAACGAACGGAGCACTGCACTACGACACTGCACAGTTCTCGGGGAAGATGGAGGTGGAGACAGTCACTCCGTGTTTCCTTGATGGACTGTAGCGACAAGCGGTAGGGTTCTCAGAGAATTTCAGGTCACGTCAGCTGCATCACGCGGCGGACGTTTGGTTCCTCAGTCATCTCCCCGTGTCTTGGTCCCCCGTTCTGTCAACAGGACAGAGATTGGTGTCCAGGCTTCTCCTTTGTTTGTCCACGGCTTCCTCTCTGTCTCTGTCTCTGTCTGTCTGTCTGTCTGTCTGTCTGTCTGTCTGTCTGTCTGTCTCTGTCTCTCTCTCTCTGGCGTCCTTTCTCCGTTCTTCCGTGAAAAGCGTTATCTCTCACAGGTTTGACAGCTGTGGGAAAAAAAAGCTTTCAGCGTCCATGTGTTAGAGCTGGAATTGAATCGCTGCCTACCTCGTGAACTGTCTGGCCCTGCCTGTCAACATATCGTGCCAATCATTGGAAGCGCCGGAAAGGAGCGCGGTAGACGGCATGATTAACGTCCACTTAGCCATAGGCTGTTAAGAACACGTTGTCTGGATCGAAGTCCAGGGGTAATGATAAGGATGGCGAAGATGAGAACGAGATGTGGCAGTTCGTCAATTTTGTTTTGTCCAGTTGGTTGGTTGGTCTGCACGAAGAGGAATCCTAGAATTTCTGACGTAGACCAGAGTTTGGCAACGGTTTACCAATCTCCCACGGGAGTCTCCTGTCTGTAGTGTTGTGTGTTGTGGGTTCTTCTGTGCTGGATTGTCTTCGGAGCTAGCGGGCCGTCTCCGTGCTGAGGTGATGACAGAGTGTTCCAGCAGGTGTCAGTCCCTGTGGCATTAGAAGCAGGTGACGAGGCCGGTGAGAGGACCCCTCCCCACGCTCCCTCCCCCCTCCCTCCCCGCGCTTCATCAGAATCAGAAAGATATTAGTGTCCTGTTTGAATGCCAGGTACGACACGCACGATGACGCACTTATTGGTTACAGAAATTCGACCACAGTTTTTGACAGAATGGCGTCTTTCAAAGGGAGGTTTTTGAATAGGATCTTCCTGTTGAAAACCCTGTGAGATAACTTCCCTTTGTACAGTTTTGGCACGGTGGTGTTTCTATCGTTCACAGCCGCCAAGTAAAGTCCATCAGCACCAACCAGGTAGTACAAAGATAGTTTGCGCCGCCCGGCGTCTATCTTCCACAATCTGCTGTGTGGCGCGATGACTAGTACAGCACAGAATCAGCCCTGACAGCAAGGGTACTAGGGTCCACCTAGGTTCTAGCTAGCTCCAGCCTGGACAAGCTGAATCTAGCCAGAACCTAGGTGGGCCCTAGGTGGGTCCTAAGACCCTTGCTGTCTGGGAGTCTACTCATCTACGAGGGCACAACTTATCCGCCAACAGACCCCCTCTCCACCCCTTACTTTTCTCATCACCAACCTCACTCTCCCCCGTCATGTCCCCTCCCCTATCCCCTCCCTCCCCATCTGTCAAGATCTCCGTCATGGACACGGTGAGCGGTGAGAAAACTGTGACAAAAATCGTTGAGAGAGACGAGGGAGGAGGAGGTGGATGGTGCGAGTGGGAGGGTAAACACGTGGATGGTGAGGAGGACGGGAGTCCTGGATCAATAAGGAGGGGGGGGGGGGGGGGGGGGGTAGGACTGGCCACTGCTAACAGCCCTGCACTTCCCACGATCACTACATCATTGGTACAGCAGCACTTGGCTGTGTGGCCCTGCACTGAAAGCTTAGTCCTGGTTAAGGGCGAGCGTCGTTGTTTTCACACACACACGCACACGCACACGCACACACACACACACGCACACACACACACACACACACATATATATATATATATATATATATATATATATATATATATATAATATATATATATATATATATATATATATATAATGCTGAACAATTAAGTAGTGGGGGAAAACAAGTGCAGGTTAACATTTCTTCTGTCATTATAGTAATGACTTGGCAAAGATTATATGCATTGAATCCAGTCTTTTGGTTTTCACCATGAAAAAAAGCTTTCACGACATACAATAAAAACCCTACAAAAGACGCGCACATTCATACATATAAACAGAATCGGTCTGTCAAAAACAAAAGTTCAGAAATTTTGCTCTTGCATTCACCCAGAGAAGAAAGAAAAAAACAACACTTAACCTGTATTTAATGGGGAAATGGTTCTATATCCGAGCTAAGAAAACCTCAAATCAATACATTTCTTCGTTTCACCCCCATGATAACTTACATCAAGGCAAGCAATTGCCTTGATGACTGACGGCCCTGTGATTAAATGCCCTTTGAAGATGAAGGGCAAATCTGGTGGGGCAAACCGGAAAGTACCGGGTCATGAAGATGTGTTTGCGAGATCTACTCTTTGTTATCTGCGCATTGGCCGAGTAGACCTGTTCCGGAAAACTAACAAACAAATCAGGAGAAGACAACGCCTGTCTTTCTGTTCCACACAGAGTTACCTCTTCTCGGTATATGGTTTAAGAAAAGAGATGTGGAGAGTCAACTACTTCCTGTAAAGCGCGCGCCAGGACAACGATCGGGGTATCGACTGTCTGCATTGCAGGACGCACCGTGTCATATCCATGATTGAACATTCTCCCTCTCTGATAGAACCGTTAAGCTGACAAATGGGGCAGAATTGCACTGGGCGTGTCCACCGGCAGCATTTTATCCAGTGAAAATGATGGGAACACACACACACTCTCTCTCTCTCTGAACGTGCGCTCTGACACAAATTGCCTCCCTTGCAGTTTTCAGCACATCATCCATTGAACGTTTCTGGGAGCTGTTTGTTGTCTTCAGATGTTCACTTTTAGAGCAAAAGACGTCACATAGTGACGCACATGTTTTAAACTTAAGTGACGTAAGTCACAAAGGACGTCCTGCTCCTCTCTGTCCGCTCCCATCCCACCATTTCACCACCCCCCCCCCCCACCCCCCGCAAAAAAAAACCCAAACAACAAATATGTGGCTGCTTGGTACCGAAACAGCATACTCACCGATTTTAATGATGAACACTTCTGCCTGTCTATCCTGCCAGTTGATCCTGCTCCTAAATTGTCGATGTGCTCCTGCCCCCTTTCCAACCCCCCCCCCCCCCTCATCCCCTCCATATCCCTCCTTAACTCCGCTGTCCCCTCCGTCCTTTTCGCTCCTACTACTGGCGGACACAGCAGCAGCTCTCTGACCTTGACCCCAGCTAATACTCTTCTGTCAGATGCAGCAGGGAAAGGCCGATTCCTATAAAGGCTGGCCAGTTTTTCTTCTTCTTCCTCTGTACGTTCTTCATCCATTCCCCTAACACTCCATTCCTTGTCTTTACAAAATACTCATCCACCAAAACAGCTCACCCCCGCATTCCTGTCTCTTTTCTCCTCCTCCCCCTCCCCGTATTCCCCCTTCTCTCCCCGTTTCAAACCTCGCATATCCACCAGAATAAGCGCCTATCTGCGCTCGTGTTTGCCGTCATAGCTTTGTATCCTCAAGTGAAAGATCACGTTGACTTTGCTGAATGTGTATCATTAAAACACACACACACACACACACACACACACACACACACACACCAAAACAAAAAAGACGGAATGCATGACAGAAAACCTGATTTTTCATACGTGACATCATAATGTTAATTAGCTGATGCGTCTGTTGGCAATTTCCCCGTGCTTAAAGCCCGTTTGTTCAATCATTTTTGCAAGAACTTAAAATTAATCATGTGTGCCTATGGCGTTTGTGAAGGTTTTTATGGTTGAAAGGCGGAAAAGTGTTTACACTGTTAATTCAGTGTGGCTTTACTTCCTTGCTTTGCCATAAATCAACAACTCATCTTGCCTTATATAAATATATTCATTTATATCTGCGCCTCCTCCCCCCTCCTCCCCCCCTCCCCTGTTCTCACTCCCTCCCTTTTTGTGTTTTAAATTTTGTGCATACTTCGTCATATTCATTTTAA
>CM031604.1:9025953-9100953 GCA_018398815.1 Conus ventricosus | reverse complement strand
TAGTTTATGTAGGCCTATAAAAGAGTGACGATCATAGTTATGTGTAGTTCTATAAGAGTGACGATCATAGTTTATGTAAGTCTATAAAAGAGTGACGATCATAGTTATATGTAGTTCTATAAGAGTGACGATCATAGTTACATGTAGGCCTGCAGAAGTGATACGACCATGTTATGTAAGATGTGTAGGAGTATCACGATCATAGTTCGATGCAGATCTATAGAAGTGGTACGATCATAGCTGTACGTTGGCCTGTAACAGCGACACGAACATAGTCATACGTAGAATTAAGAAGTGTTACAATCATATAATGTGTTGTTGTTGTTGTCTTCAATTTAACGTCTATCCACATAGTGATATTAGACGGGGGGAGGTGGGGGGGGGGGGGGGGGAGGGAGGGGATCGGGAGGAGGGGAGGGGAACCGTATTGTGTGTGTATGTATTTATGTCTCTTGGCTAAGGAAAAAAAAGTCAGAAAAATGAGCATTAACAACAATTACAATCAACTAGTCTATAACAAATGTCCTACAGGACTATGAAGTAAACATTTCGCAATATTAAACAAACTAGTACAGTAGCATTTTTGAAAACGCCTTCAGTACAATTTTCAGAAATCACTGGTGAGATAGGTCTTAACCTCTGACATTAAAAAATGATGTGTTTGCTAGAAATTTGTTCACCACATAAACATCTAACATTTTTGCTGTATTTTGTGATGAACGCATTAAGTTTTAACCTGTAAGATAGCGAACTAATCTGTCTGAATTTGATTGCATCAGTATGAATCTATGATTCAAATGTAATTTGTTATCCAAACCACGAGAATCAATATACATATTCTTGGAGAGTCTATCTTTTCTCTGGGTATAGCCTTTAACTCTACTCCATACTGCTTGTTCCAGCAAGTGATAACCCTCCTGAATGGATAAAGGAACGTGAATTTCAGTGGATTCTGTGCCTTGCCTTGCGCCCTTTGTTGCTACTTTGTCAGCCCATTCATTTGAAGAAAATCCAAGATGTGAAGGAACCCAGCAGAAGGAAACATTGGCCCTTTTAAAGTTAAGATATGAATTAATTGACTGATTTCTAAGATAGTTTTGGTCTTTTTCTTGTTATCTAATGTGTAAGTCTACAGAAGTGTCACGACCATAGCTACGTGTAGGTTTATAGAGATCGTAGGATCATAGTTGTAAGTGGATCTATTCAAGTGTTTTGATCATCGTTATGATACGTTTTATGAAAAGTTTGCTCTATGAAGGTCTGTTAGTATATAATGACCATCGTTGTAAGTAGGTCTAACAGTATGCGATGGTCACCGTCATATATCAGTCTATATTTCTTCTGCCTTCAAAGTACATTTATTAAGGTCAGCTTGTATTTAACAATCATGGTAATGCAGGTATCTTACTTTGTTGCGTCACTGTTATACGTAGGTCTTTTAGTTTGTTACGATCATGGTTATATAGGTCTTTTCGTATGTTATAATCATTGTTATAATTATAATTATAGGTCTGAAAATGTTATCATCGCTATATGTAGGTCTGTTAGTAATAAGAATCATTGTTATAAGCAGGATTAATAGTATGTTACGATGATTGTTATGTACGTCTGTAAGTGGTACAAGTCGGGAATGATTATTGTTCTGTATAGGTCTGTAGTCTTTTTGTATGACAATCATCGTTGTATGTAGGCTGAAGGGTATGTTGGGCCTACGACCATTTTTACATATACTCCGTACGTGTTACGATGATCGTGTAGTATGGTACAAGAGTGTGGTATGTTACAATCATTATTGTATGTAGTTGTAATAGTGTGTTACTAACATTGCTATTTGTAAGTCCAGTAGTTTGATATCATCATCGCTACATCTAGGTGCATTAGCGTATTCTTATCATTGTTGTGTGTAGGTGTATTGATTTTCTATGATCATTTGCCGAAAGAGTCTATGCAGCTTCACACACAAACACAGACAGACAGACAGACACACGCACACACACACACGCGCGCGCGCGCACACACGCACAGACACATATCACACACACACACACACACACACACACACACACACACACACACACACACAAGACACACAGAGAGACATAGTACACACACACACACACACACACACACACACACACATACACACACACACACACACACACACACACACACACACACACACAGAGCACAGTGATGACGTGGCGCTGTGTCTGTCACCACCCAGATGACGGGCGAGTTCGTGGCCCTAGACAGACAGACAGACAGACAGACAAACAGACAGACAGACAGAGCACAGTGATGACGTGGCGGTGTGTCTGTCACCACCCAGATGACGGGCGAGTTCGTGGCCCTAGACAGACAGACAGACAGACAGACAGACAGAGCACAGTGATGACGTGGCGGTGTGTCTGTCCACCACCCAGATGACGGGCGAGTTCGTGGCCCTGGAAGACCGCAACCCTGGCCACGGCATCGTGCGCTACGCCGACATGGTGGGCGCCGCCTTCATCGTCACGGGCTCCCGGGGCCTGTCCAAGTTCCGCCGCACTCTGCTGGGCTCTGTGTCCGACTACATCCTGCACCACTCGCACGTGCCCGTCCTCGTCTGTCGGCAGAAGGACCCCAAGCACTGACCTTCCTGCCCCTCAGTTCGCCCGGCCCAGACTCGCCTCGCCCCCCTCCTCCCTCTCTCTGACCACTCGCCGCCGTCTGCACCCTTGCTCGTGTGTGTGTGTGTGTGTGTGTGTGTGTTAGTGTGTAGTGTGTAGTGTGTGTGTGTGTGTGTAGTGAGTGTGTGTGTGTAGTGTGTGTGTGTAGTGTGTGTGTGTGTGTGTGTGTGTGTGTGTGTGTGTGTGTGTGTGTGTGTAGAGTGAGTGTGTGTGTGTGTGTGTGTGTGTGTGTGTGTGTGTGTAGAGAGAGAGAGTGCATGTGCGGGCGTGTTCGTGCATGCGCGCGCGCGCGCGCGCGTGTGTGTTTGTATGTGTGTGTGTGTGTGTGTGTGTGTGTGTGTGTGTGTGTGTGAGAGAGAGAGAAAGAGAAAATGTGTGTGTTGTGTGTGTGTGTGTGTGTGTGTGTGTGTGTGTGTGTGTAGGCGCGTGCGCGCGAGTGAGAGAGAGAGAGAGAGAGAGAGAGAGAGAGAGAGAGAGATCGAGAGAGTGTATGAGCACGCGTACGCGCGCGCGCGTGTGTGTGTGTGTGCGTGCGTGTGCGTGTGTATGTGTGCGTGTGCGTGCGCGCGCGCGCGCGTGCGTGCGTGCGTGCGTGCGTGTGCGCGCGCGCGCGCGTGTGTGTGTGTGTGTGTGTGTGTGTGTGTGTGAGCTTTTCGCCAAACATAACCAGACTGACACTTCTGCTAAGATGTGTGTGTGTGTGTGTGTGTGTGTGTGTGTGTGTGTGTGTGTGTGTGTGTGTGTGTGTGCTCACATTCCAGACACCGTGTACCGTTATTTACTCGAGTTACATTTAATGACTTAAATCTTGTGTATCCCCGTCCTATTGATTTTGCCATATTGCATTAAAAAAAAAAATCTTTCTCATCAGTGTTGTGTGTAATTCGATGCCCCCCAGAACACTAGCAACAATAGTTGTAGCAGCTGTCATGGAAGTCGTAACAGTAGAAGTCGTCGTCGAGGTAGGAGTACCTATACCATAGTTCTTTATTGATTCGAACATAATGAGAGTATGATTAAGATGCCTCCATAGTTAAAGAGAGAGAGAGAGAGAGAGAGAGAGAGAGAGAGAGAGAGAGAGAGAGAGAGAGAGAGAGAGAGAGAGATCTAACAAATCTAGACATATTTTTTGACGGAGAGAAAATAAACGTGCAATAGATATCATATGTTCCACTTTCCCATAAATTTGTCCGCGGACTTCGGAGGGTTGAAAACTTTATCTTATTGTGATAAGGAAAAGACAGGCGAAAGGTTCATCATTTTAGGATAAGGAAAAGATAGTCAAAAGGTTCATCGTTTTAGGATAAAGAAACGATAGTCAAAAGGTTCATCATTTTAGGATAAGGAAAAGATAGTCAAAAGGTTCATCGTTTTAGGATAAAGAAACGATAGTCAAAAGGTTCATCGTTTTAGGATAAAGAAACGATAGTCAAAAGGTTCATCGTTTTAGGATAAAGAAACGATAGTCAAAAGGTTCATCGTTTTAAGATAAGGAAACGAGGGTCAAAAAGTTCATCGTTTTAGGGTTTTAGAGATAAGGAAACGATAGTCAAATGGTTCATCGTTTTAAGATAAGGAAACGATAGTCAAAAGGTTCATCGTTTTGGGATAAATAAGGAAACGATCGTCAAAAGTTTTATTGTTTTAGGATAATGAAACGATCGTCAAAAGGTTAAATCGTTTGGGGATAAGGAAAAGATAGTCAAAGGGTATATCGTTTTGGGATAAGGAAAAGATGGTCAAAAGGTTCACTGTTTTGGGACAGGAAAAAAGATGATCAGAAGGTTCATTGTTTTGGGACAAGGAAAAGATAGTCAGAAGGTTCATTGTTTTGGGTCAAGGAAAAGATAGTCAGAAGGTTCATTGTTTTGGGTCAAGGAAAAGATAGTCAGAAGGTTCATTGTTTTGGGTCAAGGAAAAGATAGTCAGAAGGTTCACTGTTTTGGGACAAGGAAAAGATAGTCAGAAGGTTTATTGTTTCGGGTCAAGGAAAAGATAGTCAGAAGGTTTATTGTTTCGGGACAAGGAAAAGATAGTCAGAAGGTTTATTGTTTTGGGTCAAGGAAAAGATAGTCAGAAGGTTCATTGTTTTGGGTCAAGGAAAAGATAGTCAGAAGGTTCATTGTTTTGGGTCAAGGAAAAGATAGTCAGAAGATTCATTGTTTTGGGTCAAGGAAAAGATAGTCAGAAGGTTCACTGTTTTGGGACAAGGAAAAGATAGTCAGAAGGTTTATTGTTTCGGGTCAAGGAAAAGATAGTCAGAAGGTTTATTGTTTCGGGACAAGGAAAAGATAGTCAGAAGGTTTATTGTTTCGGGTCAAGGAAAAGATCGTCCAAAAGTTCGTCGTTTTGTGATGACCCTAGTTGCTTGTCATGTATCAAAGGAGCCAGTAAAATTAGTTTCGTTTTTCCTGCAGAAAGGGTGCAGCGACTTCTGATTAGTATGGGCCCCCCCCCCTCCCTCCCCTCCCCCGGCAAGTTACTCCATAATTCTTCAAAACAAAACTCACTGTGTAAGCCGTTGCAAAGCGTGGAGTCTGAATTAAAGTGAATGATCTGCTTCCGAATGAACGAAATACGACAGGAGTTGTTCAGAGATAGGATATTCACTGTCCTGGCCACCCAGGGTGGATTTCAGTGCTCCCATCCAGTTTTCTGTTTCGTATTTGCTAGTATATTGATTCACCTTTTCGAGATAAAAATTTGAAACTACAGTTAGTATAGCATTAAAAAGTCATTCGTTAAAAAACTAATGAGCCACAGAAAAAGGCATCTGCTCAGCAGCAACGTAGAAAATTGTATTCTACGCACTGTAAACTGGAACCATATTTTGTCTGGATTCGCAGAATCATCAAGCGTTTCAGTTGTTACACAGCATGTTTGGTAACATAATAGTTATCTTGTCATTGTGCAGCGTATATGGTGTCAAATGTACTTGGCTTGTTCTGTTTTGTTCTATTATGTTTTTTTTTTTCTTTTAAACTTGAGGACCAGTTTGAGTGGAGCAATGTAACCTTGCTTGTAATGCTGATGGCAGTCATTAGACGTGGTGGAGTTGTTTCCCTGTCTGTAAGCTATACTGTCTGTGGCATCCGTTTTGCTGTGATGAAAGGGAGGGTTGCCGTTGTTGTGATTTGGGGGTACCGGGTTGTGTGTTGTTATACTCACTTGTCTCTATAATATTCCAGACTTCACTACTGCCCGTTATTTGTAGTCTTGTGAGTTTTGAATGGAAACGAATCCTGTATTATATTTGTAATTTTTCTTTTCAATTGTTCTGGTTTTTTTTTGTTTTTTTTTTTGGTAAGGCTTTCTTCTTCGTCTTCTTCTTCTCCATTTTATTCTTGTTCTTGTTCTTCTTCTTCCTCCTACTCCTCCTCCTTTATTCAATCATTCAAAATGTTAATTCAGATCCCTAATTATCATGACCGTTGTTGAAATGCCTATCAGTTCAAAATTGACTGAACGCAAGTGACTTAAACATGTCTTGATGGCAAACGGAAATAAACAGGATCAAACTGTATTCGTTGTGTTATTTCTCATTTCTTTGTTGGCGTTTGTGGGGTTACTGTGATGATTGTGTCTGGTCCGGTTTAGTGGTCATTCACCATGCTGTGTAACTCGGCTACCTTTGGGGGGAGGGGGGGGAGTTATCATCACAATCGTGTCACCACGCCAAATGCATTTACAATCACAACAATGTGAAACTTTGGGTGTGTTTTTCTTTTGTGCCTATCGTCTGTGCCGTCTACAGGGTTTGTTAGTCCACCACACAGAGCAAGTCAAGATCCGGTCATCCTGAGGCAACTCACCGTCCCTCGTCTCGGTCGGTTATACGACCGTTTGCCATTATCACTGGATGTGCGCATCTAGCCGAATGCAACTCATGAACTAAATGTTTCGTGATAGAAAGTGGACCGCTGCTAACGATTGTACAGTAATAAAAGAGATTTTTGACCACAGATCTGTAAACAATGCAAAATGTCTTTGGGGATGCTAAGAAGATTTTAAACTAGAAAAAAAAAGAAACAACGAAAATCTACAACGTTTCGTTGGTTTGTGTCTTTTCCTCATAATCTCTTCCCTACACACACTCCCATTGTACAGTAAATAATATGCAGAAATTCTTTGTCTCTTACACATCGCCCGACCTTTTCGAACGCCCTGGCACAAAAGACCCGTCCACTTCCAAACTACATTGCAGCTGAGAGAAAACCAACTCACTCGCCCTGTCGCTGCCGAAGCAATGACCAAGCGGCAGGTGTCCAAGTGTGAACCACGTGTATCACGTGTTGAGTTTCGTCATTGTGTGTCCATGGTTAGACTGTCGTGGCCCCGCTCCCGGAGACGCGTTTTTCACTGCTTTCACGTGCACATGGAAGCCCTTCCAGGCACAAAGACGACAACACATACACGCACGACCAGAGAGAGAAAAAGAGAGAGAGAGAGCAGATCACATGAGACATTTGTTACTAGAGAGAGAGAGAGCGAGAGAGAGAGCCGCTCTCTCTCTCTCTCTCTCTCTCTCCATTTACTAACAAATGTCTCATTGTCACGGCCTCCCACAAACTGATAGATAAGTCGCGCAGGGCTGATCGCCGCTGCGGGCAACAAAGAGTGTTGGGGTCATTTTGGGGTAAAATTAGATTTTTGCACCAACACATAGGAAAACCATTGAAGCATATCATGTTTCACTGATTTTACCTAAATTAAGCTAGAAATGTGATTAAATGAACTTTTTTTCATTCCGTGTCATCGATTTTAAGCAGCACTGATTGCGAAAAGTTACTCATTTTCAACAGATAATCGAGTGCACATCCCTAGCATAGCCCCTGGCGTGTCGCACGTCGTTCGAAGGCTCAGTGTTTCTATTTTCAGAATCTGTACACAGTTTACTAAAAAAACCAATCAGAAGGCCTTTAAGAGGTATTCAAAGTCGTACACAAAAGAAAGCCTTCCAACCAATCAGCAATCAAATACTGAAATGGGCCTTAGTAAAAAATACTGAAATGGCCTTAGTAACTCAGCTGTAGACGCTCCTTTCTTTGGGCCCACAGCTCAATGGAGTCTAGTGTGTTTTGCCTTTGGCGTCGCTTCACTCGAAATATCATGATCATGGGTCGACGTATTGCAACGCTGTTTAAATTCATCAAATCAGGAAATATTTTCGATTATGAAGGCCAGGGAATTAGTGGCCTGATAAACGAATATTTCGCCATCAGCAATAGCAATGAAAAGGAATCTTTTGATTTCGATTCCAACGAAGAAACTGACAGCGAAGCTGACGAAGGGATTTCCCCATCGATTTCGACCAGCATATTTTCAGTCTGTTGGACTTGAAATCAAAGATGAAAAAGAAAATGAGGACCCAGTTGTACGAATTGAAGAAGGTGCATATCTGTCGGGTATGAACTGCAATGGGCAGCCTCTACGAGATCTACAAATGGCAGAACAGTTTTCTTGTAACTGCATGCAGATCAATGCATTCCAGCTGCTGCTGATCAACATAATAGATCTGTGTGTGTGTGTGCATATTTGTGGAGAGGAGAGGGAGCACTGGATTTGAACGTCGGGATATTGTGTGTGCGTGCGTGCGTGCGTGTGTGTTTGTGTGTGCGCACGCGCGTGTGTGTGTGTGTGTGTGGCGTGGTGCGTGTGTGTTTGTGTGTGCGCACGCGCGCGTGCGTGGATGTGTGTGTGTATGTGTGAGGACAAGAGAGATTTGGTGTGCCCCCACACAGGCAATGATAAGGAGAAGAAAGAATAATGCACAAGCCTTTGTTTCTGATAAGATTGTTGTGTTAATTATGAATATATGCGTGTTTTTATCATAGGATCTCATGAATTGTGAGTCCGGTATGTGTTAATGCACAGGTGCAAGAGAGCTGCCTTTTTTTCCCCTCCAAGAACCCACTTTTTTGTTCTTTAAGTTGGGCCAAATGAAAACAAGAAAAAGCATATAATTCAATCAGGTGTGATTAGTGTATCTGTGCTAAGACAACATTAAAAACAAAAGTATTTATCAAATAAAATAAATAAAATGTTTCATTTTTTCAGCAGCCTAAACAGCCATAAATACACCAATGCATATCTGACTGGGGATAAAATTCAATTATTAAAGCGTTTGCAATGATCATTTTGATGGTTTCCCACATTTTCATAAGTTTATAGCAAAATCAAACCTGGTTGCTAAGAAAAAATGTTGGAGAAATTAGGGAAACTTTAAAGCCATTTTTCTTAAAATGGCTATCGTGCTAATGGGGTAATTGAAGGGTCATAACTTTTTCAATTTTCAGTGTATGTCTGGAACCTTTGTTTGCTGCTGTGATTTATGTCTGGTACCTTTGTTTATTGGTGTGATGTATGTCTGGCACCTTTGTTTGCTGCTGTGATGTATGTCTGGCACCTTTGTTTGCTGCTGTGATGTATGCTGGCACCTTTGTTTGCTGCTGCGGTGTATGTCTGGCACCTTTGCTGCTGTGGTGTATGTCTGGCACCTTTGTTTGCTGCTGTGATGTATGTCTGGCACCTTTGTTTGCTGCTGAGGTGTATGCCTGGCACCTTTGCTGCTGTGATGTATGTCTGGCACCTTTGTTTGCTGCTGCGGTGTATGTCTGGCACCTTTGCTGCTGTGGTGTATGTCTGGCACCTTTGTTTGCTGCTGTGATGTATGTCTGGCACCCTTTGTTTGCTGCTGCGGTGTATGCCTGGCACCTTTGCTGCTGCGGTGTATGTCTGGAACCTTTGATTGCGGCTGAGGTGTATGTCTGGTACCTTTGTTTGCTGCGATGTGCATGTCTGGCACCTTTGTTTGCTGCTGAGGTGTATGTCTGGAACCTTTGTTTGCTGCTAAGGTGTATGTCTGGAACCATTGTTTGCTGCTGAGGTGTATGTCTGGCACCTTTGTTTGCTGCTGATGTGTATGTCTGGCACCTTTGTTTGCTGCTGAGGTGTATGTCTGGCACCTTTGGTTTGCTGCTGAGGTGTAATCTGGCACCTTTGTTTGCTGCTGCGGTGTATGTCTGACACTTTGTTTGCTGCTGAGGTGTATGTCTGGAACCTTTGTTTGCTGCTGAGTTGTATGTCTGTCCCTTTGTTTGTTGCTTCGGTGTATGTCTGGCACCTTTGTTTGCTGCTGTGATGTATGTCTGGCACCTTTGTTTGCTGCTGTGATGTATGTCTGGCACCTTTGTTTACTGCTGTGATGTATGTTTGGCACCTTTGTTTGCTGCTGTGATGTATGTCTGGCACCTTTGTTTGCTGCCGTGATGTATGTCTGGCACCTTTGTTTGCTGTTGAGGTGTATGTCTGGAACCTTTGTTTGCTGCTGAGGTGTATGTCTGGCACCTTTGTTTGCTGCTGAGGTGTATGTCTGGAACCCTTGCTGGTTGTGCGGTGTATTTCTGGCACCTTTGCTGCTGAGGTGTATGTCTGGCACCTTTGTTTGCTGCTGAGGTGTATGTCTGGCACCTTTGTTTGCTGCTGAGGTGTATGTCTGGAACCCTTGCTGGTTGCTGAGGTGTATGTCTGGAACCCTTGCTGGTTGCTGAGGTGTATGTCTGGAACCCTTGCTGGTTGCTGAGGTGTATGTCTGGAACCCTTGCTGGTTGCTGAGGTGTATGTCTGGAACCCTTGCTGGTTGCTGAGGTGTATGTCTGGAACCCTTGCTGGTTGCTGAGGTGTATGTCTGGCACCTTTGTTTGCTGCTGAGGTGTATGTCTGGAAACCCTGCTGGTTGCTGAGGTGTATGTCTGGAACCCTTGCTGGTTGCTGAGGTGTATGTCTGGAACCCTTGCTGGTTGCTGAGGTGTATGTCTGGAACGCTTGCTGGTTGCTGAGGTGTATGTCTGGCACCTTTGTTTGCTGCTGAGGTGTATGTCTGGAATCCTTGCTGGTTGCCGCGGTGTATGTCTGGAACCTTTGCTGGTTGCTGTGGTGTATGTCTGGAACCTTTGCTGGTTGCTGAGGTGTATGTCTGGAACCCTTGCTGGTTGCTGAGGTGTATGTCTGGAACCTTTGCTGGTTGCTAAGGTGTATGTCTGGCACCTTTGTTTGGTGTTGAGGTGTATGTCTGGCACCTTTGCTGGTTGCTGAGGTGTATGTCTGGAACCCTTGTGGTTGCTGAGGTGTATGTCGGGCCCCTTTTTTTTGTTGCTGCTGGGTTGTTGGCCCCTTTGCTGGCTGCTTGATTGCCCTTTTTCCACCCCCCCCCTTACTCCCCCCCTCTCACATCGCCCCTTTAAAAACAGCGGCTGAAAAGTGGGAGGCATTTTGTGGTGTGTGTGGTGTGTAAGGAGAGATAAGGATATTGGTTTTAGCCCAGCCCACCGCAGGGGCCCCATCAGGGCTGTCACCCCCTTAAATCAATCCCCAGTCAGGAAAAAAAAAAAAAAAAAACTTTCAACATCTCGTGAAAGCTGTTACAAACGCACCCGAAACCTTTTTTAAAAAAATTTTGCCGTAAAAATTTTAAAACGT
This sequence comes from Conus ventricosus, assembly GCA_018398815.1. Taxonomy (NCBI): domain Eukaryota; kingdom Metazoa; phylum Mollusca; class Gastropoda; order Neogastropoda; family Conidae; genus Conus; species Conus ventricosus. Next base: position 9,089,806 of record CM031604.1, on the reverse strand, counting down.
GTGTTAACTCTTCAAAAAAACAAGGTTTCCCTAGGGGGACATCCCCGAAAAAGGGGTTTCATGGACTCCGCTGTAAAAAAGTTTGGTTACACTGCAAGTCCCCCAAAACCTCTAAAAGAAATGTTTCATTGTGGTGGGGGATGCAGGAAGCACCCCGGAGCTTCTTTTACTCTTTAAAAGGTAAGAATGGGTAAATACGAATGGCCCGGGGTGGCGGCACAGCCCTTTCCTCTTTACGACCACCGCGTTTTGTGGGAGGAAGTCCTTAAGTTTGGAGGATCTGAAAGAGTTTTTTTGTCTGTGTGTTCAAACCCCCAGAGGTCCTCACATAATCGTTAATTTGGGTTTAAATTTGAAGGGGATATAAGTGTTGACGTTTTCTCTTGTGGGTTTTGGCTTAAAAGATCAAACCCTTTTGTTCCCGCCATGCCCAAAATGGCCGGAACCCAAGCAAGGTAAAGTTGTAACCCCCCCCTTCAATTTTCTAAAAGTTCAACAAAAAAAAATTTTTGGAGGGCGGGAAAGGTTGGGGCCCAGCTATGGCCTCCAAAGGGGCCAGCGAATCCGACAGAACCAAAAAACCCCTTTTTCAAAGGGAATGTGGGGTTAAACTTAAAAAGCCAGTACAAGCATTTAAGTTCAGCAGAATAGACGAAGCACTGAATGTATATTTTTAAAAAGTATCTGAAAAGGACCCCCCAAGGGCAGTAGGCTGCACGGGGCCAACTCCATCCTCAGATTTAAAAACCCGGGCAGTAAAAATTTTTTGGGTTTGGATGGGTTTTTGGAAACGAGTGGGCATACAAAGCCTTGTACCCAGAGACTGGTAGACTTTTTGCAAAAGCTGCAAATCGAAACGAATTTTGGGGTGTAAAAAGGCCCACGGGGGTTGATCCGGAAATTTGGGAAAAAATCGGAAACTTATTTCCCAGGTTATCCCGGGCTTTCCCCCGCACGTTGGCTGCTTTTAAAAGACAAACGGGGGGAAAAACTTTTTTGGGTTTTTTTCCCCAAACTTCCTTGGAACGGAGGGTAAAAGACACAGTCAAGGCAGGGTTTTCGGGTTTTCTGAGAACGGGCCCGGTATAAAAAATTTCAAGACGTTTCGGGTTTTGGGGGTTTGGGAACAGTAAAGGTTTAAAAACCCCCCCTTGCTTTCAGGCTGACAAGGGGTGGTCCCGGAACGCTCCAAACAAAAGACAAGCCCTTGATGGTGGTTGGGGGCCCAAAGGTTTGAGGTAAGACATTTTTGGGGGAGCCGTGCCCGCAAAAAACCTTTTTAATCCAGTTTGGAAAACCCAAAGGGGCTTGTAGAGGTGAAAGAAAAGTTCTTTTATCGGGCCCCCCGGGCGGGGTGCGCTCCCCCCCCCCAAAGAATTTTTCTGGTTTTCGGGCAAGAATTTTTGAGGTTTTTTGGTGGCTGAGAAAGTTAAGTTTCGGGTCAAAAATGACTCCAAAAATTTTGGGGGCCTCTTTAACACTGGAATGGGGATTTCCCAAACTTGAATTTCCCAGGATGGGGAAAAAATTTGAGGGGAAATTTTGGAAGGGTAAATACACTGCTTTTTTTGGGTTGGGAAAGAAAAAGGGGAAACCCCCCCATCCCCCCCCGATGGTTTTTTTCTACGCAAAGCTGGACCCCGGGCCGCTGGACCTCGGGTCCCGGGGCTTCCAGTTGCTTTAAAACAGAAAAATCATCCCAAACTTTGGCAGTCTGAACCCTGTGAAGTGATTGAACAATGTTGTTGATTTTAATAAAAAGAGGGCGGGAAAAATTGCCCCCGGGGAAAGGGAAACACCCAACCCCTCTCGTGGACTTTAGAGAGAGTGGTGCCAACCCAGACCTGAAACTGTCGTTCTTCCCAAAAAATTTTTTAAATTTTAAAAAGGGGAAAGTTTGACCTCAAAAACCCCGGATCGGGGAGATCATGAAGTACCCCCCCCGATTTCCAGGGGTATCGTGGGCCCTTCTCAAGTCGAAAAAAATTGCCATTTGCATGCGCCCTTTTCCCAAAAAAAGCTTTCCGAAGTGTAGTTTCCCCCAAGACGAATCAAATGGTAAAACTGGGGACCGATTTTTTGCGGAAACCCATTTTTCTTTCGCCAAAAAGGGCAAATCGGTTGGGATTTTCCCACAGGGCCCTAGCATTGCCCAAATTTTTTCCATCAATTTACGGGACCAGCTGGCCAAAGTATGGGAGGGTATTTTTAAAGGGTTAAAAAAGATTTTTCCCCCATTTTTTGGGGAAAATTGGAATAATGGGGGCTTTCCGCCAAGAAGGGGGAAAAAAAACCAGTACCCAACACGGGTTTTGTTTACCTGTAGCGGAAAGGGTTCAGACCTATTTCCCGGAAGATGTTTCAAGAGTTGATAATGGATTTAAACTAGACTGGGAGGAATCGCTGCAAAAAGAGTAAGGCAGATTTCGGGTTTTTAAAAGTGAAAGGAAGATTGTATTTTCCCTGTTTTCTGAGGGAAAAGTTGCGGGGGTTTTTTTTTTCCCTTTTGGGGCTTTGGGTTTTTTGAAAAAAAAGTCCCCTGATTTTTTAGAAGGGGGGAATTTTCTTTTTCAAGGTTAAAGAAAGGGCAGATTAGCAACTGCTTTTTCTTGTTTTTAAAGAATCCGTAAAATTGAGTTGGTTCACAGGGGGGGACGGGTGTTTTTCCCCTTTGGGATTTTCTTAATGTTTTCCACACTTTTTTTTTTTGGGAATTTTTGATGTCGGGCCTGGAGCAAAGCTTCCCCCGGGACCGCGTTTACTGATTTTAAAAGTGTGTCTTGATTTAGCACGGATTTTCTGAAAGGGGTCGAGCGGGTTGGGGCCCCAAAAGGGCGTTGGTATACCTCGCTTTTAGCCCGTTTTTTAACTTTTGGGAAAATTTTTTGGCATTCTGAATCGAAACCCGGGGGTTTTTGGCATTTTAAGTTTTTTTTCGGAAGACAAAGGAATACAAGGGTTTTAAGGGACACTTGGGTCACAGTGTTAGTCCCGTGATTCTGTGGGTCCGGGCTTGGGAAAAAAATCAGTTTTCCTGGGAATTTTCCTTTAGAATTTTGAGGCTGCAAAAAGATCCCAGTTTGGTTCTGTAAATTTTTTTGTTTTTGAGAACAGAGAGTGTTCATTTTTTACCCGGTTGTAGAAGGACAGGGGGAAAGGGCACTTCCGTGCAATCGTCATAGTCCCCGGACCCGCAAAGGGGGCACAAAACCCACAAATCTAAACACGAAAAATGAAAAATGTGGAAGGTGGAGGGAAGTTTTCAGAAACCGTCGTTTTAGACAAAAACCCAAACCAAATCCGAAAGGGCATCCTCAATTAGCAAAACCCCTGGAGACTACTGGGCCTAAACCCCAAAAAAGGATTGGGACCGTTAAAGTCCCCCCCAAACCAAACAAAAAAGGTGAGGAAGTTCCCCATCCGACTGACAAGGTCCTTACGACAAAAACCGGGGCAGAAGGTGGAAGATAAAGGGAAAATTGTCACAGCTTTTGGAAAATGACTCTCCCCTTCAGCCTGAAGGGAGGTAACAGGCGACAGGCATCATCAACAAAGTTTTTTTGGAGGAGAAGGGCCCAAAAAACCGCCCGACAGGGCCCAAAAGTGGGTGGGTTTTTGAAGGTTTAGAAAGAATATTTTAAAACCCGAAAGAGTAAAGGTTTCCCGGCTTTTTAAGTGGTTTCCTGAAGAGCCAAGACGGGGTTTTTTTAATTGGCACAAAAAACGCAGCCCTCGAAATTGGAATTTAAATCCCCCTTTTTTTTTTTTGGGTTTTTGTACTATCCATGGTGCAGAGGGGGAAAAAAAGGGGGAGATCAGGGGGCATCTCCCCCTCAACTTTTCGTCCAATGGAGTGAATTTTTTTGGTTTTTTTCAATGGGGCTGTTTTGGGGCTTAAACCGGTGGCCGACATTCCCAACATGAAAAAGGGTTCCGGATTCGGGAAACGGTGGGGCTTCTTTCCCCTTTTCCACTTTTCCACCCCCTGGGTTTAACTCCCTTGCCCGCACGGGCACTGGACCGAGGGGTTTTGAGGGAGATTTTGGGTTTTTTTTAAACAGCCCGCACAGGGGTGTTGTTTGCGCGGGACAGTTCCGGGGGGTGGCGGATTTTTTGGGCCCCCACCAGGGGGATCTTTTTTTTTTGGGAGGTGGTGGAACCGCTTCCACCAGGTTTACCCCGTTCGTACTTGCAGTGGGTTTTGAAAACGTTAAAGTCCTTTAGGCTGACAGCAAAACCGTTTGAGTGGGGAAAATGGTGGGGAAATTTCCTTACGGCCCAAGCATAAAGGAAAAAAGGCTGTCGGCGTCTGAAAGCCCCAACCTGCGGGGGGCCCCAAAAAAGGAAATTTTCTTTTTCCCGTTTTTAAATTTTTAATTGCGGATTCCTGAATCCCAAAAAGGACAGGTTTCTTGAAGAGGAGGGAAAGGTGCCAACCCCCCAGTTAGCCAATGTGGGAACTTGACACTTGGGCCCCTCATGGGGTTGCCTTGCAGCAAACAACCCCATCCCCCTTGGCCCCGAAACAGCCGGGGCCCTGACTTTGGGCCTAAAAACTGGCACCTGAAGCACCTCAACGGGGGGGAACATATAAGGAAACCCGGAAAATTCAGGAGCCAACTTTGATGACCGGAGGCAGCAAGGGGGGCGAATGTCAAAAGAGGGGGGTGGGGGCCCTCCCTTTTTGCACCCCCCCTTGACGTCACCCCCCACCCCCGTCCCCCAAACCCCGGGGGTCCAGCTTCCCTTTTTTATTTTGCCTCTGAACTCCCCCATAAATCCCGGCACGAATCACGCCTTTTTGATGAAAATTTTAAATGTTTGTGGGGAGTTTACCCCGATTTCCCTGTCCCCTAGTTTATTGCCTTTAGCAGGTGTTAGATTGTTTTTTTTGTGATTTACATTGAATTAGAAAGGGGCCATTTTTTTAAAACCCCTTGATGGGGCCGAGGGGTCACCGGGTTTTAAACCTTGGAAAAGGGCCCCTTTTTGGTTTGCAAAAGGGCTCAGGCTGAAAGGGGGTCTGTCCTGTCCGTCCCTTCCATCACGAGCCCGGAAGCCCAGAAAAAAACCCGTCTTCCCGTCGTACCTCAGTATTTTGAAACGTTTTCGAAAAAGACCTCCCGAAACAGGGGATGCTTTCTTTTCTCTTCTTTTTTTTGGGGGGGTGTTTTTTGATAAAGCCATGTTTAGTTTTTGTATGTTTCATTCTCCCTTAACCCCCCCCATCTTTGGGTCCAACTAAGGGGCCCGGGCCCAAAAAACCAACTCTTGGGCCCCCCTTTCCCGGGTTCGGGGAGATATACGAAAAAAAGAAACTACCAAAACCCCCCCCGGGTTTATGCTCAACTCCCGGGGGGCAGAGGGGCTGGGGCATGGGAGGGGGTTTTCTTGGCCCCGCAGGGGAAATTGTTTGGCTTGACCCAGCCCCCAAAAAGGGGAGCCGTTTGGACAAACCCCGGGGGAAAGGTTTTCTTTCCCGTCTAGGAAAAGGGGCCCCAGCCCAAAATGAAAGGGGGTTTTAGAGCGCTGGCCCCCTCCCAACCGATTGTTTTCCCTTTTTTCCTTTGGCGGAATAAATCAAGATTTTAAACCCCCAAATTTCGCCATTACGCCTTCAAACATTAAAATTTCCAAACCCCCCCACCCGGGTCGCCAAAACTAAACTTTTCCCAAAGCATTCAATTTTCGTTTGGTTCCAAAAACCCCTTGGGCCCTTCCCCTCACTGGCCGCCTGCGAAAGTTTTTAGTGGTTTTAGTTACCTTCTTTTAGTGTAACCCCCAAAGCCACATTGCGGGAGGCCTTGGGTTTTAACGTTTTTGTAAGGGAGATAACTTTGCGGGGGTTTAAATCATTTCAAAGTTGGGGGTCAAAACTGGCCCGCAAAGAACCCGACGACGATTTGATTGCCGTGTTACAGAAAGAAACAGTTCCTGAAAAAACCAAAAAAAGGGACGAGGGTTTCCAAAAATTTCCCCCGTGAAGGGCAGTTGGTGGTTTTTAATTTTTTTTTTTGTTATTTTGAGTTTTTAATTTTTAAGGGGCATAATGATTTAAATTTAAAATCGAATGGGGCACCCGTTTGCCCTTTTGCTTCCCCCCAAAAATTTTTCCCGGGGGGGGGCCCCCCCGGGCCCCCCCCAGTATCTCGGCGCTTTTTCCCCCTTCGATTACACTTTTTCCCCCCAAATTACACTTTTCATATTTTGGGGGTTAAAACTTGGGTGGGCCCAAAGGGGGAAACCAAATCTGTCTCAATCACCAGGGTTTTTCATTCCCCCCCCTGACCCCCGGTCGCACCGCACGGCAAACACGGCGAAACTTAAGGAGACCACAGGAGAAAAAAGGGGTGTGGAAAAAAAAGACTTGAAGGGGAGACGAAAATAGGGAAAAAAGGCCCAAAAAAAAGGCAGAAAACAAAAAAGGGAAAAGGGGGGGTTACTCTTATCAGGGGTCCCCCCACCCTTTTGCCTATCTGACATGGGGGGAAACCCTACCAGGGGCATCAACCCCCTTACCACGTTTATGCTTGGCCGACATTATTTTGGCTTTTCGGCCAGAAGGCAAATTTTAAAAAAAAACCCCCGCCTACCTAAAGTATTGTTTCCCCCCCCAGAAACCCCAAGGGTACTGGACCACGCAAACCCCCCCCCGACCCGCCCAAGGTTTGCAACCCCCCGGGGGGGTTTTGTGGGTTTTTGGGTTTTGTGTGTGGTAAGGGAAAGTATGATCCCCCCCTGGGTTAAGTGTATTTGGGGGTTTGGGGTTTTTCTTGTCAATAAGCACAATTCAGACCAGTGCCTGCGAGGTTTAAGAAAATGATACCTGAATGCCCGAAATTTTTTATCTCACCGGGGGTTTTATGCAAATTTTTGTAGTTTCCCCTCCTGTGTGTGTGTGGGGTGTGTGTGTGTGTGGGGTGTGTTTCGTGTGGTCGTGCGGGGTGCGTACGGCGGTTTTAAAAAATTTTAAATTTTGCAAGCTGTGTTTCGAGTGCTAGAAACATTCCAAAAGCCCAAAAATATGTGTATTAAAGCGCCCCCTTGCATATACATGGTTCAAGTGGGGTGGTTTCACATGTTAGGGTTTAAGTGTTGTTTTGTGGTTTTGCCCGCGGCGCGGGTGACTTTTCATGCGTAGATAAATTTTGATAAAGGGGCTTATAGCCCACCACCGCAAAGGGGCCCCACAGGGTGTCCCAAACCCCTTAAAATCAAATCACCAGTCATATTTAAAAAAAAAATATAAAAAAAACACTTTCATACATCTCATTAAATGACATCGTCTACAAACGCACCAGAAACTGTTAAAAAATCATTCTTCCGTAAAATCTTAAATCAGATGAAAAATGTTAATCTCTCTCAAAAACTCAAGGATCACATCAGGTGGGACATCCCTGAACAGGATCTTCATGGACTCCGCTGTTAAATGTTTTGTGTCTCACATCGTGCAAGCCCCAAACCCTTCTAAAAGAACATGTTTCATTGTGAGTGGCGCATGACATGGAATGCACCACGGAGCTTCTTCACTCTTTTAAAAGGTAAGCATGGGTAAAATACGAATGGCCGGTGTGCAGCCGGCACAGAACCGTTTCCTCTTTACGACCTCCCGACGTGGATGGGAGGAAGTCTTAAGGTTTGGACGGATCTGAAAGAGTTTGTTACTCGTCTGTGTGTTCCAATCCTCCTGCCAGAGGTCTCTCACATAATCGTTAATTTTGGGTTTCACATCTGAGCAGGGGATATAAGTGTTGGACAGTTTTTCTCTCTTGTGGCGTTCTTGGCTAAACGATCAACCATTTCGTTCCCGCCGATGCCAACATGACCAGGAACCCAAGCAAGAGTAATGTTGTAACCGTCCGCTTTAACTTGCTAAAATTTCAAAGAAATGCAAAAGTTCTGGATGCTGAAGGTTGCGGCCAGCTATGGCTTCCAAAGCTGACAGCGAATCCGACAGAACCAGAAAGTCCCTCTTTGAAGAATGTGAGATTATCTTCAAAGCCAGTACCAGAGCAGTAAGTTCAGCAGAATAGACAGAAGCATCGGAATGGATATGTTCCAACAGTATCTGAGAAGGAGCCCCAGGGCAGTAGGCTGCACAGGCCACTCCATCTCAGACTTGGAACCGTCAGTGAAAAACTTTTTGATTGGATGGGAATTTCGAACAGAGGTCAGCATACAATGCCTTGTACGCCAGAGAGCTGGTAGACTCTTTGCGAAAAGCTGCAAGATCGAAACGAATCTCTGGTGTGAAAAAGGTCCACGGAGGTTGATCCGGAAACTTGGAAAAATCGGAAACTACTCCCAGGTTTAGACCTGCATTCGCACGTGAGGCTGCATACGAAGACCAAACGGCGGAATACATTTAGGGTTGTTTGCAAACTTACTTTGGAACGGAGGGTCAAAGACACAGTCATAGGCAGGATTCTGCGGTTCTGAGAACAGTCTGATGTAATAATTCAAAGACAGTTTCAGCCTGCGGTTGGACAGTGAAGGTTCACCCGCCTCTGCATACAGGCTGTAGACAGGGGTGGTGCGGAACGCCCCAAGACAGAGACGAAGCCCTTGATGGTGGATAGGGTCCAAGAGTTTGAGCTAAGAAGATCGTGCGGAGCCGTACACAGCACAACCGTAGTCCAGTTTGGAACGGACCAGAGCTCTGTAGAGGTGCAACAAAGTTTTCTTATCAGCGCCCCAGTCGGTGTGCGCTACGACCAGCAGAATATTCAGTGCTTTCTGGCAAGCAGTTTTGAGGTTTTTAATATGGCTGAGAAAGTTAAGTTTTTGGTCAAAAATGACTCCCAGAAATTTGGCCTCTTTAACAGCTGGAATGGGAGATTTCCCTACTTGAAGTTCCGGATCTGGAAAAAACTGACGGAAATTATGGAAGTGAATACACTGGGTTTTTGTAGCAGAAAAGGTGATAACCGTTTTCATCCGCCCACCGATGGATTTTATCTACGCAAAGCTGGAGCCTGCGCTGGACACTCGGGTACAGGCTTCCAGTTGCGTAGACAGCAAAATCATCCACAAACAATGAGCAGTCTGAACCCTGCTGAACTGATTGAACAATGTTGTTGATTTTTAATACTAAAGAGGGCAGGAGACAGTATGCTCCCTGTGGAACACCCAACTCCTGCTCGTGGACATCAGAGAGAGTGGTGCCAACCGGACCTGAAACTGTCGTTCTGCCAAAAAATTTTGAATTAAAAAGCGGAAGATGACCTCGAAAACCCTGATCGTGGAGATCATGAAGTATCCCCGACTTCCAGGTGGTATCGTAGGCCTTCTCCAAGTCGAAGAAAATGCACTGCATGCTGTCTGTTTAAAAAAGCGTTCCTAAGTGTAGATTCCAGACGAATCAAATGGTCAACTGTACTACGATGTTTGCGGAAACCACACTGTTCTTTCGCCAAAAGGCCATCGGTTTCGAGTTTCCACTTGAGCCTAGCATTGACCATTTTTTCCATCAATTTACAGACACAGCTGGTCAAAGCTATGGGACGGTAGTTAGATGGATTAGAAAGATCTTTTCCAGGTTTGGGGATGGGAATAATGAGGGCTTTCCGCCAAGAGGGTGGAAAGCAACCTGTAGTCCACACGTGGTTGTATACCTGTAACAGGATGTTCAGACCTTCTTGCGGAAGATGTTTCAATAGTTGATAATGATGTCATCTATACCTGGAGAGGAATCGCTGCAAGAGAGTAAGGCAGATTTCAGCTCATTTAATGTGAAAGGAAGATTGTAGTCTTCCATGTTGTCGGATGAAAAGTTGCAGGGTGATTTTTCTTTTAGGGCTTTGTTTTGACAAAGTGACTGATTTATTAGAAGAGGGGAATTCTTTTCAATGGTTGAAGCAAGCGATTAGCAACTGCTTTCTTCTCTGTTATTAAAGAATCGAAAACTTGAGATGGTTCACAGTGGGAAGGTGTTCTTCCCTTTGATTTTCTTAATGATGTTCCACACTTTTTTCTTAGAAGTTTTTGATGTCAGCCTGGAGCAGAAGCTTCTCCAGGACCGACGTTTACTGATTTTAAAAGTGTGTCTTGATTTAGCACGGAGTTTCTGATGGGCTCGAGCGTTGGGACCCGAAGGTTGTTGGTATACCTGACGCTGAGCCCGTTTTCTAACTTTGGAAATTTGTTGGCATTCTGAATCGAACCAGGGTGTTTTGGGCATTTGATGTTTATCGGAAGACACTGGATACAGGCTTTAGCACATTTGATCATAGTGTTAGTCAGTGATTCAGCTGGATCCGGACTCTGAAAAAAATCAGTGTCCTGGAACTCCTTAGAAACTGTGGCTGCAAATAAGATCCCAGTTTGCTTTCTTATAATTGAGATGCTGAGAGACAGAGATGTGTTCAGTTATTACAGGTTGTTAGAAGGACAGGGAAATGGTCACTCCCGTGCAGATCGTCATGGACAGACCACTCATAGTCCAGGACCAGCGAGGGGTCACAAACCGACAAATCTAAACACGAAAGTGAACTGAGGAAGAGTGGAGATAAGTTGCAGATCCGTCATTCAGACAACACAAATCCAAGTCTGAAGGACATCCTCTATTAGCAGACCTCTGGGTGACGTACCGGCACTACCCCAAGAGGATTGTGACCGTTAAAGTCACCCAACAGCAAAAAAGGTCGAGGGAGTTCTTCTATCAGACTGACAAGGTCCTGACGACAAACCGGGACAGAAGGTGAGAGATAAAGAGAACAGATTGTCACAGTCTTGTGGAGAGTGACTCTCGCAGCTACAGCCTGAAGGGAGGTAGACAGAGTGACAGGACTATACAACAAAGTTTTGTGTAGGAGAAGGGCAACACCGCCCGACAGTCCCAACGTGGATGGTTGTGCAGGTTTCGAAAGAATATTAAAGCCACAAAGAGTAAAGGTCTTCTGGCTTTGAATTTGAGTTTCTTGAAGAGCCACGACAGAAGGTTTTAGAGACTGACACAGAAGCTGCAGCTCCTCGAAGTTGGAATTTAGACACGGATATTCCAATGGAATATTGTATTATCCATGGTGCAGAGGGCGAAAAGGAGAGAGATCAGGTCATCTCCTCCTCAACATCTGCTGCTAAGCTGTAAATTTGTTGCTTAATTTCACTGGACTATCTGCAGACCTGCTGGCAGACTTGCCAACAGGTGAAGTAGGTCTGGGTTTGGGGGACGGTGGAGGTTTTTTCCTCAACTCCACCATCTCCACACTAGGTTGAACTCCCTTGCCCGCACGGGCACTGGACAGAGGAGTTCGAGGGAGGGGTGCTGGTTTTTTAATCTGCCCAGCAGCAGATGTTGTAGACTGCTGGGCAGTCTGTGGGGGTGGCGGATTTTTTGCCTCCACCAGGGGCAGTCACTTTGGTTTGGAAGGTGGTGGACCTGCTTCCACCAGAGCTGACAGTTTTTCCTTGCAATGTCTTCAAAAACGTAAAGTTATCAGTCTGACAGCAGACTGACCGAGTTGGAACTGTTGGAACTTTCTTTACGGCCGAAGCATACGAAGAAGCTGTCGGCGACGGACTGCCACACCTGCTTGCGGGCTTCAAAAAAGGAGATCTTCTTTTCTGTCTTAACCCTTTGTATTGCAGATTCCTGAATCCACAGAGGACAATTCCGTGAAGAGGAGGGATGGTCGCCACCGCAGTTTGCACAATGTGCCGGATTTTACACGGCCCATCATGGGTTGCCTTGCAGCAAATACCACACACCTCCTGCCCAGAAACAACGGTCTCTGACATGGCCAAACTTCTGGCATCGGAAGCACCTCAACGGGGACGGAACGTACAACTGAACCCGGACAATTCAGGTAGCCGACTTTGATGACCGGAGGCAGCACAGGGTTGCAGAATGTCAGAAAGAGGGTGTTGGTGGCCACTCTTTTCTGCACCCTTCTTGACAGTCACCCTGCGCACCTCCGTCACACCCTGGGATGCCAGCTCCGTTTTGATTTCTGCCTCTGAGACTCCTGATAAATCCCGGCAGCGAATCACGCCTTTAGATGAATTTAACTGTTTGTGGGGAGTTACCCTGATCTCCCTGTCCACTAGTTTAGTTGCTTTCAGCAGCTGTTCAGATTGTTTGTGTGACTTGCATTGAATAAGAAATGAACCATTCCTCAACCTCTTGATGGACGAGGGTCACCTGCTATACCTTGAAAGCCTTTTGGATAGCAAATGGGCTCAAAGCTGAAAGGGGTCTTTCTTGCTCCGTTCCTTCCATAACGAGCCAGGAAGCCCAGAAACCTGTCTTCTGTGTATCTCCATATCGAATCGCTGTCAGAATCGAAATCCCTGAATAGGGGATGCTGCCTTCCTCTTTTTTGGGGGGATGTGTTTTGAAAAGCCATGTGTATTTTAGTATATTTCATCCCTCCCTTACCACCCAACCTTGGAGTCCAACTAAGGGGCCAGGGCCAAGAAACCAATGTCTTGACCCCTTCCAGGCTTCGGGAGAGATATACGACAAGCAGAAGCAACCAACCCTATCCCCCTGATCATGCTCAACTCCCGGGAACAGAGAGCTGAGCACTGCAGGGGTTTACTTGGCCAGCTGGGGGAACTGCCCGTCTTGACCCAACCCCAAAAAGGGGAGCCGATTAGTACACCCGGGCCAAAGTGTACTCCCTGTCTAGGAGAGGTCCGAGCCAAAGTGATGTGTTGAGAGCGCTGGCTCTCTCAATCACCAGGATCTCATTCCCTCCGACACAGGTCGCACCGCACGGCAAACGCGGCGGATCTTAAGGAGACCACTGAGAGAAAAGGAGTGTGGAAAAGAAGACTTGAAGGGGAGACGAAGATAGAAAAGGGCCAAATAAGGGAGGCAGAAAACAAGAAAAGGAGAAAGGCGGGTTACTCTTAGTCAGGATCCTCACCCTTAGCCTATCTGACATGGGAAGCCTACCAGGGGCATCAACTCCTTACCACGTTACGCTTAGGCCAAACAGCATCTGCACCTCTCAGGCCTAGAAAGCAGTGTGAAAAAACAGCCTATCTCCAAGTATGATGCCCCCGCCAGCAAAGCCTAAGGGATCACTGGACCACGCAAAGGGGACCACCACAAGGTCGCAACCCCACCGGAGGGACATGCATGCGTGTGTGTGCGTGCGTGCATGTGTGTATGTATGTGTGCGTGCATGTGTGTATGTATGTGTGCATGCATGCGCGTGTGTGTACGTGCATGTGTGCGTGCATGTGCGCGCGCACGCATGTGAGAGGGAGTCTCTGCGTGTGCTTGTGTGCGATGCGCATGCACGCCTATGCACGTGCATTGAACTAGCACATTTGTGTGGTTCCAGATGCGTGCCTGTGTTTGGTTCTAAGCCTTCTGTTTAGATCGGATGTCTCCACTTTTCTTTCTCATGAAATGAAAAAATAAATCCATAAAAACAATCAGGGTTGAAGGAATTTTAGAATCAACATGCTGGTGTCACACACACACACACACACACACCACAACACACACACACACACAGAGTACGATACGAGCATGAAAGCGTTCAAAGTAAGGTTTATTCACATGGGGGTACAGGCATGCACAGGCATTTCCATAAGACGTCAAGGGACATAATTGCTCCCGGACAGATGCCTTTGTGTAATGACCACTGGATGTGACGCGACAGAAACTCTTCGGGAGCGTTCCCGTCCGTATTTCATGACTGCAGAGCCCACCAGCTGAAAACGTCACGTTCAAGCAGTTGTCTTGTGCATCCTGCAGCCTTACGCACTGCTGTTCCACTGACAGAAGACAGTACAACTCCTGACACGCCAAGAAGCTTTCGCCATGAGGTCTTAACGTGCTCTCTGAAGAGAATCCCGAGTGACAGTCATTCCTGCTGTCAACAGGACTTTCCTGCGGTCAGTGACTCTTTCCTTACCATCACTGGGCCTACTACTACTTCTACTATTACTACTACTTAAAAAAAAAATTTTCATTGTTCTCCTTGCAAAAACATAACATTTAACACAAATTCATAGCATTTCATTTCATATGAGCGTACGATTCACACCATTTATGCTTCAACAGCCATTTTGCAAAGCCTAGAAGATCACTGGACCACGCAAGTCCTCCGACTACGGCAAGGTTGCAACCCCCGGAGGGAAGGAAATGATTATTTCCTGTGTAGGCGCCCATGTGACTTCCTGTTTGAGTGACCATGTGGGTCTCTCCTGTTATAAAAAGAACCACCACATGCTAGCCAACCCTTTACTTAGACGCAGAGGCCCAGCTGCGACCAGAACAAGCTGAGAGGGCTTTAGGGCTGCTCTGTGCCACTACCAGCAGAGGTCAGGACATCCAGCATGCTGATGGTGATGGCCATGAAAGCCGGAAACGAAAAGCAAGCCGAAATTCAGGCCCCCCACGTAAACGTGCAAGAACGGCTGTGAGTCAGGACATCCAGCCTGCTGGTGGTGATGGCCATAGTCAGGACATCCAGTCTGCTGGTGGCGATGGCCATAGTCAGGGCATCCAGCCTGCTGGTGGTGATGGCCATAATCAGGACATCCAGCCTGCTGGTGGTGATGGCCATGGTCAGGACATCCAGCCTGCTGGGGGTGATGGCCATGGTCAGGACATCCAGCCTGCTGGTGGTGATGGCCATAGTCAGGACATCCAGCCTGCTGGGGGTGATGGCCATAGTCAGGACATCCAGCCTGCTGGTGGTGATGGCCATAGTCAGGACATCCAGCCTGCTGGGGGTGATGGCCATAGTCAGGACATCCAGCCTGCTGGGGCTGATGGCCATAGTCAGGACATCCAGCCTGCTGGTGGTGATGGCCATAGTCAGGACATCCAGCCTGCTGGTGGTGATGGCCATAGTCAGGACATCCAGCCTGCTGGTGGTGATGGCCATAGTCAGGACATCCAGCCTTCTGGGGGTGATGGCCATGATGAGGAACCAGCTCCTCCTGCTCCTGTGCCAGGCACAACTACCAGATCAGGACGCGTTTCTTGTCGCCTAAACCTTTACGCTTCAATTGATTACAGGACAGATGCGTATCTGAGGAATCTTGAGAGCCAGAGGCGGAAAAGACAGAGGGAGAGGAGGCGTGCCTAAACCTTGCCCACACCAATAATTTTTCTTTTAGCTTGAGACCCTTGGTTTTGTTTTTGGTTGTCAGTACTGGTTTCTTATTTAACTCCTAAAGATAAGATAAGATAATGTTGCTTATAGCCCAGCCGACCGCAAAGGGCCACATCAGGGCTGTCACCACGTTAAAATCAACTCACAAGTCATTACAAAAAAAAAAAAAAAAAAAAAAAAATTTCACACATCTCTTTAAATGACATCTTCTAGAAACGCACCAGAAACTTCGTTAAAAATCTTTCTTCCGTAAAATCTTAAATCAGATGAAAAATGTTAATCTCTCTCCAAAACTCAAGAATCACGTCAGGCGGGACATCCCTGAACAGGATCTTCATGGACTCCGCTGGTGGTAACAAAAAAACAAAACAAAAAAAAAGTCAAAAATTGCATAGATGCTGTATGTAAAGTTTGGTGGCAATTTTTACTAATCAGGAAGTAGTCCCCCAGAAAATAAACAAACAAAAAAATTGTATTAGGGATTTCTGTTATTACAACATTCTAGGAAATCTTTACTAGTTGTATAAATTAAGGATCACTCATTTAAATACAAAGGAAGGTTTTTAAATAATTTCCAATTAGAACAAGGAAATGATTATTTCCTGTGTAGGCGCCCATGTGACTTCCTGTTTGAGTGACCATGTGGGTCTCTCCTGTTATAAAAAGAACCACCACATGCTAGCCAACCCTTTACTTAGACGCAGAGGCCCAGCTGCAACCAGAACAAGCTGAGAGGGCTTTAGGGCTGCTCTGTGCCACTACCAGCAGAGGTCAGGACATCAGCATGCTGATGGTGATGGCCATGAAAGCCAGAAACGAAAAGCAAGCCGAAATTCAGGCCCCCCACGTAAACGTGCAAGAACGGCTGCGAGTCAGGACATCCAGCCTGCTGGTGGTGATGGCCATAGTCAGGACATCCAGTCTGCTGGTGGTGATGGCCATAATCAGGACATCCAGCCTGCTGGTGGTGATGGCCATGGTCAGGACATCCAGCCTGCTGGGGGTGATGGGCATAGTCAGGACATCCAGCCTGCTGGTGGTGATGGCCATAGTCAGGACATCCAGCCTGCTGGTGGTGATGGCCATAGTCAGGACATCCAGCCTGCTGGTGGTGATGGCCATGGTCAGGACATCCAGCCTGCTGGTGGTGATGGCCATAGTCAGGACATCCAGCCTGCTGGTGGTGATGGCCATGGTCATGATATCCAGCCTGCTGGTGGTGATGGCCATAGTCAGGACATCCAGCCTGCTGGTGGTGATGGCCATGATGATGAGGAACCAGCTCCTCCTGCTCCTGTGCCAGGCACAACAACCAGATCAGGACGCATTTCTCGTCGCCCAAACCTTTACACTTCAATTAGATAAGATAAGATAATGTTGCTTATAGCCCAGCCGACCGCAAAGGGCCACACTTCAATTGATTACAGGACGGATGTGTATCTGAGGAATCTTGAGAGCCAGAGGCGGAAGAGACAGAGGGAGAGGAGGCGTGCGTAAACCTCGCCCACACCAATGATTTTTCTTGTGGCTTGAGACCCTTGGTTTTGTTTTTGGTTGTCAGTACTGGTTTCTTATTTAACTCTTAAAGGCTCTTAAGACTCATAAAGATGAAAAACTTCTAAAATCACTTTAAATTCTTTGAAACTCTAAATTCTGTAAAACTCTAAAAGGTTCTCTGGACCTCAGCTGTTTTTTTTTTTTTTAATATTTCCATGTGGTTGTGTATGGGTAGGCCATACTGTTGGAAATGGAAATATTTTGGGCTGATCTGGGAAGAGTTTTCTTTTTGTTTTCCTTTATTATTTTGGCTTAGTTAGTCCCTATTATTCAAATAAACACTTTGTTTTGTTTTTACTTTATTTGTGGATTCCAGTCTGTTGTATTGGAAATTGTGTTTGAGTAGTTACAAGCAAAGATACTTAACAAGCACGCACCTCACCCAAAATTGTAACCCAAGAAAGGGAGGGTTGTTAAGAGTTCAAGTTCACTTGAACTAAAGAACTTTAAAACCCAAAAGGACACGGGTTACATAAGCATAGCAAAAAAAAGAACAAATCAGAAGAAATCATAATTTGTGTTCAGAATAGCATTACTGATAAGTGCAAGTATGTTCAAACAAAATCACAATTTGCATCTTGGTGTAAATTTGACAAGAAGCTTTCAATTTTGATAAGGATGTCTTGCTAGGTAGTTAAGATAAGATAAGATAATGTTGCTTATAGCCCAGCCGACCGCAGAGGGCCACATCAGGGCTGTCACCACGTTAAAATCAACTCACCAGTCAAAAAAAAAAACAAAACAAAAAACAAAAACAAACAAACTTTCACACATCTCGTTAAATGACATCGTCTACAAACGCACCAGAAACTTGTTAAAAATCTTTCTGCCGTAAAATCTTAAATCAGATGAAATGTGCATATGCACCACCTGAAACCTCACAGTATGCTTCAAGACTGCTTTGCTGATACAGATAAAGAGACAGTTGAACTGTACAACAGCAACGAATTTCATGTACTGTTAGTAGGAGACTTAACGCTCATGTAGGTAATAACAGAGAATTTGTTGACATTGAAGACAACACAACTGCAGAAATGCTGAATTCTGAATTATTCATGGAAAACTAGGATTTTAATCTCTCTGCCACACTTAAGAGCAAAGGTATTCCAATCATCAGAAAACCAGAAAAAAACCCACTCAATTAATAATATTGGCAACATGATATTGATATGTGCCATTCAAACAACTTATTCTTTGTTAACAGTAGGATTGGTGATCATAGAATACATGGGAAAATAACAAATAATAAAGACAAAAGTACCACTGACACTGATCTTGAACTGATGACAGAAGTCCATGATTTTAGAGTGAATGATTTCGACCCAACAATTTCTGATATCCACTGCCCTACCCAAATAACGTCTATAACAGCAAACAAGTTCTGTGCAGGTATGAGAACAAAATACAAAACCCCATGCAGTCTGTGTGTGCACCTTGGAGTATGTTCCAGTTTCAGCGGTAGTGTTGCTATGTGTATACTGTGTGGCTCCGATCCAGTGTCTGTTTGAAACTCCGAAATAATGTGAGTACTTTTTTTGGATACATCTCGTGCTGAAGATTAGCCATGTCAACTTCAAGCTATAACATCTACAGTCGTGACGTTGTGATGTCAGACTACAAAAAACTTCCTGTCTCAGTTCAAAAGCAAACAAGCAAATTCTTCATCTAGCAGTGACGGTGCTAGTCCACAAGCTTCAAAACACATCAGTAAAAAAAAACAACCTTGGATGTGAAAGTGAGGGTGTGTGGCTTGAAATGGAAGCGAAAGACTCGGAACCACAACTTGTGTGCATGAGTGAGATCAGTCAGCGGCTGGACAAAATACAGCAAAATGTAGCATCTAAAGATGACATTTCTAAACTTAAAGCTGATATTCAGACAGAAATAGAAAATCTGTCCTCTCACTTCTTGAAAAAGTTTGAAGCTTTAGAAGAACGGATTCTTAGTGTAGAAAACGAAAAAGATCAGTTGCAAAGAGAAGTGAGCGCCGTTAAAAAACCCAATGCCGAACTGTTCGATCAACTTAATTGACAGAACAAACAGATGTCAGCTCTGCGAAAAGAAAACAATGATGCAGAACAGTACAGTCGCAGATGGAATCTCCGGATCTATAATGTTCCGGAATCAAAACCAGGAGAGCCAGAAACGGGAACTGACTGCATAACAAAACTGTGTGACGTTTTCACAACTAAAGTGGGAGTGACAGTGACCGACATGGACATTGAGGTAGCTCACAGGATTGGAGCTCGTTCCCCTCAACATGCCAGACCCCGGCCCATGATCGCTCGTTTCCAGTCCAGGAAAATAAGAGACGAACTCCTCGCAAAACACAGAAAATTAAAAAGGCAACGTTCAAAAGATATCGATTTCCGAGGACTTGACATCACTGAATTATAAACTGTTAAAAGAAGCAAAAGCACACTCTTCGACGATGGATGCTTGGAGCAGTTATGGAAAGATTATTGCAAAATTAAAAAAATGGAAAGACACAGAGATTGGAGATAGACATGGACGTCGACAAAGTATTGCGCCGTGCTATGTAAATTTTTCAAAATTATTTCTGGCCCACAGCTCTGGTATGTGGAAGATGGGATGGTGGTTGGGCAGGATGGGGAGTATGGACAGCGGCTATGTGCTGATAAAAAGGACGACTGAAGAGGACTGGTGAAGGGTAGGATTTCCTCCCTCCCCCCCCCCCTTCCTTCATCACCTCTCCATCAGTTTAAAATTGCTGGAACTGTGAACTTCTTTCTCCTGGAGCAGCAACTTTGGGTGTGTGTGTGTGTGTGTGTGTGTGTGTGTGTGTGTGTGTGTGTGTGTGTGTGTGTGTGTGTGCGTTTTCTCATCTGTTCAAATTGCTTTATGTTGCTTGTTGGCTTGGCGATGGCAATGGGGAGGGTGGGGTGGGGGTGTGTGTGTTCAGAAATACACCACAGGTGTATGTGCTCAGGTGTACGTACAAACGGTTAAATATTTATTAGTTATATATGCATGTATACGTATTTAAAAGTATAGGCATGAATAGGTGCTATGTTGTGTGTGTGTACATGAAAACATCTCTTGATTCACAGTTAACAACATTCATGGCTACTACTGCAGACATGACTCACAGAGGAAGAGAAAACAGTGACTGCACTGTCTTCCCACAGATGAAAGAGGTCTCTTTCAATCTGTCTATCTCTCTTTCTATCAGCCTCAGTTTCAATGAAGCCATCACATTGGAACAAAGAGGACTATAAGCAACACAAGAAAGCTGGAGTGATATGTGTGGACACTGAGAAGGTGCAATCCAAAATAGTGGCACAGCTACTTAAATACCTCAAGTGGGACAGCCTTGAAGTGCGCCGGCACCACAACAGGCTGATGATGCTCTACCGTATTCACAACGGGCTGGTAGTCCTCAACCCCACCACATTCTACCGCCCTTCAGACAAACGGACTAGAGGCACAAAGAAAATCCACCAGGAGCGGGTTACCCATCCAGTTCTGTACCACTCCATTTTTCCCTGCACCATCAGGGACTGGAACCAACTACCAACCACCACTACGTCAGCACCCACACTGGAGGCGTTCAGGAGCCGCCTGAGCTACAGTCCCCACTACCTGCAGCACCCCCAGTCTCCCCATGAACCCTCCCATCAACCCATGTACATAGTTTTAAATCAGTTTGTTTAAACCAACCAAGCCTGAGACACCGCAAAGCGACAACGCCACAACACAGAGCCTCTACGCCTAAACGGCCCGGCTCTATTTTGGATGAAGAAGAAGGCTACTGACCAGTAATCCTTCGTGATGGATCAAACCCTCATCAATGCCAGAAACCAGACAGGAACTGTTGCCTAGGAGTAGCCAACAGCTAGCTGTCCATTTTCCTGGTTTCAATGAGAACAAAACCTCACCGATACTTCATGGCAATACAGCGTGATGAAAGAATACTCGAGGAGACATTGTAAACGACATCTTTTTGAGTTTGCTTCTGTGTGCTGTCTCTCACTGGTGAGTGTGAACCCTGTGACTGCTTGTCTGCATGATTCAGTCAGCGCTGTTTACAGCCCAGCAAACCCAACAGGCTCTCTCAGGGCTGTTCATCCAATCAACATCGGAGAAAACACATGGCACAAGTGTCGGTAAACAGTATGTGTTTTAACCCACTGTCAGCGACTTTTGGTGTAAAGGTGTACTGTGAGACGGTTAAAGAAAAAGTGATGTATTACAGCTGTTAATGTCATACCTTTTTTGAAAATGGTTTAGTTTCTCATTCAGTATTAAATACACACACACACACACACGCGCAAAGTATAGGTCACATTTGATGGAAGGGGGACAACTTTAACCTTGACTATCTCATTCCTTAGCAGATTCGTCTCCCTTGACAATGCAGTTGGAATCAATGCAATGTGGTCTCGGTGATCTACAGAAGTGACATGAAAATGACAAATATTTCATTTAACCCTTCATATCCTGGCACAGCTAAAAGAAGTATGTTATTCAGACTGCTGCTATTAAAGGTCTTGATGAATTGCATGCACCTTTTATCCTAAACTTCTTCCTCTCCAATGGAAAACTGGAAATTAAAACAAGTCTAGCCCAGTCTTCTACAAAACATAGCTTCCCAGAGTGGTTGCATCCACTTCCAGCTCCTGCTGAATGTTGGACACGTTGGCGTGACTGAGGCTGTGCCCCTTGTTTAAGAACTGTTCAGTTCACAGTTAGAAGTGAGCTGTGTGAAAAAAAATATCATTTTGTCTGCCCCAGTCCCTGACAGAGAGACTAAGCAAGACAAGAGCTGCATCACCGCACTCCTAACATGACACAGCATTACATACATGGCTACTACTGCAGACATGACTCACAGAGGAAGAGAAAACAGTGACTGCACTGTCTTCCCACAGATGAAAGAGGTCTCTTTCAATCTGTCTATCTCTCTTTCTATCAGCCTCAGTTTCAATGAAGCCATCACATTGGAACAAAGAGGACTATAAGCAACACAAGAAAGCGGGAGTGATATGTGTGGAAACTGAGAAAGTGCAATCCAAAATAGCTGCTACTGACCAGTAATTATTCGTGATGGATCACGGTAAAGTTCTTTCCTGTTTCTTTTTTTCTTTTTTTTTTATATTTTTCTATTCAATACAGAATGGCTGTTCACTCACAGTTAAGCAGTGAATAATAAGAAAGGCTGGATAGCATGCTCCCCTAAGAGTTAGACGCTTGACAATGTCCATTTTACCACCCAGGCATTAGAAATTTGTAACTAAGAGATGCACAGACCCTTTTAGTTGCTGCTGCCCTAAAAGAATCAAAGCAGGGATTCTCAAGGGTTCAGATGAGTTCATATGATGTTCTCAGCCCAGCTGACTACGTGAGGTCATATCAGGGCTGTTACCATAACATCAATTCTGGTTTTAGATATACTCGATGAGAAAAAGAAAGAAAGTAAAAAAGGGAGGGTGGGAGTCGACCGTTATCCCAGAGTCAGCTTCTTCCAGTGACATGTGAAACTGGAAAAAAAAAAAATCAAACCCAGTTTTGTACAAATGCAACACCAGGGTGTGCATGCATCCATTTCCATTTCATACTAAATGAAGGTGATGCTGGTCTGACTACGGCTGTACCTTTGAATTAAAGTCTTCAAGTAGGTTCTGCCACAGTTTCAATTAAAGTGCTGGTAAAAAAAAAAAAGGTCCTGCTGTCTGTGCTACTCCCTGACAGAGAATATGAGCAATACCACAGCTGCATCACAGCACTCCATATATGACACAGCAGACATGCATGCCTACATGCCTACTGCAGACACGACACTTGGAGGATGGGAAAACAGAGACTAAACTGTCTTCCCACAGATGAAAGCAGTCTCTTCCTATCCATCAGTCTATCTCTCTACCAGCCTCAGTGTCAATGAAGCCATCGTATGGAACAAAGGGGACTATGTGCACCAAAAGAGAGCTGGTCTGATATGTAGGAAAAACTGCAAATGGTGGCTACTACTACCCTATAGCGATCTGTGACGTATCAACGAATAAATCCTTCCCTCATTTTGTATGCAGGAGTGGCTGTTCACTCTTGATTATGCTGAGAGTTAAAAAAAAAAAAAAAGGCTGGACAGCATGCCTTTTTTTTCTCTTTTCTAGAATTGCAGATGTCCATGTGTATTTTTTTCTTACATTTCTTCCACACTGTGGTTTTGAAACGCATTGAAATGACAAGCTTTGGCATTATTTGTGTTTTAGTGTGGTCACAAAATAGAGCCGTTCATTATGTCATCCCTTCATTTTACCAAGAGAAAACAAAATCACATACTCATTCTATTAGTGTTCAATTCTTTTCACTGAATTCGTTTCAGGTCCAGAACAGAAACCCCAAAGAATCAGAAAATCACACTTCAATGACTGTGAAGTCCACATACTGTTGAAGGAAATTTTTTTTGACAGCACCCTTCTCTTGTGCCAGACCATCACGCAGCAATGCAAACACCTGAGAGTGAATGAAAAAAAACCCAAGGATAATGCTGGTGGCACTGCCATACACACCATACAAGTGCAGGAACAAGTGGCGTGGACTGGGGACTGTTGAACAAATGGTGGGGTCAGAGGAAAATGGGCGGACAATCACGTCTCACACTGTGCCCTTTGATGATCTGATGGCGGGCAAAAGCTACCTTCAAACAGTTCGTTTCCTTTCAGTCAATTCCCTTCCCTTCACTGGAAGAACATGAGCACAGCAATACTTATATATGTGGAAAGACGATGGCCTAGTTGACCCTGACAGGTATGATAAATTCATCCCCACTCAGTCCAGGTGGACAGGTGGGTCCCCTGCCTGCAGAGTTATTTTCTTCATCTGGACCAGAGTCATCCACAAACAGATCTGCTATCCAGCCTTCAAGCAAGCCACCACTGGTCTGTTGAACTGGTGTTGCTTACCGCCCAAGTCACTGTGTTTCCAACACAGGGACTGCCCACTTGACTACACAGGTCATCTCGGGGCAATTTCCGCTTGTGCTCCATGAAATCAAAGATATCAACTAGCTTGTCTGATAGCTAATAATGCTTGCATATGTCAACAATTCCATTTACACAGCCCTTGCCCTCTCTACATTATAATGCTTATATGTGTCAACCACATTAACATGACATGTGGCCACTCTGGGTTACAATGTCTACATGTGTCAATCACATTAACACAGCCCTTGGCCACTCTACATTATAATCAGGGATCGCAGTAACGCAAAATTCACGTGTACTTCACACATTTCACTGACCTGCGTACGCAATTTCTGACTTGCAATGCATAAGTCGTACCCAAAAAGCTTTGGTCTACAGGCAGTGCACTGAAATAAAGAAACAGGCGTCAGCGTCTGAAGCAGTGACTCTCTCACCTGCCTCACTATGTCCCGTTTCATTTTTTGCGTTTTTGCGCCCACTGAAAAAGAAGAATCTGGATACTGCGACAGCTAATAATGCGCTGTAGCAATCATAAAACAGACTATAGATAGTGTCGGATGTGCAGGCTGTGATGTCACGCATGTTGTCAGTTTAGATCACGTGAATCTGCCGTCATTCTTTCCCGCCATCGCCCCAGTTTATGGAAAACAATGGCAGAGAAAAAGCTGCAATCCTTTTCGCGTTTCTTTTCGCAGAAAAGGCCACTGGATCAGAGTGTTTCAGAATCATCAACTCCTCCTTCCTCAGAAGTCGAACCTTCCATGTCTACAGCAGAAGTGGAGCATTCAGGGATTAATCTGATTTCATCTTCGGAGGGGGAAAGATCAGACTATTAAAAAGTAAGACAGTATCCCATGAGAAAAGGTGTAATCCAAAATGGGACAACCGATTTTCCTTGGCTGAAAGTAGAAGAAGACAAAAGTGTTTTAATGTGTGAAACTTGCTTGCAAGCTAAAAAGAACAATGCTTTAACGAAAGGGTGTAGAGATCTTCAGAAATCTGCACTTTTCAGACACCAGAAAACAAAAGATCACCAGGAAGCTGAAGCATGCCAGGGACCTCGTCGTCTTCTGAGGCACCAAGTTCAAAAAGCCACGGCAGACGTTTGTCAAAACACATGATTCCAAACTCGAAGTTTGAAACCATAATCAAACTGCAGCAGTTGAACGGGTGTACACAGTTGCAGGGAAGTGCACTGCATACTCACCATTCCATGGTTTCAGAGATGCAGGACTGTGTGGCTGCTGTGCTTAAACGTGAAAAATTAGATAAAATTCAGAGTAGCCCTTTTGTTGGGGTGCTAATTGATGAAACAGTGGATGTGACAGTTAACAAGAAGCTAGTTATCTTCTTGCGTTATGTGAAAAATGGCGAGGCATGAATCACTTTTTGTGGACACCACACCATCGGAGCTGGGGATACTGAGGCTGTTTTCAGTAAGTTGACGGATGTGTTAAGAGCAAAGGGGATTGATTTCATGAAAATGGTTTTGGGTCAGACGGCGCTAGTGTGATGACAGGCAAACATTCTAGGGTCGGGGTTCGTTTGTCAGCTGCCAGTCCTCATCTGACACATATACACTGTGCGGCTCACCGTGTTGCTTTAGTTGCCTCCAACGCTGCGAGAGATGAAATTAGAATAGGCAATTTCAGACGGACATTGAACAACATTCATTTCTTTTTCAAAATTTCTGCTTCAAGATACGAAAGATTGCGAGAACTGCACCATGCGTTGGATGAGACAGACTTCATAAGCCTGTAAGATCCCTGCTCGGGGAGATGGTTGAGCTTTACAAAAGCTTTAGAAGGTGTTTTTTTAATTGGCCTGTGTTAGTGCTAGAACTGGGGGAGGAAGCACGCACCAACCCGACTGCACAGGGGTTGGTGCGCCAGATAAAAACATACGCTTTCATAGCAACAATGCATATGTTGAGCGACATTCTTCCTGTGATGGACAGACTGAACAAGTGCTTCCAACAAGACGATGTGAACCTTGGCACTGTGAGACTGGCGGTGAGGAGTGCCAGGCAGAGGCTTGAAGACTACACAGACACACCTGGCAGCACAGCGTGAATTCAGACTTGAAGAGAACAACACCTACAAAGGACAAATACTGACTTACTGTGAAGAAGCGAATGTGGAAAGCTATCAGACCATAAGACTGGACTTCATCCCAACCTTGACAGAAAACCTGGATGTACGCTTTCCTGCAAATGATCTGAACGTTCTGTCCGCACTTGGTGACATTTTTGATGTAAGAATGTACCCTGCAAGGCAGTTGCAACTGTATGCGACTGATTCACTGGAGCTTGTCATTGAGAGCTTCGCTTCCAGGCCGGAAGATGGGGGTGAGGGGTGAGGAAGACAGGCTATTGTTCAATCCTGATAGAGCTCGCCGTGACTTCGCTGAGTTCAAGTACTCATTACAAGCTCGTGAAGTGAACACTTTTAACAGAGCGTGCAAACTGGTTATTCTGGACTACAGTGACAGGTACCCCGACTTTGCAGTGTTAGTGAATGTGGCACTGACTATCCCCATCAGTTGTGTACCATGTGAATGAGGATTCAGCTGGCAAAACATGATTCCGACTCCTAGCCGATCACGGCTTACAGACTGTCATGTTGACAACTTGATGCTGATAGGGATGGAGGGGCCGAGGTTGGGGGAAAGTGGGCGCCTTGTTCAGGCAGCGACGGAAGAATTCACCCGCTGAAAGCAACGCCGCAAGTAGAGAGGTAAGGTTTGTTTGACCTTGACGAGATCGGTTTTTTTCCAGTTCTATGTATCTCTATGACTTTTGTGCGGACGTACGCAAAATCAGGCCAGTCGTATGCATTTTTTCAGCTGGTCTGTGTTTGACATACTGAACGCAACCGGCAAAAACCTAGCGCAATCCATGTATAATGCCTACATATGTCAGTGATCACATTAGCCACTCTACATTATAATGCCTACATATGTCAACAATTACATTAACACAGCATGTTAATGAGTACAGCCATGATCTTGGGTCCCTTGATGACTTACCCATTTAAAAGTTAAAAAACTCTAGTATAATTAATTTTCAATAGTGTATTTACCTTTAACTTTGTCTAAAAATGATTGGAAAACCTTAAAAAAAGCATAAGCAACCCCTTTCATTCAGTTGTTGATTTATTACTGCCCATGATCTACAAGAAACATAGCATTTTTAGCCGCCATTTTGTGACATGCCATGCCCAATCAGTTCTGACCAAGTTTCCTCACTAAACTGAACATTTTAAAAAGCTGAAATCTGTTTACTTATAAAGTAAAAGGATACTTACATGTGTTTTTGTTGTTGAATATGTTATGATTTGTAAGATCACCGATTTATAAATTTTTTTACATATGGTGTTGTAGATAACGCATCATGTCCAAAAACTCTGTCGGTTTAGAACATCTGTAGTGTCAACAGAATCCAAATACAAACCCCATAATCATGTTTATATCATTTACTGTGCTCTTAAGATCACTTTAAAGACCAAAACTTCTTTTGAAAATATCTGAGGGGAGCGTTTGATGCTTTTTTTTCCAATGGTCTGATTTTCAAATCTGGTTCGTTGCCTGCACAACTCGTGACATTCGCGAAAAAATTGGTGTTGATCAAACTGACTAAATACAGAAAATTAAAAGAAAGATGTGCACAGAAACCAGCGACATCAGCGGAAGTACAATCAAGAAGGCGCATTTTATGTTTGTGCAACGAACGACTACAAAGTCCGGTTGCATGTCCAAAACGTGTTCGATCAAGTTTTTGTGATCAACGAAATTGTGTGCACTTCATTGCAGCGTTAAACCCACTTGCATTGAGTTCATTTAAAATCTATTCTTTGTATTTTTAATCACAATAATAGTTGGAATTGTATGATTTGCCTTTTAGTGACATTAGGTGGTATTTTGATCAGATTTCATATTTTCTGTGTGGTTGATAACTTGGGACATAATATTTTCAAGTCTTTGATATCTGCAGTGTCTGACATTAACCAGACACAGGAAACAATGGAAAGCTTTGTGATTTTAAGTTACCTTCAGTCATATGAATATTTAAGCATAACTGAGTATGAAATGTATGCTTTGCTGACTATTATTGATATTAATAACGGCTCCTATTTTGATCTGATTTTCTCATTTTCTGTATTGTTGATAACAAGGACATAATGTTTTCAAGTCTTGGTTATCTCCAGAGCATGGATTAAAAAAAAAAGAGAAAAATATGTAAATGATGTATATAAAATGGACTAATTTTCCAGTAACATTTGATAAGATTATTTTAAGTGATACTCTTGACTGACTTGTGAAACTGAACTATGTAAAACTTGAAATCAATCAAACTTACATGTGTAGATCACAAGGACATGACATTTACAGTCACATTTTTTGTTCATTCCTGTCTTAAGTTATCTACAAAACATAAATTATGCATTTTAGGATACAACTAACCTCAGTTTAGATATTACAAGAACAATTTTGTTGTTGTTGTTGTTGCTATGTTGAAATTTGAAGTGAATATTATGGGCTTAAAACATTTTCTGTCTTTTATTCTGTCTTTCATCCCGTTGATAACCTGGACAAACGAAAATTTCAAGTCTTAGTTATCTGCAGAACGAATGATAGCGTTAACTGAATAAAGCACTGAGAATACAGTTCTCTCCTTATTCTTTTTAATGTTTGGCTTGGAAATACATTATGTAACAATGCTGTACAGAATCTTTTGATTTAGCGCCACCAAGAACCTTAAAAACGTTTCTTAAATTCAATCATAGATCACCAAGACATTGGGCATCAAAGTTCTGACACAGCTTCCTGTGTCGTCTTTTTACCTGCAAACTGTAAGTCATTTTTAACAGCATTTACATTTAGCTCACCTTAAGCCAGTTATGAATGTATGGGCCATTTGGATGCAGTTTGTTACATTGACCCAAATGTCATGTTCGTGACTTAGAAATGATGTCAAAACATTTTCGGTCAAGACGCTGTTATGTAGATAAACAGGACTTGAATGTTTTACGTCCTTGTTATCTGCAGAACAGCAGCGGCTCACTGATGTTACAAAACATCAAGGTAGCTTTCTTTTTTCTTTTCTTTCTTTTTTTTTTTTTTTACACTAGTTTGTGTTAAAACTTCTCAGGTCTTTTTATTAAAATTTGAGAATAGGTTTCTTTTTAAATAAATTTTGGTGTGTGTGTGTGTGTGTGTGTGTGTGTGTGTGTGTGTGTGTGTGTGTGTGTGTGTGTGTGTTTAGATAATCCAGGACATTACATCCAGTAGTATTGTCATTAATGACCTTTCAGTTGTATATACAAGTTTCCTACAGTTTCTTAATTACAGTTCATTATAGATATAAGTTTAGCTTGCAGATTCTCAGTTGACCTTTTTTTTAAACAGTCTTTGTATTAGTAAAGGTAGATAAAATATTTAATTAGATTTGATAATAATCATAATTTATCTAGCAAGTATTCAGATTCTTAAATTTGGTGGCATAAAGTTTTTTTGTTGTTGTAAAACATTGGAAGAGTTAACTTCCAACATTTTTTTTTCAAAAATGAAACTGACTCTATAAAAAAAAATGTAATAAAAACGTCATGATTAAAAAAAAAAAGATTTGTGTTAGCTCATTTTCTCCTATTTAAACAAAGCATTTCACTGTAAGAAATGACAAGCCTACTCATATATTTCTTTGGTACTTACAATATTTTTACTTACATACAAATGTACATCTTATAGCCAAACAGTTGTTAGCCTTGTAATTGATGATCAGTTGTTGGTTTTTTTCAAGCTGTGGTGTGCTAAAAGGTTTTTTTTTTTTTCCCCTGTCAATTTGGAGTGGTGGATTTTGTATATCACTGTAAAATTGCGTTCTTTTTCTTGACAGCACGATGGAAGAACTCCAGCCATCAAGACCGAAGAGACAATGTCAAGTCGGTCAAAACTGTCAGTGTCCCTGACAGTGGTCCGGTGAAGAAGAAGAGTGTCAAAAAAAGATCAAAAGAGTACAGAGACAGAATTAAAGGAGACTAGAAAGGCTAAAAATCCACCAAGCTGCTGAGAGAGTAAGATTTAAAGAATATTACAACAGTAGGTCAGAGGATGTGATTAAAGCAAAAGAGAAAAACAAAGAAAAATCCAGCATCGGTACAGGGAGAGATGCAAAGAAAGAGCAGCGGAAAAACCAACTATCACCAAGACAAGAAAGTCATCAGAAGAACAAAAACAGCAACGGTACAGGGAGAGATGCAAAGAAAGAGCAGCGGAAAAACCAACTATCACCAAGACAAGAAAGTCATCAGAAGAACAAAAACAGCAACGGTACAGGGAGAGATGCAAAGAAAGAGCAGCGGAAAAACCAACTATTACCAAGACAAGAAAGTCATCAGAAGAACAAAAACAGCAACGGTACAGGGAGAGATGCAAAGAAAGAGCAGCGGAAAAACCAACTATCACCAAGACAAGAAAGTCATCAGAAGAACAAAAACAGCAACGGTACAGGGAGAGATGCAAAGAAAGAGCAGCGGAAAAACCAACTATTACCAAGACAAGAAAGTCATCAGAAGAACAAAAACAGCAACGGTACAGGGAGAGATGCAAAGAAAGAGCAGCGGAAAAACCAACTATTACCAAGACAAGAAAGTCATCAGAAGAACAAAAACAGCAACGGTACAGGGAGAGATGCAAAGAAAGAGCAGCGGAAAAAACCAACTATTACCAAGACAAGAAAGTCATCAGAAGAACAAAAACAGCAACGGCGAGAAGAAAAGAAAAGCAGAGACAAAATATGAGCAGGCAGAAAAGAACTGCAGTCAACAAAAAGCAGAGAGAAGCTTATGCAGCTAAAAAAAAAAAAGGTAAAGAGTCATGTCAGCGTCGTGCCTACCGAAGAAACAGAGAAAACGTCATTTGATGAAGCACAGAAATCAAGCAACAGTCAGTCTGCAAAACGTACAGTTCTGTCACGCTTTAAGAAACAAATGGATGTTGCTCTCCCACAAGAGACTTCAAGGTGTGCTTCTGTAATAACAGGTTTCATGAACAGTCTGAGCCCAGTCACAATGAATGCAGTTAACAAGGAACTAGGCATCCGCAGTCCAAATGCAAAAAGACAGCCACAGATCAATGAAACAGTAGCCTGTGTCTACAAACAACATATACAAGAACTCGCACTGCGAGGAAATAAAAAGGACCTTCAGCTCAGGAAACCTTTGTCAAAAGTGGTTCTCATAAAAAACAAAGCTGCTGTATCCTCTCTAGGAATTGGAAAAAACATTGAAAAGAAAGCTGAAAGATACAGCTGCAGACGACACTGACGACACACGGAAAAGGAGAAAGGATGCTCTGTCAGAAGAAACAATGCGAGAAATCAAAGACTTTTCCACTGAATCTGATGCTTCTCTCAAGCTTCCGGATGCACGCAGTGCTTCTGTCAAGAAAGATAAGATTGTATCAAGGAAAGTGCTGCAGTCATCTCTGCAAACTGTGCATAAACAATACACAGAACACTTTGGCAGAAAGGTCAGTTTCATCCTTTTCAAAAATCTGCGCCCCAAAACAGTGCTTCCATTCACATATCACAAATATCGTGAAAGCTTGTGCGAATACTGTACAAATGTGGATCTCAAACTAACTGCTTTGAATCTGGCCCTTCCACAAGATATAAGAATTTGTGACCGATTTCAGGCATCAAGAATCACCTTGCGCGAAAAAGAGCCTCGAGAAGAACATAAGAGAGCATGCAATTTGCACTGACAGAAAAAGTGCAAACTGTGGTGTGCACAAACTCTCAGGCCATGTTGATCATGCTCTGCTGATGAACAGCTGCCAGCCAGTCAAGTAGTACCAATGGCAGCAGGTGGAAGTTGCACCAGGCAAGAAACGTCTCTCAAAACTGCAGCTCGAATCGACTCTGGATGACCTTGTTGAGGCACTTAAAAAAGATCTGTCCATATTTGCAGTCCATTTATTCAATGCAAAATGGCAGGCTGGACAATACCAACAGATCTCAACAAAACCTCCGGTCAACAGCGTTCTCCTCTGTGAAGATTGTGCAGACAATTACACCTGAAGGCCACAGGATGCTCCTCAGGGTTGTCATTGGAACAACACCCAGTGCACCACCCACCCTGTGGTAGCCAGTTATAACTGCCCGGTGGACAACTGTGAGACAGTCGGCACTGACTCCCTCATCTTCACCATCAACAACCTCACACATGATCATCATGCTGTCATGAGAGCCGTTCAGCAGTTGAAGGAAGAGGGAATTTCATTTGACCGCGTCATCCAGTTTTCGGATGGAGCACCTACACAATACAAAAACAGAATATCCTTTGCTGACATATCATTTTCTGACAATGAGTGATGACCTGGGTGTCATGTCTGAATGCCATTTCTTCGGGAGCACACATAGCAAGGGGTCTTGCGACAGGGAAATAGGCGTTATTAAAAAAATTGGTGAATCTCTGAGACGCTGTAAGACAAGTGGAAGTTACCTCTTCATTTGACCTTTTTAAAATGTGCAAGGCCAGACTATGTCTGCCAGCATGTGATGACCAGGATCACCATCATTCAAGAAGACGATTCTTTTATGTTTAGAAAGAAGACGTTTCCCGTCAGGGACCAGAAAGAATACACACAAAAGTGCTGAAAAACACCAGGAACCTGCACTGTGTAAAGAGTGTGCAGCCATATGTTGTGTCTGTGTGGGAACGCTCCTGCTTTTGTGAAGGCTGCAGAGAGGGTTCTCAGTGTCAAAACACTGACGCAGCTGGATCCTGGGATGTCCGCAGACTACAAACAGGCAAGCAGTTGAAACAAAATCAAGGCACATCATTCCAGGAGGACCTGCCTGCTGCTCCTGTTGACGCCTGTTGGCCTACTCCTGCCACACAGGGACCAGACTGTGTCTGACAATCCTGCCCCTGCCACACCAGACCGGTGTGTGGTGGCTGACCAGCCTGCCCCTGCCACACCAGACCGGTGTGTGGTGGCTGACCAGCCTGCCCCTGCCACACCAGACGGTGTGTGGTGGCTGACCAGCCTGCCCCTGCCACACCAGACCGGTGTGTGGTGGCTGACCAGCCTGCCCCTGCCACACCAGACCGGTGTGTGGTGGCTGACCAGCCTGCCCCTGCCACACCAGACCGGTGTGTGGTGGCTGACCAGCTTAATCCAAATGGCTGTCATTGTTGTCTGACTTGGGTTTTGGACCTTCAGGTCCAACAAGATGTAAAATTCTGTGACTCACAGTTTTCTTATTTTCTGCAGGTATAGAAGTAACGCTGGTAACATTTTCATCTCTAGCACACGGTGGTTTCCAGGCAGTGGCTGAACAACATAAGACACCATGGTTTGGAGAAGGAAAGACGGCTTCACCTGCGTTAGTATCCACAATAACCCAGCAATGATCATGTGATATACCACCCATGTGGTTGGCCAGGCTTTAAACAACATGAATGAACTTCAATGCCTAAGTCGTCTTCTTTCAGGCGTTTCTTTCATTTGTTTGCTAACACAAAGAGAGGCTCCAACACTACGTTATCAAACAAAACGTTGTTTCATTTGTTTGCTAACACAAAGAGAGGCTCCAACACTACGTTATCAAACAAAACGTTGTTTCATTTGTTTGCTAACACAAAGAGAGGCTCCAACACTACGTTATCAAACAAAACGTTGTTTCATTTGTTTGCTAACACAAAGAGAGGCTCCAACACTACGTTATCAAACAAAACGTTGTTTCATTTGTTTGCTAACACAAAGAGAGGCTCCAACACTACAATATCAAACAAATGAATAACCCCAGTAACAAGTCAAACATCGTAACAGCACACTCACCCCTTTCCCCCCCATTTCCTGGCCAGTGAGAAAATCCAAGACTATGAGGTCAAAGTACATGCAGAACAACACAGTCCAGTTCTTTATCACGGCGACAGGCACAGTTCATTTCTGCTGATGCCTAAGGTCACACTGTGCTCCAGGGATCTCCTTCCTGATCCTGTGTCCACAGCCGACCAGACTTGGCCACAGAGAAGACTGCCACTGCTTCAGACACCAACCAGACACTCCAGGTGGTCATGCCGTGGTAGAGGTCCCCTGGTTTGATGGTGAATTCAGCATCTTTTCCATCAGCTCTGTGCACACTCCCAACCTGGGGAAAACACAGACTTGTTTAGAATTGTAATCAGGCGTAGCATGATCAGGGATGAGAACAGATTTTTAAAAAGCAGAGGAGATTTTTCTGTTGAAGCTGAAGCATTTTTTTAATATATAAAGAAAAATCCACATTGAAAACCATCAAAATATGTTTCTAGCCTTCAATTCAAACCTCAAATTCTAAGGGTTTCTTTTCTTTTTTTTTCTTTTTTTTGTTTTTTGTCAAACATGCAAATGGATTTAATACAGGGCTCTCTGCGTTTGTGGCTGGTCGATTTACGTAAGAAATGGGTTTTTCTGAAAATTACCTGCCCTTGGCCCTGGTTCTATTATTTGTAACTAGACGTCTAGGTTTTGTTTCACAACATAAAGTCAAATGACGAATGTTTCAGCTAAGTGAGATAGTTTGACCATTGCAAATGAATGATAAAATATAACACAGAAGAGAGCAAAATCACCAACAGCTTACTTTCCAAAGTTTAATTGTTCTTCAATGCAGCGACACGCTGCCTGTGAACCAGACGTTTCATGTGGTCAGCAATCGTAATGAAGCCACGACTTCCGAAGCTGATTTTCTTGTTGCAAGCTAGACATAACGCCTGCTCGTCACTGCTTTTGCATATGCTATCTCTAACTCTACTCCCACACACACCTCTTCCTCGAGCCAGTTTTCTTTCCAACGGTTGGGATTTTTTTTTTTTTTTTTTTTTTTTTTTCCCGATTTCGTTCGACGCCATGAATCACAGATGACACTCGGTCGATCGGCGCTGTAAGCGGATGTGCAGTGGTTGGCCGAGTCAACCGAATAAAAACCAGCCCATTTGGGTATAAGCCTAGAGTAATCTCGCCGGAGGCGTCTCGCCGAGATTCGGAGCAAAGAAAATCGCGATAGCTTTTTTTTTTTTTTTTCGGCGGAGATTTTTTCAAACGGCAGACATTTTTTTTTAAGACGGCGGAAAACGGCGGAGCTGTTCTCATCCTTGCATGATATTTTCAGGAACTCTATGTACAGGGCACAAACAGAGCTTCCCTTCATTTTACATATCCTTCAGGTCCCATGACCATGTCATTCAGCTGAATATCAGTCACTCATTTTTTCACTCTGTCCTTGAAGTTCCATAGAGGATGTATGCTATGCCTATGCTAGTCATACTAAAGGCTGAACTGGCCTTTTCTTCTGAAAGTTGATGTAATTTAGACTATTCTACTCCAAAGCTTGCATTGTTTGAACACAGGGTGACATTTTGACCATAGGACACTGAACAGAAATGAAAGCAAAAAATTCTTGTATGGTATCTTCACTTGTTAAGCCTTTCACACTCCCGGCCGCGGATATAGCCGCGGTTCAAGGGGAGATCATCTGACTGGTCATAAGAGTTATCTCATCCTGTCAACATGAAACATTATGATTATATTATCCATTCATTTTCCTTAAAAAAAAATGCAACTTCTGTATACTTTAGAGCAATACTTGAATTTTTGTGATTTTTAAAAGAAAAGTAAAAAAATAGTTCTGGGAGTCAAAGGGTTAATGAACTACAGTGACTGTTCCACTGTTATTGTTGAACAGGAGTAACAATGCTGCAAACTTAAAATAATTTTCTTTTTGAAGACAATCATAGAATGTAAGTTCCTGATTTCCTGAAATGGATGATAGAAGGCCCACAGAATGTGAAATCTCTGAATCTTTAGATGATAGAAAGCCCACAGAATGTGAAATCATCTTAAATGCTCATAGCATTATCTTGTGAAAATGTCCTGTGAAGACACATTATCAAAATACATATTTGCATAATATGATTGTTATAATAGTTCCTTGGGAGACGTCTAACTGCATGACCAAGCAATACAGTTTGCACTGCACTGTAGACATGTGAGATACCTGACATTTTTGTAGATGTCAAAGAAAATAGTTTGAATAATTTACTACTCTGTAGAGATCCGAGATAACTGCATGACAAATCCGACAGTTTGCATGACACTATTGAAATGGGAGATAACAGACTGACTGACGAAACTGCAGATTTCATTTTAACACTGTAGAATTGGGAAATAAGTGATGGCATTAACAAATCAAAGCAGCTGGCACCACATATAAAGATGGGAGATAACTGACTACATGACACAACAGAGCAGTCTCTGTGACATTGCAGAAATGGGAGATAAATGACTACAACACAAATCGATGCACTTTCCATTACATTCTCATTTTCTGCGTCAATACTCTGGAATTCACTACCTTTCCATCTATGTCATGCCCCCTCCTTCCTGACTTTCAAGTCTGCACTTAAAACGTATCTGTTCAAACGCCAGTTGCAGGACACCACCTGAAATATTACTAAATTACTACATGTCACTTGTACACTTTGCTCGTGTACAAATGAGCTGTTCACTGGTCATATAGTGTGTTTATGTATGCAACATTATGTTCCAGTGTGTGTGTGTGTGTGTGTGTGTGTGTGTGTGTGCGTGTGTGCGCGCGTGCGTGCATGTGTGTGTGCATGTGTATGTGTGCACGCGCGCAAGTGTGCTGTGTGCGTGCATGCTTGTGTGTGTGTGTGTGTGTGTGTGTATGTTTATGACTCTTGAACGCAGAATTGTGTGTGTGTGTGTGTGTGTGTGTGTGTGTGTGTGTGTGTGTTTCTGCTTATATTTTTTTAGATATTGAATTGTTAAAACTTGTAAAGCGCCCTGTAGCCTATGTTGTTAGGATAGGCGCTACAGAAATTGTCCTCATTAGTATTATTATTAGAAATGGAACATGGCTGACTCTGAACTGCCTCCATAACAAAGCAGAACCTCTACATCAAACAAGACATGCAAGGAAAACACTGACCGGAAGTTCTGGGATGATGGCAGCAGTGTCAGAGTGGACAGAACATGAGGACTCCCTCCATCCTGGCCACCAGCACAGGTCTGGCGGAACTAGCAGAACACTGATGGTGGGTTAGCCGGTGCCTCAATTACTGTTCTGTGCTTCCTCATCATCCACAGTCCTTGAACCAAACAATCATAATTCTATTTGTAATAATGGTATAAAAAATATGAAAAACAACAACAAAATGAATCATTTCTGAACCAATCATACTTCTATAATTTGTAATAATGGTATACAAAATATGAAAAATATCAACAGAATGAATCATTCCTTTTCGAGCATTTCTATTGATATAAATCTGAAATAAAATGTACACACATGCAGCTTACATATTGTAACAAAGTGGCTTAGGAGGATACGAAAGCCAACAGGCATGAAAGTATAGCAAAGCAAAACCAGCCGAAATTTTCTAAAAGCAGGTAGGGTGGAGAAAGGGGTGGGGTGGAGGGTGGCGACGCTTTCACTTTCCATATTTTTTTCTAAACGTTTTTTTTTCTTCATTCATTATAATTTCATATTAATTTGTTAACAATGTGCAAACAGCAAAGAAAAGAGAAAAATCATGAACAAGTGAACAGACACATAAATAAAGACATCATATTACAAAATCATAGACAGACATATTTAGAAGTAAATAACTTAAAAACAAATAAACATACTAAAAACAAAATAAATAAAAAAACATCTAGAGAAAAAAAACACCCACCAAAACTAGACAACATAAAGACTATGGTGATTATAAGACATGTTGCTTATTTTGCTATACAGAGAATACTGACACTCACTATATATCACATGCAAACACATTTGCCCTTGTCTTGTTCACCTTAACATTTTTACGAGGATGTTGAAATGGACGGGGGAGCAACAGGGCGGGAAGGAACTTCAATTGCACACTAACACTAGTAACAGGGTGTCCCGACTATTCTTACAGAACTCTTCAGTATATTCAGGGACAACATTTCAATATTCTACAGGCTTTCTCAGAAAGTACACAAAATAGCATGCAGTCAAGTGATGTTTCTACATGCTGAATGGCTGTTGTTTTGTGTGGAGTTGCCACTATAATTCTAGTTCCCAAGTGTACCTTCCCCTCAGTAGCTTGGCAAATTCAAATGGAAACCATTCAGTCCTTGTTATCGATATATTCATAATGGTTTTAAATTTGTCACTTTTGTGGTGCCTGCAAAGTTTCATGTGAGTTTAAAATGATCGGTCATACCTTACTGACACCCCACAAGAGCGGAGGGTTAAGATGGTGGTTAAGTGGGGAGTGACAGAGTCATTGTTATTCAACCTGTCCTCACTTGTCTTAATCTTTGTTCTAATGGACAACTGACCTTGATTTGTAGTCACTGTACTCCCAACACCCATCAGAACATTTTCAACTTGTTTTTTTTTTTACGGAGTGAAATTTAATTACTTAAAATCATATCTTTCTTCTCAGATATCTGATAATGATACTTTTTGGACCAATTAGCTGGAAAACTTTTAACTTTTTCTTACGTTAGTATTTTTTTTTTTACACATGTTTAAAGATTTTTTTCTCCTATATTCTTTTTTGTGTGCACATTTCGACATCTTGCCTCCATCTGTGGATCATAACACAATGAAACATGACTGACACACACTGCAGTTACTGAAAACAGCCAAAATACACATTGAAAACCAAATCGAAGGCTCAAAGAAATGCTTACTTATAGATGCAAAATAGGAAACAGACAAATCATTTTTTGATAAATATGTATTGTCCAGATGTAACAAACCATAGAAAAAAAGTGCACAAAACAATACTGCTCAGATCACTGCAAGCACGAAATTTAAAATGACAATGTACATGTAAAAGAGACGTGCAACAGTGAGGACAGGACAGGACAAATCAGAGCAGAGGAGGGGAGAGAGAAGAGCATGGTAAGGTGGATGGGAAGAAGTAAGCAAGATCTTGTAAACCAAAATGTGTGTGTGCGTGTGTGTGTGTGTGTGTGTGTGTGTGTGTGTGTGTGTGTGTGCATGTGTGTGTTTGTATACAAGTGTGCACATGTGCATCTGTGTGCGTGTATGTGTGTGAGTATATTCTCATGGATATATCATACCTGTGTGTAGATGAAGCCTTTGTATGACCCTTGCTGGAGTAATCATCATCCCTCTGTGACTCCTACACACAGAAGAACATCAACACATAAGGCAGTGCAGACAGGTTGTGCATTTTCTTAACCATCGCAAGAACATGTCAAGTGTCAAAAGGGTGCTGTCCAGAGACTGGGCTGGCCAGCACTGGTGAGCAAAGGGTAAAAAGCTAGGCTGTCTGTGTTGAATATGATCCACATTGAGCCGATTCACTGTCCCAGCCTGCAGTCAAAACTTATTTCCCTTCCCTGTCGCCAGCATCATGGACATGACAAGCAGCTATAGCTCGTTCAGTTGAAAAAAAAAAATTGAAAAAAAAAATTAGACTCCTCATACCTTTTGAGAAATAAAAGGGAAAGGAACAGCCTATCAACTGAAAATAGAAGCTATGCAGGCCACTACTAGTGACATGCCAAATATGTTGCAAGTGCAAGCCCAAACTATATGATAACCAACCTCCTCCCCTCCCCCCAACCCTCACCCCCAATTCTTCCACCCATTATTACCCTGACCTGCAAGAGAAACTGTAAACAAAAAACTGGATTTGGAATAGTCTTGCCTGTTCTGAATAACAGTTGAACCCCCTCTTTTTCAGCTAGCTGCCACAATGATCAACAACATATTAGTAAACTATTACTGACCTTTTTGCAACATAAAAACTGAAAACTAAAATAAAGTGCTAACTTTAAAGTTTGACTTTGACGGAAAGAAAGAGCAATTCTATCTTGAAAGCTGAGATCTAGTCTGGGCAAAAGAAGTAACACATGAATCTTCCGTACGGAGGTAATCTTTTACTTTAGAATACTAAAGTAAAAGATTACCCCGTACGGAGCCTTTGTTGAGTTAACGCACCTGCTGGAATCAAAACTCGGCTTGCATCTTCATCTAGGCTAGTTTGTTGGAAGTTTCGAAGTGTCCCACATGCTAACTTTAAAAGTCCATCACGATGATATTGTAAATCACTAACTACAATTAACTATTTCAGTTATGACCGTCTAACTCACTCATCCAGGATCCACGTGTTGAACCATCAGCGTTGGCTGGGGTTGCATCTTTTGGAACTCGAGTTTCACTTCTGCTTCAGTCCGATGCTTGACAACTGAACTTTTCCCGACTTGTGAGCGAGTGAAGTTGCCCATCTGGGACGTTTCTCGATTCGAAGTTTCGTGGGACTTTGGCACTTCACCAAAAAGGTGCCAGCCACCTTATAACTGACTAGCTTATATCCTGATTCATCTGACTGAACAAGTGAAGAACGACTCACGACACCCAGAGATCGACCACCCAAACAGCTGACGTCGAGCATCCGCAAAGCTGACGTGTCTGTTGAATGTGAGGCCATACACCACTAGTTGATAACAGGTTCACCCTGTCAGGACTATGTAGTAGTTGAACAGCAAAAACCACATTTTCGGTTTATTTGTAAAACTTTTCCCTAGCATTAAAAAACCAAAGGCCCACTCAGACAGAGGACTATGTAGTTGGCTAGGTTTTCGCATTCATTTCCTTTTCCCAGTCGGTCCACGCGATACGGTAGTGTTTATCAGTGCAGAGACGTCTCTGATCAGTGAGAGGTTGTTTCGCGCGTTGGGTGATTACAGCGAGGCTGCACAACAAAACAAACCAAACCAAATAAACAAAAACAATGAAAAAAACAAAAAATGCGCCTTCGGGGGCAGCTGAGTTGATCGGCTCTTCGCGACAAACCAGGGTTTGATTCTCCTATTTTCTTTGAAATGAAATCATCCAAGCATAACACAAGATTTTGTGGTGGAGTATGGTTCTCATTGTAGTTCCGCTGTCTTCTGCTTGTCGTCTCTGTATTTGAGTATGATACTATGGCAACTATGTTTCATTTTATTTCATCCATCTATTTTTCTTTTTTCTTTTTCTATGTTTTAATTTCGGTTAGTTCCCCCATCCTCTCTCTCTCTCTCTCTCTCTCTCTCTCTCTCTCTCTCTCTCTCTCTCTCTCTCCTCTCTCTCTCTCTCTGTCATAGATAGAAATTAAATATTGAAGTTGTGAAGTTGCATATGTGTAGTTTTCTTCTTCTTCTTCCTAAAATACTGGTTCACTCAAAAACGAGTAGGTCACCAGCGCGCATGTTAAAAAGTAAAATAAAATAACATAAAACATAAAACAGTGCGACATTTTTACGTTTGTCTTATTTCAGGAAATGGCATATTGATGAATTGATCAAAGATACTTGTGGTTTGTTGATAGTATCAGTTACTGAACGATACGGCCTACTTTTCGTTCCGTTTTGTGATGCCGGGTTAGAATGCACGAATTTTGGCTGGATTTTAAGCAGTGATGTTTGTCAACATAGTATGCCGAACAGCATGGCCACAGACTTGCGACAAACACTTAAGCAGCAGTGAGGATAATACAACACTACATCATCAAGAAAACCACTCCCATCTGATGAGTTAATTACTACGTATGTATTTTCAAAAGCCATAAGAATTGCATATCAATACCATGCAAGGTTCGCCAGCCAGTATATCTGTTTCTCCGGGACAATGCCTTGTGTAATCTTCATGCAGATGTCAAGCGACTAACTTCTGAAACGTTACTAGTACTACTATCTTCTGAAAACACTACCATAATATTCATAAGATAGTAGTAATGCTACTAACATATGAAAATTATAGTTGTGTTTTCAGAAGTTAGTAGTACTAGTAACGTTTCAGAAGTTAGTAGCTTGGCGTTACGACTATCTGGTGAAATGATCTCTGTGTGAAATTATGTCCTCTTTCTTAGTATCATTATTATCCAGGGTACTCCCCAATCCCCCCCCTCTCTCCTCTCTCTCTCTCTCTCTCTCTCTCTCTCTCTCTCTCTCTCTCTCTCTCTCTCTCTCTCTCTCTCTCTCTCCTTTTCCTCCTCCTCTCTTAACTCTACCCTCTTTCCTCGTGCCCTATTCCTCGAACTCAACTCACCCTCTCTCCCACTGTCCCACTATACCTCTGTCAACTTCATTCACCACTTTGGCTTCACGAGGGGAGTATTGCGCATGTTTATGTCTGTACTGTTACTTCACACTTTGTTTTGTGTGCTCTTCTGCTTTTTCGACTGTAAGACTGAACACGGCCATGACCTAAAAGCCGTGTGGGATCTTCTGCTGTGAAGGGTCTGATGGCAGCCTGATAGAACAAGTTCCTGGAGGATTGTTGGCACTAGGATAGCGACAATAAGAACTCAGCTTTAATTGGTGTGTGTGTGTGTGTGTGTGTGTGTGTGTGTGTGTGTGTGTGTGTGTGTGTGTGTGTGTGTGTGTGTGTGTTAATGCCATTCACCGAAATGCCTACACAAACAAACGTATTAATATATACTGCTCAAAAAAAGAAACGCAAAATGAAATTTTGCCACCTGGGGTGGACCATACAGTTGAGAACACGCCAAAAACCGGCCCCGATGTATGTCTTGAACGTCGACGTGCTGGGATAACATTGATTCCGGTTGTCACTATGTGCACGTGCGTGTTGTGGGCCAGGTGCGACAGTGCAAACATTGGGTTGTGCTTCTGTTGTTTCGCCTGCAAAGCATGCCCAACTCAGTGGTGAACACACACACACCATGGTCATAGTGCAGTATAAAAGCCGGGTCATTTTGGCAACCGGCAGGCACACCGTACCAAAAAACAGCATGCCACGTTTGAGCCCAGCAGAGAGAGAAAACGCCCTAGGTCGTTTGCAAGTTGGTCAGAGAGCAACTGATGTGGCCCATGCTTTGAATGTCTCCCCCAGTACCATATGCCGACTTTGGACTCGCTTCCAGAGGACAGGGTCATCAGCTGATGCCCCGAGGTCAGGCCGACCTCATATCACAACGCCAGCCCAGGACCGCTTTATACGGCTAAGACATCTCCGCAATCGCTTCCTGCCGGCCTCGTCCACTGTCCAGGCATGCGCTGGTGTCCGTCGCATCTCCGACCAGACTGTCCGGAACAGGCTGCATGCTGCTGGGCTGAGGGCTTACAGGCCCCTACGTGGCAACATAATGACGGGGCAAGAGAACTAATAAATATTCATTCTGGCTCACCCGGTCTCAACCAGTTTCGACCGGGTGACGCCAGAATGAATATTTATTAGTTCTCTAACAAGTAAGACTTCAATAACCAAAAAATAACGATTATCTACAAACTTTTCAGAGAGTAACGTAGGGGGAAAGCAGCAGTGGCTGAACATACC
This sequence comes from Conus ventricosus, assembly GCA_018398815.1. Taxonomy (NCBI): domain Eukaryota; kingdom Metazoa; phylum Mollusca; class Gastropoda; order Neogastropoda; family Conidae; genus Conus; species Conus ventricosus. The sequence goes on along the minus strand of CM031604.1, from coordinate 9,046,862 downwards.
CCATAGTGTAACGTAGGGGAAAAGCAGCAGCCGCTGAACGCACCCCATATACAAACGGTGGGGCAGGTAAGCCTTTAATTGCTAGTTGCCGGCCTACCTAAGGACTCTGCACTATCCGATTACTTACTACGTGGCCGGACATGACGATTTTCGGATCACGCGATGGGCTGATGTCACGGCCGGCCAATCACAAGACTAGATAGAATCAGCTGATTAGTAGTGACGACATTTCCGCCCAGCACTTGTGTTGTTCATTTCTCCTAGTGCTGTGGTGGTGTGAAGACGGTGATTTTTCTGCGAGAGAAGTGTTTGCATATGGCACAAAATATAGCTGCAGTTTCAGAAGACAGTGTGGATTCTGAGTTAGAAAAAGTTCTTGAATCACAAATACCTTTTTAACAACTTTATAGATTAAATTATTTGGGTGTGGAAGACATGGAATTAGCTACAACTTTCCAACAAGCTCAAAATCTTCCATTACGCCGCCAACACCAACGGAATTGTGGACTGAAGAAGAAAAGAATGCTTTACATGAAATATAAGATACTTTGAAAAAATGATTGAAGTAGCTCATAAAGCAGACGATTGGAATGACGTGGTTCTAAAACAAAAACAGATATATATAACCAACCTGGAAAGCAGGTGAGGTAAGATCTATTTTTAGAAAACCGTTCGGATCCGAACGCTTTTGTCAGTTTTCTGAACTACTGTGACGGGCTTCTAAAAATAGTAACGGTTACGCTGTAACCCGCCTGGCTAGCAGCGAAGGCTAGGCTGTTGAGGCCACAGGACGACCGCGGTTATGCATAACCGCTATTTTTAGACCCACGTCATACGTTTGTGGCGTTCACTAAGAGCATTTAAAGGTGTTGCTCCCTGTCATTTACCTTTCTCATATTACCCAGCCACTCGGTTAACAGCGTGCAGGCCTGCGTGGTGGGGTTTGGACTACTGACGATAGTATGATGGGCTTCTAAAAATAGTAACGGTTACACTGTACCGGCTGGCAAACATTTCTCCTGAAAACCTGCTTCAACGTCCTGCACACCTCCTTTTCAGGCTGCCTTCGGGTGAATTTATGACGTTCAAGTGTGAACAACAAAAAGCCCCTTCACTTTCCTACAAGCACTGTCCTGTCTATTGTGTGTTTGTTTTTTTGTTGTTTGTTTGTTTGTGTTTGTGTTTGTTGTTTGTTTGTGTGTGTGTGTGTGTGTGTGTTTTGTCCTGCCCTACGCACGCACGTCCCCCCACCCCCACCCCCACCCCACGCATGCACACACTCAAGTCACTTTTAAGTTCTTACTTAAGTCACCTCAAGTCACTTCAAGTCACCCCAAGTTCTTAATTAATTTTTTAATTAATTTTCTTAATTAATTTTCAAAATTTAAAAGTTTACTTCAATTCCCTTATTCAATTTGTTAAAAGGTCATCTTAAATCCCCCCAAGTCACTTCTAATTTTCTTACCCCAAGTTATCCTTTAATACAATAATTTTCTTTTTAAAGTTATCTTTTTTAATTATCAAAAAAAATAAAAATCTATGTTTTTTTTTAAAATGTAATGTTTTAATTTTGTACACACACGCCTAAAAAAAACCGGGGTCATCGCTGAGAATATCTTGCCGGCGTTTTGCGCGAGATGGGGCCCAAAATAGATTTTAAAAATGAATTCTTAAAACCAAAGAAAACCCATTGATTAAAATTCTGGTCGGGGAAAAATTTTCTTTTTAGACTCCATGTCTTTATTTTTTGATTTCCAAACATTTTTAATCCGCCATGTTATTTTTAAAAAAAAAAAAAAAAATTAAAATTCTTAAAATTTTTTTACATTTAAAAGGGTTTTCAAAACGTCTTTTTTTGGTTGGTTTTTTTGGGCAAGTTTTTGTCTTCTTTTATTTAGTGGTTTAGGTTGTTTTAACTTTTTTGGGTTTTTGTTGCCATTGTTTAAAATATTTTATAACAGAAATTTAACCACCCCCCCAGCGCAGTTAAAAAAAAAGCGCCTTTTTTTTTTTTGCTGAGATGCTTGCCAGCGTCCTCTGCGAAAGTTTGGGCACATAGTTCTTAAGGGAAGTTCTTACATCCAAAAAACTGCAATTTATTACAATTCTGGCTATGGAAATTCTTTTATAACTCCATGTCTTTTTTTATTGACTCCACATTTTATTATTGGCCCCCATCTTTTTTTAAACCTTTATATTTTTTTTAAAAAAAAAAAAAAATTAAGTTTTAAAAAAATTTTTTTCATTTTAAATTGGGTCAAAATGATCTTTTTTGTTGGGGGTTTTGGGAAGCTTTTTTTTCTTATTTATGGTTCAGAATCTTTTGAATGCTTTTGGGTTTTTGTTGCCATTGTTTATAATTTTATAAAAGTAAAAACCCCCCCAGGGAGAGAAAAGGGGGCCAAAAATGGCAACAGTTTTAAGTTAATTTTTCCAGAAAGGGCTTTGGCGCTGAGGGCCCTTTAATCACATGGAGTTTTTAGCTGGGATTGAAAAAAAATTGTTTGGCGTTGGCGGTTTTTATGTTTTCATGGGTGAGTTATATTTTGTGGGTTGTAACATTAATTTTTTTTTTTTGTTCCATTCCTTTAAATTTTTTTTCCGCTTTAAAAACCCCAGGTGGTTTTTATGGCTCCACCTTTCATTTTTCTATTCTGCTGTTTTTTGGGTTGGTTATTTCCCACCCATTCAGGGGTTTTTTTTGATTTGGGTGATTTTTTGGGTCGGTATTTTTAAGGGAAATAAAATCTATAGATTAAAAAATAATTAATCCCATATTAATGGGGATTAAAAAAGTTCCAAATCTGTAATTAGATCCCCAGCTTTTAAAACTCTAACGCTTTTTTAAAAAAGGATCCTGCGTTAAATCTTCATAAAGTTTGTTTAGAATCAATGGGAGGGAAAAATTTTTAAAATGTTTTGTGTACCAAAATAAGAAAACCCTTTGCCCCACGCTTTTTTAACCCTTCTTGACCCCCGCTGCGCTTCATACCTGTTTTGATACTTTTAAAAAGTCTTGTGGCGATTTTGTTGTCGTTCTAAGCTGAATTTAGTTCCCCAGGAAAAAGTTTTTTTTTTCCACATGCTCTAAAAAATAAAACCCCTCCTTTGGGGGATAAAAAAGCTTGGTCATCAACTTGGGCAATTTATAAGTTCAGGGGAAGGGTTTAAAGGCCCCCCCTGTAAAAAATTTTCAGAAGGGGTCAAACGCTGTTCCTGTTTTTTTAAATTATAAAATTTATTTTTTAAAATGACACCGAAAAAAATTTTTCCAACCTTTTATACCTTCTGCTGTTATTGGAGGCCCCAAATGTAGGTACCCCCAAAGGGTTGCTAAAAGCCTGTTAAAAATTTAAAACCGGAAATCTTTGGCAAACTAGACTTTGAAGACTCAGCAAAGCTAATCGCTATTATTACAGCTTCGCTCGCTACAAAAGATTTTTTAGTTAAGCAAGATATATCCAGAGAATATAAATATGTAAAAAAAATACATTTATAAAAAATGGCTTCACTCGTAATGATGATAGGTGGTTGCTGTGGTGAATGCGCTTGCTTTTAGCGGAAGTAATTACGCGTTTAGTAAACTACGGGATGACGGCGAGAGAAAAAGACATAACAAAGCTAGGGGAGCAACAAAGCGCAGCACAAGATAACTATGAAAACAAGAATTGAGCATTTTAGATTTTATTAATAACACACTGAAAAAACAGGACATGCAGCTTACACTTTTAAAGAGTTGATCAAGAAATAAAGAATATTATCTTGTAACAGCAAACCAATCGAGACATTGCCCCCCCCAAAAAATTCAGCGACTTTTATCATCCTTCAGAAAAAAAAAGATGCAAGAAATCGGGTTTATTGTCTTTGGCATGACTGTCGTGTATTTTGTTGCGCATAATATTGGCTGAATAAAAATGAACAAAATCTATTATTCGCCAAAAGGATTTTGGGAAGGGAATAAACGGCAATAAAAAAGCTAAGTCAAGCAGCGGGTGTCATGAACAAACAGCGAAGGAATGGTTATCTAAACAAGCGATTGGCAAATTTATTTCCTGCATCTAAACGAAAAACAGAGGCCACACTTTGGGCAACACAATACCGAACGACACCCTCAAATGGCCTTCTATATTTACCCCATGATAAAATTAGACGAAAAAGATTAAGTACGCACTCACATCAAATTGAAAATAGCTTCAAAATACAAAGAAACGGACCATTAACACAAAAGAGTGCTTCTGCTGTTGCCGTTGCCATACAAAATAATATACCAACGGGGTCCCTTAACTTATCCTCGCATGATTCAAGTCGATGATGGAAAAGAATTTAAAGGTCGAGTGAATCAATTATTGTTAAAACATAGAGTTACCATTAAAAGAGGCATCCCAGGAGTTCACAGATCACAGGCTTTAGTTGAAACTTTAACAAACAGTTAGCTGAAAACTTTTTCTTTTCCAGTATCACAGAGAGCTTATTGACCCAAATTCTCGCAACACAGAATGGGTTAGAAGACTCCCCTCAGTTTTGCGCGCAATGAATAATGAAGAATTTAAAGGGCTAAAACCAGTACAAGCAATCAAAAAACAAACAATAAATGTTGCTGAAGACTCCGGCACAACCAGCAAACTATTGCCGTTTGGTTTGAAAGTAAGGTACCTTTATTTGCCGGGGGAAGCAGAAGGGGACACTCGCATCGGGGCAACAGATCCAGTTTGGAGTGTTGATCCTAGAAATAAAAAGAATTGTAAAAATGAATCCGCCCGTGTATTATTTACGAAAAACTGGCACAACAAAAAAACCAGCTCCTAAAAGATCTTTTGTGAAGGAAGAACTGCAGGTAATCCCGCCAGACACAGTTCCGCTTTAATTAATTTACGGTTCTACAATGTCCATATGCATATGAAAACTCTGGATTAACAAGCACACGTTTTGTGTTTGTTCTATCTAATGACTTCTTTGTTATAACCGTTGTGTTGATCTCATGTAGATTAGATCGCAGTTTTACGTTGTCATGATGAAAAGTCTTATTGTCAAACAATGCTTCTTTATAGTTGTCATGCGATATGTTTGACTGCACAACACTGCGAGATATTCCTTTTGCTTTCTTAATGGTTTTCTCCTGGCTAGAAATACTGTACATTTTCGACCTTAACCAACATACTCCTTAATCCCCTTTCCAGATAATTCATCCTTCATCTTTCCTAAAACCTTCTTGTTGGTAATTGAATGCAAAGGCGAATCTTTAGGGTAATCGGACGTGTCGTACCATCCTGCTTGCCCTTTAGCTGCTTCTATTTCCATGTCTTTTAGATGTCTTCAGTAGGGATAATCTATAACAAAACTATCTGTATCTGTGTAAAGTACTCTGGACTCTGGATACAGGGTTTAAAGTAGTCATAAAGAAATTCTAACATCAAAAGCTTTGATAATTCTAAAACGGTAAACCCGATAAATACAGGTTTGTCCAATTTGACTTTCTTTTTTTTTCATCATTATGCCAAAAAGCTGATCATGAAATCTTCTGAAGTCCTGATAATTTGGTTTTGAAGTCAGCTTAATTGTTTTCGTTCTCTTTAGTGACCAATCTGACATTTTTTACGCTTGTGCGGATTCTCCATAGTCTTTCCAAAACAGCTGTTGTTCATCAGCTTGAAAAAGTCTTTTTCTGAAGCATCTGCGGATTTAGTTCTAGATCAGTGTTCTTCATGATGTATGGTTTCATGAACTGTTCTTGATCAAAGGCAATTATACGATGAACGGCTGTCAACTTCAAACCATGTCTTAAATAAAATTGCAGAAGTCTGTAATGGCAGACATAATTTTTTTTTGCCCCAAAGATTAGGCACAAGTTTAGGCGTTCTGTTTTCGCCATCTTCAGCTTTCTGCAGCTAACGGATAGTCATTATGCAAGTCATGGAGTTCATGGGGATATTCTAAGTCAACTTCTAGAATGTATCCACGCTGTTGATCAGGCGTCAAACTGCCCAACCACATTAATGCTTTTTGAATATTATTTGTACCTGTGTACATTTTAAAGTTACGTAATGGAAGTGATTGCGCCATTGCCCATCCATACAGATTGTTTGCATCTAAATACATGAGATAGTTAGACCTTTTACTTGGGTCATAGTTGTCTAAGTATTTGTTTTTTGCTTTACAGTAATGATGCGACACCATACTAATTCCTCCACGCAATCCGTTTTCAATCATCTGAATCATTGGTAAATCAACAATAAATCAATCTGTACTCCAGTAAACTTAAGAAAGCATCCCAACTCATCCCAGCGCAGAAATATAATGCGCGGGATCCAAACTGTAATGTTTCATGCAGGTCTTTCTATAATTTTCAAAGACGTCCGCCAACAACATACATCAGCCATCAAGTAGGAGTCATGATAGTCTCCCATCGTTTTACACTCTAACTTCTGCCACGCATCTTGAGCATGCTGGTAATCGGAATCACTGATGTCCTTTCCTCTAAGACTAAAAAAGAACGCGCCTTTAGGCGGAAGTGTATCTTCGTCAAACCTTTGCCAACTGTTCATGTACTCATAAGGGTAAACGCCCTTTCTAACAAGAGTTGGGTTAAAATATTCTTCTGTAATTGGGGCAAGACTTTAAGGACATAGCCAGCGACTCTAATGAACCCATCATGTGTTGCATAGAGTCATAAAAAGACATGTTATTTAGATTAAAACACATGTACTTTCTGATGACTGTGCAATGCATGCTACCCTGAAGGCGCTGGTTACTGCTTGCATTATAAGGTGAGAGTCGTAACCTCGCAAGTTATGAAGAATACAGGCAGCTTCCATGTCTTTGGTTCAAACTTTAGTTGAAGATTGCATTTACTGTGTGCTGCACCTCTGAACTTCCCACTAATGTGATCATGGTCTCTTACCTTCGATTCGCTACGTCTGATGAGAGGCCTAAACCACAAATCCAACAATGTGTGGCTGAGTCATACTGTTGTTGGTCTTCAGGCGTCATTATGATTTCAAATAAGTTTAGATTATTAGAACATCATTACGCACTTGCTGCATGCGCTGTAAAAATCTTTTGGCCGCATTTGGCCCCCTGTATAATTCTGGCGTTGAATGAGCGCCATCCGATCTGACGATAATGAAAGCGAATGAACAAATCTGGTGATTACTCACAAAGTCTGTTTTTGGGCGTTTCTGTGGGGTTGGTTCCTCATAAGAAACAATGAGTGATTCGAAGTCTGCGTAAACAACATATGGAGAATTTTGCAGTTTTTTCCAGTTCTTAAAACTAACTTTAACTGCCTTCTGGGGGCGTAATTAGTTCTGTATTACAGTCAACTGGGCCGATACAATGTTTCTTATGTTCAAGCGCAGCTTTATCGGATGGAATTCTTTTTTAAACATTTTCTGCAGAATTCTTGTTTGCCATGATCTTTTGAAGTATGCTTCATTAGTCTACTCATTGTGCGTATCAATGTGTAATGTGGTAGCCCCGCTGGTGAAAACATCAGTAGTAAGTCAACATGATTTTTGTCTGGTTCGCCAATCGATGGCTGTTCTTGGACACTTTAAATAGGCTGTAGATGTGTTTCCTCATCCCATGTGTAGACATTAACAGTTATTGGTTTGTTTTGTTCTTCAAACTGGTCAATTTGGGTCTATACCAACAGGAAAGGATATTCCATTGAAGTTAAGATCATTGATGTAAGGGTGATAGTTAGACCCTCCTCTGCGTTTTTTGCGGACGTAATGCAGCCTTGCGAGAACACACCACATAAAACATTTGTTGTCTGTATTCTTTATGTTTAGAACTGCTCTTTTTGCAACTAATGCTGGAGGTAGTGAAATGTAAGACTTCCTACAATTGGTGCATACTTAGCCTGTTTTAATCTGATCTCTAAGACTTCGCCCTCTGACCAACCAGAGCCTCTCATTTTGGCTTCTTCAGCGGCCACATCAAACTGTGTAAGCAGCTGGTCTGCCCAACCGGGTGTTAAGTCATTATGAGAAAGAATAGTCTGCTGTTTAGTTGAGACCCAAACTTCTAGGTTTTTTTCATTTATTGTTATATAGTCGATTAAAACAGCTAACATTACTTTAACTGGCGGGTCTATTGTTAGTTTACCCGGAACTGAGAAATAGCATGAGCAACACTTGCTGTACGTTTGCTGGATTAATGACTTCTAAATCAATATCATTCAGTGCTCTTGATAAATCTTCTTGCATTGCTTCAAACAATTCGTCTGGGCCTTCATATATCTTATCCATGCTGAGTTTCTTTTCTAACTCAAAATATTTATTTAAATCAAAAAAATAATTAATCAATATCGATGGTCTTTTTGTTTTTTAGACTCATAAACTAAAGTATAAACACCCTTTGGCGTTGTTAACGCGAGCTGTTTAGAGCAGAGTTTAATGTTTCGTTTACTTTTTTTAAACTTTCCCTTTTTTTAAATCTGTTCGGTGTCTGGCTGTTGAAAAAAACTTGTCCTTGCCTTTCTTGAAGATCAAACTTTTGTCTTTTGTAGTCATTAAAATCAGCCTGTAAACGGCTAAATTCTTCATCCTGATGTTTGAGTCAGCTAGTGCTTTATTTATTATCAGATTAAAGGAGCTAAGTTTAGCTGTTATTAGTTGAACCATGGCTGTGTGCTTTTGGAGTTTAGTTTTTATTTTTTTTGCTAGCAGCACCTACAGCTAATGAACACAGGCCAAGAGCTAAAGACAATCGCCCAGAGGTAAAGCTGCGGGTACGCCTATGCCCGTTGCTAAGAGACCAACACTCGTTCCTGCTGATGCGGCGCTTATAGTCGATGCTCCAGTATTAACATAAGTAACAGCATTAAAGACAGCATTTTGAAAGGTCTTGCTCTAGTTTTTGTTGCATTTGTGTAATGTTTGTTAATCTGAAGGTTTTTACTTCAGCAGCAGCAGAGACGACCCTGGAGTCGATGTTGCCTGCTATCTCTTCTTTAGGGACTTTGGATAATTCTGAACAGACATGCTTTTTTAAAAATGAAAAAATAATTTAGTATTTTATAGTTTCTAATCTGTTATCTTCAATGTTCAGCTGCGCATCATATAATAAAAACAAATACACGTTAAGTGGCTTGTCGGCCTCTTTTTCTTTATCAATTAGAATGTTTATTATGTTTTTAATCTCTCCTCCCACTTCCATACAACTCATTATCCTCTGTCGACCTTAGGTCAATCCATAAGCCGTATTTTGTTGTTAAATAATGATCAAGTCTAACGCTGTGAAGATGTAGATCTTTAGACACAAGGTCAACTTTTGGATTTCTACATCTCCCGCCTCCCAAACAGTTTTCTTATTTCATCAAAATGATGATAAGGTTTAAGCCCGCTAGCGTAGATTTGGTTAGGGCTGCCCTCAATTGTGCATTGCACTTTCGTTATTTAGGATTAACAAAATTTTCAGTTTGTCTTTTGAATGGTTCTTCATCTTCGCACAGCAATAAAATACCTTTAAGCGATCTTGCTGTGGCGTTAAAACTAAAATTCCATATAGTGTCTGCCCTGCTTTTGGATATGTTGAATGATGATGCACTCTTTCGTAATATATTGCTAATCTTGACTTATATTGTTGCTCAATCAGCCCTGCTAATTTATCGTTGCTAACAACGTCAAACTCTAACGAGATGTCAGAAATGCTGTACTTTGCTTCGGTGTCTGATGATTTGATAACACGTTTGTATTCATTAAAAGTTAGTTCATATGTCAATCTATCTTTTAACGCTCCTTGAAAGTATGGGGCATGCGCTTTTAACAACTCAAAATCTAAGGGTATGGAAAAGGGGATTCCCATACGCATAACTTACAGCTAAAGCCTTTTTGCTGCTTTTTGCATCTGCAGGGACTTCGGCGTCTATTCTAAAATTTTAGTGCTTCTTCATTTTCGATTCCTTGAAATGCAAGATCCTCCCTTTCATTCGCGGTTAGCCATAGATCAGAATAGGTTAAAAATATGTCTGCATTGTGTAAAGAAAATACTTCTTTCCCCTCAAGTTTTATAGAAATTTTCTTAACGATTGCCCGCCCCAAATTCTGGACAACTGTCCTGTTTGGGTCTGTTTCTGATTTGAGTTCTATTTTGAAAGTAAGTCGCGCAGAGCCTGGCACAATCACATCATCCGCTCCTAGGTCTGGAAATCTGACAGTAAGAATTTGATCCGCATCAATAGTAGATGGATTATTTGGAACAGTAATATTCCGTTTATTTCCCTGCACGCCTCGGGGCTCTTTCAGTTTTCTATGCGGGTTGAGAATTGAGCCATATATTTGTGACATTTTTTATAAAACAAAATAAAAAATTAATTATTTAAAAACATGGCGGGAATTAACTATGAAGAGTTAGCTATTTCAGATGCTGGAGACAACATGGGTGATGAAACGGCTCCTTTGATACAACATCGCTCAACGCTCTCATTGCGGCATGAATTAACAGAAGTGCGGTCGGAGCATTTTACAAAAGTTTAGATATAAAACCTCCCCAATTTATAGACCCTAATGATTTTGAACTAAAAGATGGCCATTTGTTGTAAAAATCGGCCCCGACCGAGAACAACTTTTTCAGCTTACAGATAAACGAAACCCATCAAGGTTTCTACGTATGAATACAATTAAACAAAGGCTCAGTGCGGAAGATCGAAATCGCCTAGGCATTGTTCTTAATCCAAAATTAGATAGGGAAGCAGCTGATAAACTTCAAAACATGCAACAAGAACTCCCAACAGTTCCCCAAAACATAGAACTTCAAGATTTAATTCCAATAGCAGACAAAATAACAAATGTAACAGAAGAAGCAAAACCAGTTTTTCAGAAGAAACAGCATTAAAAACAATTAATGATCCCCCAATACCCCCGCAAGAATTTGGGGCCATTAATCGTACTGTAAGAAAAATTAGAGGCGAATTAACAGACAATTTAGCAAAACTAGGTGAACTAGATGAGCATATAAAAAGAGAAAAAGAAAAACTCGTTGAGGCTGATGACTCCATCGTAGGGCGTGAGATTAAAGAAAGAATAAAACAAAGACTAAAAAATCTTGAACAAGAAAGATCAGCAAGACTAGAAGTGCTGACTACTAACCGAGATCAATTACGAACTCAAGTGAATAGAATAAGAGAAACTATCGAAAAAATTTTATATGAAGACACAACGCTAGCAGAACGAATAAGAACATTGTTTAGAGAGCAAGGAGTCACATTGGCAAGCGTTATAACGGCCTTAGGATTTGCAATAAGTACATTGGTGATGGCTATTACAGGCGGTGGTGGAGGCAAAGTTCAGTGCCTCCATCGCCATCTCCTGATAAATCATGGGTAAAAAAACAACTTGATCATCTTGTGAGTTTATTAAAAAAATTAGCTGGAAAGCTATAGACTCTTTACCTGGTATATTAGGGAGTGTTATTAGCTGCTTTTGTCTACTGCAAGCAAAGTAGTTGGTTTTAATGGCCGAGCACTTATGGGCATTAGTTCTCTTAATAGTTGGGTTAATATTTAGTAAGATAAAGAAGGAGTAATCCTAGGCCAGTTAATCCAACAACTAGCGCTGTCTTTTCATATTCATGGTCATTATTTTGTTTGACTTCAACAGTCTTTGGGCTTTGGACCTTGAGGATTGGATGACTTAATCTTGGGTGTTTTTTTTTTTTTTTTATTGTTTTCAATATTACTGGCCCAGAATTTATGTCGTTTTTTTCCGACCTTCTGTTCATTGCCTGCCTTAATGATTTCATTGTTGTAGTTTATTATTATTCCTACCTGGAGTCTGAGGTCAGAAGGCAGCATGTATAAACCAGTGCCAACAGCAAAGTCTACTTTCGATCTTGCGTATTGTAAAACATCTTGGTACCTTTGAATACTTAAAGATACATCAACTGTAGAATTAATAGCGTCCTCTAAATTTGCTAAGTATTGTTTTTGTGCATCCAAACCAGTAGAAGAATCAGTTATGCTCGATCTCGTTTGTGCTTGCGAACCTAGCAAACACCAAACATAAGTACGAATAGAGTCGTTTTTCGTTCTATTCCTGCTTCAGTTAGGCCCTTAGAAGTGTCTAAGATAAATGTTGTCCATGCTGTTTTATGCTCTTGCTCTATGGACCCGAGGTGAACAGTTGTACCTGAAGAGAAAGATGTGTAAGGAGGATTCCCGTCATATTTATACTTTCTGTGCACGCCCCAAAAATAAAGGGTGCCTAAACCATGATTAAGATCTGACTTTTGTCTAAAGTCTTCCTTAACATTAATATTGAATTCGTTACAGATTTTTTCAAAAGCTTTCATGTCTATTCTATTGCTGAATGGATTAAACGTTTTGTCATTTGGTAATGGTGCTTGCAGTTCAGTCAAAATACGTCTGAAGGTGTAATAAAAATGAAATCTGTACACTGACCTCACCAAAGGATCAGGATGATTTAGATGATCAGCATACGACACTCCACATCCAGTTGATGCACAAAACACGGCAAAGTTTAACTGGTTCTGATAAAACTGCATCGGATGACTGAACCACACTTTTGGGATGTAGTCTTTTTTAATAGGGGGGTTAAGATATCTGCTTAATGGAGTACTCACCTTTTTATGAAAAGAGTCAGTCTGGGTCACAAAAATGACAAAAGTATCAGTTGTTATATTTTTAAGTTTGTAGTGCGGCCCAACAGAATATTTTGCATCAGTATATTTAAACGCACTCATTTTATTTCGTTTAAAAAATGTTTGTAACAAAACAACTCAAGACCGACCTTCGTTTTTAGAACATGCTATTGATAACAATTGTGGAAGCAGAATGGTCGCACTCCACGAAATATTCTACAAAGTCGTATGGTTTAATATAAGTGAATCCAAGGAGAATAATAAGATTCTAAAAGTTGACAAAACAGGAGACAAAATTAGCCAGTTAACAATACCTGATGGTTATTACGGGTTTTGCTCACTAAAAGAAGCAATGAGTAACTTCGACATTACTCTCAAACTTAACAATGCAAATCTAAAAACAATGTTAACATTCAAGCCTGAAGAAGAAGCAGGTTACTATTTTGATAAAGAGCTGGCTAAAATGTTAGGCTTTGCAGCTGGCGTTCATAAATTTAGAGTTACACCAGACAAAACTACTTATGAGGGAAAAAATCCGCTCGATCTTGCATTACATTCATTACTCTATGTTCATTTGGATGAGCTAAGCACTGATGAAAACTTACATGATGGAAGGCCCTCTACTGTTTTAAGAGCTCTTCCGTCAGGGAAAGCTGCATATTGCGATTATGAAATTATACAATTCCCTAATTTACAGTTTAAAAGATTAGTTTGTGGGAGGGTTGGATCATTTAATATAAAAATCAAAGACAAAACGGGAAAGTTGTAAAATGTGATAACCTGCACATTGTTTGGAAATAAAATAATAAACTGTACTAAAAAATGTCGCGGGGGCCAGAAGAACCAGGAGTTACATTGGCGCCTGTAAGGTGTATAACTTTAGAATTAAAAGACCTTGCAGACGTTGCGGACTTTGAACAGAACGGTGAGATAGGCACTTTGTATGGTTTGAGTACACTAAAGATGGTGATTTATAAACGCAAAGAGGTTGGCGACAACAAAAAGTTTCCTAAACTAGAGCAACTGCGCAATGTAGAAGCAAATAATGCTGGCCAGTATGAATATAAAATAGTTCGAAAACCTGACAGCAAATGGCACTTAGAACCATATTTAGAATGGGACATAAAATTTGAATTCATAAGCCCATTTACATTTTTTGGCCGTCAAAAAAGTTTCAGAAAAGCATTCAACTCAGGTCCTTTACATGTAAGTCTTATGCCTGAGGACAATAGTCGGAAAGAGATTGAAATAAAGCCGTATGGGAAAAAACAGTACATCCTCCACAGAAAAGAAACGGTTTTAAAGGATGCTTCTACAAAATTACAGTTCATTCCGCAAATGAAATTAGGAGACACGTTCACAATGATATTTGAAATTTCTGTCTTAAAAGATGTGGAGAGGGATGGGGTTGTGGGCGTTAGTGACGTCCTTCTAAAAGGAATTCTAATTAGCTGGCAAAACTTAGACGTTGACAGTCTTAAAGTTACTGTCGTCGTTCTTTACGATGGTGGGGGGATTAAGGTCGTTACAAACCAGTGACAAAATTAATATTAGTCTAAATAGAAACAATCTTACAGCACTGAATTGGATTAATCTTACACATTTAGACCTTATAGGATTTTATTATACTGAACAAGTTTTGACAGAGAGCATGATAAAAACAATAACTGGATTAGATTAAATTCTAGTATAAAACTATGGAGCAGTTAAACTTTATGATAAAAACCCCTCATTGTTCATTGATTTGTGGACAGACTGGTTTTGGAAAACAATATTTGCCCTCGACCTATTACAAACAGTTTATCGCTATAATTTGATCATATTGTGATTTTCTGCCCAACACTTAAATGGAACAAAGCATATCATGATAGAAGGTTTATATGGGCAGATGATGAAATATATTTAGTTAATCCTAGCAATAACTAAGTGAGTGTTTAGAACAGTTTTATAAACTGTTTGAAGGAACGCAGACACTATTATTATAGATGACTGTTCGGCAGAAAGAGACATAGTTAAAAAGAGAAACACTTTATCAAAACTAGCTTTTAGTGGAAGACATGCTAGGATAAGTGTGTGGATTTTATGTCAAAAATATAACTCAGTTTTAAAAGACTTTAGAGAACAGTTAAAGACTGTAGTTTTATTTCACATGAAAGACAGAGACTCATTTGAAGAATGTTTGCGCGAAAATGATGTTATTGAAAATGATCAGGAAAAACATAGGATTAAGCAAAAACTGAAATCTGAAAAGTTAGTAAATTAGTATTGAAAACGGAAAACCCCTACACAGTATGTTTGTTTGTAGATAATCGTTATTTTTTTGGTTATTGAAGTCTTACTTGTCAGAGAACTAATAAATATTCATTCTGGCGTCACCCGGTCGAATCTGGTTGAGACCGGGTGAGCCAGAATGAATATTTATTAGTTCTCTGGGCGCCATCGACAGACCAGACTGCAATGGGCTACGCAACACAGACACTAGACACTGAGGAACCCATTGGCGACACGTCTGGTTCTCGGATGAGTCACAGTTTCTGCTGCAGCGCCATGACAGGAGGCGAAGGGTTTACCGCCTGTTAATGAACGCAACCAGCAGAACTGCGTCGACGAGGCACCTCCGCATGGTGGCGGCAATGTCATGGTATGGGGGCCATCAGCAACACAGGCAGGAGCCAGCTGGTGCGCGTGGAAGGTCACCTGACAGCCAGCAGTACGTCCAGGTCATTGTTCAGCCACACGTCCTGCCTCTAATGGCCACTCCCAGGGCCGTGTTCCAGCAGGACAACGCCAGGCCCCACACAGCACGCCTGACAACAGCCTTCTTTCCCGCCAACAACATCAACACCCTGGCCTGGCCCTCTCTTTCCCCCGGGATTTGAATCCTATTGAGCACGTTTGGGACGTTTTGGACAGACGCCTGAGAGTGAGGGCCAACGCCCCAGCGACTCCAAATGACTGTTCCGGGCATTGCAGGCCGAGTGGGCGGCCATCCCACAGCAGACAATCAGGAACATTATTGCTTCATTGGCCCGCAGATGCCAGGCTACCATTGCAGCCAGAGGGGGTCACACCCGTTACTGACTTTGGAAGGGGCCCTGCCGATTTTCCCTGGGGGTCTGGGGCTGGTTCTTTACCACAGCATTGCAGGGGAGACTTCTGTCCTACTGATGACCTGTTTTTGTCATTTTCACATTAAACGTGTTGTCACACTGAGCTTCAATAAATTGTGTTTCAAATCGGCAGCTTGGCATTTTGCGTTTCTTTTTTTGAACAGTATACGTAAATAAACAGACAGAGATGAAAAAATAAAGACAAAATTTGATTAAGATTTTCCGTTCAAAATCTACTCAATCCGAACCAGACAAACGTTGTCTGTAGGGCCAGAAGTCAAAAGGACAAAACATCTGTTTTTAACCATGTACTGGTAGTCCCCTTTTTCTTTCTTTTCCAGGCGCCGTAAATAGTAACGTTCTTTGATTGGTCCTTTGATTGGCGCAAAATTCAAATTCTCTGGTGCAGGACAGCGACAAGAACGTCTATGAATTACTAACGGCAGTAAGTAGACCTTCAATGGCCAGAAATGCTGATAACGTTGACAGTATCGAGCAGGTTCACAAGATGAAGGCGAATGTATAATCCTGGCCCCACTGTGATCCGGGAATGGGCTTCCTGTTGGACACTAACAGATATTGGGCTTGGTCAGTATGCAGGAGAGAGAGAGAGAGAGAGAGAGAGAGAGAGAGAGAGAGAGAGAGAGAGAGAGAGAGAGAGAGAGAGAGTATGTGTGCGTGCGCGTGCGGGCGCACGCAATGTGTTTGTGTATCACAGAGAAGAGAGAGAGAGAGAGAGAGAGAGAGAGAAAAGAGAGAGAGAGAGAGGAGAGAGAGAGAGAGAGAGAGAAGAGACACTGACACTGACACAATTTTATTGCCATTAGCAAAATGCCCTGTTGGCAAGGGGTATCATGAGTCATATCTAGCCATAGCAGCTCATAACAGCGACTATACAGGAAACCAGTGCAAAACCTTCCTTTGTGATGCTACGAGTACTCCTTGACATATAAGTGCTACAAAAGAAAGATCAATGAATCAAACACTCACCAATTCACATGAACATACACATATGCACACACACACGTACACACACACACACACGCACGCACGCACGTACGCACACACTCTCACACACACACACAAGCACATACGCGCGCGCGCACACGCGCCCCGCGCGCACACGCGCGCGCGCGCACGCGCGTACCCCCCCTCCCCCACACACACAAATACACACGCCACGCATGTAAGGCACGCTCAAATGCAAGCGCATGCGCGCACGCCTACACAATATACCATTGACGTAGACGATCAGGTTATGAGCAAAACTACTGAGGCAATGTATCTTTAAGGAAGCGATCCTCTTACTCTTTCGTGATATGCTTTTTACGAAATGTACTCGCTTCTGCGACATACTTCGCAAATTTACTACAGTTTTTTCGTGTTCACTTGCTAAAATCGCTACTAAATCTCTTTTTTGACCAACTGATTCATTGAAAATGTGCATCCTCTACGGATATTGGCGTATGCAGCACAATCAAACAAAAATGTACTTCATTCTCAACACTGTCTCTTTCTGCACACACAGGACAAGATTTATTATTTGATTTTCGTACATTTTTGGTTAGCGCCGAGAGCGAGCGTTCTGGTTCGAAATCTTGCTAAACTATATTTATGCCATTTATGCGTTACAATTTTAAGATATTTCTCTGCTTCGAGGTTGCTTTTAAATGAGAGAAACCAGTCGTATTTATCATTTCCATCCATGCCAGCATGCCAGTTTTGTTTATAAGAACAAATTAAACGGTCCTTTAATTCTGAAATGAATTCTGCTTTATTACCGACTCCTTGTGACAACCAAACTATGCCAAAACCATTCTCTGGGCAATATTTTTCTTAACATAGGAAACCCAGTTGAAATTTTCCATTTTCATGTTGCAGCATGAGCATTTCATACGCCTGACTGCAGAGTCTGGTTATTGGTAGGCTTGCTAATTTCAACCAGTATTCAATACATCTAACATAAGTGGCAATGAAGAAAGGGTATTGTCCACTTTCACCGTAAACCATTTTTATTTGATGCGTGCAGGGTACGTGCATGATACGCTTTATTGCATAGGTATGAACCTTTTCCATTTCCAATGTTATCCAGCATGCCCCAAACTTCTGATGCATATATCAAAATAGGCTGTATCTGTGCATTCAAATAATTTCCAAAATAGATTTACATCATCGGAGTTCAATTTCTTCATAGTCTCAAAATATCTATGAAAACCTCTCTTTCCTTTTCTGCACATCTCAAACCAGCCACTTTTCTCAAGCTTAACTTTGTTGTGAAAAACATCCCAAGGTATTTATAGCTACTTGTCACTTTAACTTCCTCCCACCATAAACCATCTTTCATCTTTCATATTTTGACAAGTAACCGCCATTCCTAAAAACCATTACATTAGTTTTGTTTAGATTCACTGTTAATTTCAATCTATCTGATTCCCTTTTCAAAGTGTCTAATTGATTCTGTAGACCAACAGGCGTATCTGCGAGGAGAATAATATCATCAGCGAAAAGCATCAGAAATAAGTCAGCAGCACCAGGTATCATTTGTATTCCATGTTTCCCTCCCCCCGATATCTCTATCGCTAATTCATTTATGAAAAATGTAAACAACAGTGGGCTAAGCAGACACCCTTGTTTCACTCCCAGGGGCAGCTGAAATAATCGGTATAAGCTCCTTTCTCTCGGACACATGCAAGAACAGACTCATACATTCCATGAACAGCTGCATACAACTTCCCATTTACACCATTTTCCCTCAGAATATACCACAGAACATTTCTGTTGACTGAAACGAAAGCTTTCTGGAAATCAATAAATGCAACATACAATTTAGATTTTGTTAGTAAATATTTTTGTACTAAGGCGTACAGAGTGAATATGTGGTCTACTGTACTGTTTTGGATCGAAATCCAGCCTGTTCTTCTGTTATTTTCTTCTCTCTCTCTGCCCATACTTTTAATCTTTTGTTGAGTATATGCTATACATTTTACTAATAACATTTGTCAGTGCAACGCCTCGATAGTTATCAGGATTGTTACAATCACCTTTCTTATGAAGAGGAACAATTATGGGTTTGGACCAAGATTCTGGAAAGATTCCCTTATCAAACACCAAGTTGAAAAGATTAACCAAGAAATCAACTACAAAAGAGTTAGCACATTTGAACATTTCTCCACTACTTTGTCAGGTCCAGCACTTTTTCCACATTTGATGTGTTTTATACTGTTCAAGGACCTCATCTCTTGTTATCTGATCATTAAACAGTGGTTCATCAGTATTTTGGATACTTTGTTCTTCGCTATCTATATCTGCATGAAAATCTTCAAAATTGTTATTACATCCATTAAATACACTATAGAAATGTTCATACCATTGTTGCGAGCTGATTTTATTATAAATTACCGATTTTTTACTAATCGATCGAATGGTGGACCAGAACAATTTAGGGTCGTGAAAAAGATGTTTTTAACTTATTAATTCGTTTTTCATCAAAGTCTTTTCTTTTATCTTTTTCAGTGAATTATAGTCTTTCCTTTCCCCGACGTAGGTTGCTTTATGTTCTGTCTTCAATTCTTTGGTTTTGGTTCTTTGATATCGTTTCAGACACCTTTTCACAACTTTTTTCTTTTTATCGCACTCATAATCAAACCAATCGCTCTCTTCTTTCTTCCGTTTTCCCTTAGTCCTTACCATACATGCAGCGGCACTGTGCAAAGCTTTCACAAAACATTCTACACCAGTGTTTATTTTCCACATGAAGACACTCTGTAGCTTCGTTACAGCACTGTTTAAACTCATCTGAATCTAGTTCCTCTTTGTAGATCACGGCGTGTTCATCAGACCAAATAATGCATTTTTCTGTACAAGATACTGGAAGTTCTTGTTTTACGTTAACGTTACCTGTTTTCCATTTTAACTCTAGCGGTAGATGCCAGGAGAACAAACAATCGCCCACTTTCATTCTGCAGTTACTTAGTAACTCTTTAGTGACAATGAAATAATCAATTATGCTACTGCCATTAGGTGACACAAATGTAAACTCTCCTTTCGAATCGTCCAACATGTACCGTTTAGAATTTCCAAGTCAAACATGAAACACAGATCTAACAAAGATTTGCCAAACTTATTTACACCATGAGTCTTTAGAACAGCGCTTTAACACATCATTTTGCATCATCATTTTCATTATCATCTTCAATACCACAATCTTCATCACAAGAATTATCACCATCACAGATATCAACATTATAAACACCATCCTCATCAACATCACAACTTCTTCATCCTCACTATCATCTCCCGGAGTGAAATTTAACATATTCTCCACTTTCGGCTGTTGGCGTCCAGTCCTTGCATTCAAATCACCGCATAACATGATATTTACAATCCTTATTTTCTGTATTTCTAACATAATGTCTTCAAGAATCAAGATTCCATCTTAATTGCATGGTTATTATATACTGGCCCTCCCTCTGGTACCACATGCAATCAATAGCACGTCCCTGGTTGTATTGAACAATGTTTTGCTAACATTTAAGACTATCATGTTAGCACAATTTACACTGACCTGCGTAACATCCATTTTATATATTTTCTTCACCATTAACAACACCCCACCTGAGTTACGACCCTTATGTGATAATTTCTTTGCTGGAGCATGAAATTTCACAAAATCATTAAAAACACCAGAAAAATCAAACTTTTCATTAACAAATGTCTCAGTGAGGCACACAAAATCGAAATCATTTACATAATTTATGAACGAAACATCACTAAGTTTATTCCATAAATTTTCTATATTATAATTAAGAAATGTCAATCCCTTTTTTCCCGATAGTCTGGCCTGTCCTATTTTGAAGTGCTTTTTGATCTCAACGATCTCCCACAGGCATCTTTAGTCAGATAAGTATTCATTCCAGTTTGTCTTCTCGTCCCCACCCCTCGTCCTGCACCGTGCGTGGCCACCCCTTCCCCCCTGTCCACACCGTGATCCACTGGAGGGGGTTTTCCTGTCCGCTGCACCACGTACACTCTGGGATACGGCCCCCGCCACAGGATGATGTGCACTCCGGCTGTGGTCAGGCACAAGGTCACCAGGTCGTGCTCTGCCACTCGACACAAGAGTCGATGTAGGAGAACGCACGCTCGGAGATCCCGCACAACTATGCGTCGGTGTCACGGCTGGTTGACTACGGGTTCCGC
>CM031604.1:8998376-9018353 GCA_018398815.1 Conus ventricosus | reverse complement strand
CGCCTGTAATAGCAACACCGTGTCTTATTGCAAACCCAAGCGTTATAACGTTTCCCATGTGACCCTGCTCTCTAAACAATGTTTTATTCGTTCTGCTAGTGTCGTGTCTTCATATAAAATTTTTTCGATAGTTTCTTATTCTTTCACTTGATTTCGAAATTGGTCTCGTTAGTAGTCAGCGCTTCTAGTCTTGCTGACTTTCTTGTTCAAATCTTTTGCTTGGTCTTATTCTTTCTTAATATCAGGCCCTAAGTTGGCGTCATCAGCCTAAAACAGTTTTTCTTTTTCTCTTTTTATATGCTCATCTAGTTCACCAGTTTGCTAAATTGTTTGTTAATTCGCCTCGATGCTTCTCAAAGCATGATCAAGGGCCGCTATTTTTTTCGCATGGGAGGGGCGAGTCGTGATAGTCTTTAAATGCTGTTTCTTCTGAAAAACTGGTTTCTGCTCTATTGCATTAATTATTCATCTGCCGTTTAAATTTAATTCTTCAAGTTCCATGTTTTGTATTTGGTTAGCTGTTGGGAGTTCCTGCAGTGTGTTTTGAAGTTTAGAAACTGCCTCCGCCCTAATTTCGTCTAACAAGACCAAGGCGATTTTGGATCTTTCACACTGAGTCTTTGTATAATTGTACCTTGGGCTAAAAATTTTGATGGGTCGGTTTAGTTGTAAGCCGAACAAGTTGCCCTTGATCGTTTTTTTTACAGACAAAGATCATTTTTTTAATTCAAAATCATTGGGTCTATAAATTCGGGGGGTTCTTGGCCTAAACTTCGAAAAATGATTTAACCTTACTTTCTGTTAATTCATGCCGCATTGAGAGCTTTTGAGCGATGTTGTATTAAAGGGATCATTTCACTCATGTCGTCTCCGGGATCAAAAACATCATAATCTTCTTCATCTTCATTCCTGCCATGTTTTTAAATAATTAATTTTTATTTTGCTTCATAAAAATGTCACAAGCACAGGGCCCTCGATTCTTGACCCGCATAAAGACTGAAAGAACCCTTTGGCGTGAAGGGAAATAACGGGCTATTACTGTTCCAAATAATCCATCTACTATTTATGCAGATCAAATTCTTACTGTCAAATTTCCAGACCTAGAGCAAATGACTGATTGTGCCAGGCTCGCGCGTCTTACTTTCAAAATAAACGCTCGCTCAAAAAACAGACCCAAAAAGACAGTTTTACAGAATCTGGGCGGGCAATCGTTAAGAAAATTTCTATAAAACTTGAAGGGGAAAATAAAATTTTCTTACACAATGCAGACAAATTTTTAACCTATTCTGATCAAAGGCTAAAACCGGGACTGAAAAGGGGTGACTTTTGCGTTTTAAGGAATAGAAAATGAAGAAGCATAAAACATAGAAATAGGTGCCGCAGATTTCTAAAGACGGCAAAAAGTTTGTGGCTGTAAATTTTGCGTTTGGAAATCGCTTTTCCATTCCCTTAGATTTTGAGTTGTAAAAGCGCATGCCCATACTTTCAAGGAGCATTAAAAGACAGATTGTCATATGAACTAACTTTAATGAAAACAAACGGTTATCAAATCATCAGACACCGAAGCAAAGTACAGCATTTCTGACATCTCGTTAGAGTTTGACGTTGTAAACAACCCTAATTTAGCAAGGCGATTTAACAACAATATCAGTCAAAATTAGCAATATATTACGAAAGATGATTCATCAACAACATATCCTAGAAGCAGGGCAGACACTATATGGAATTTTAGTTTTAGCGTCTCACAAGATCGCTTAAAAGGGATTTTATTGCTGTGTGAAGATGAAGAACCATCAAAAGAGGAATGAAAAGTTTTTTAATCCAAAAATAACGAAAGTACAATGTTCGATTGAGGGGATCCTAACCAAAACTATGCTAGCGGGCTTAAACCTTATCAGCATTTTGATGAAAAAAAGAAAACGTTTGGAGGTGGGAGTGTAGAAATCCAACAGTTGACCTTGTGGCTAAAGATCTACACCTTCACAGTGTAAGACTTGATGATTATTTAACAACGAAATACGGTTTATGGATTGACCTAAGTCAACGAGGATAATCAGTTACATGAAGCGGGAGAACTGTGAGAGACGTAATAAACATTCAAATTGATAAAGAAGAAGAAGCCGATAAACCGCTTAATGTACATTTGTTTTTAATATATGATGCGCAGCTGAATATTGAAAATAACAGATTAAAAGATATACAATACTAAATTATTTTTATTTTATAAAAAGCATGTCTGTTCAGGTTTATCCAAATGTGCCACAGCGCCGCCAAAAGAAGGATAGTAGAAAGCCTAACATAAAAACCTTCAGATTAACCAAAATTACACAAATGCAACAAAAACTAAGCAGACCTTTCAAAATACAGCAAAACCAAACGAAGGTATTCTGCTGCCTTTAATGCTGTTACTATGTTAATACTGGAACATCAACTATAAGCTGCTCTATCAGCAGGAACGAGTGTTGGTACTCTTAGCAACGGGCATAGGCGCACCCGCAGCTTTACCTCTAGGAGGTTTGTCTTTAGCTCTCGCCTGTGTTCATTAGCTGTAAGTGCCGGCTGGCAAAAAATTAAAAACTAAACTCCAAAAGCACACAGCTATGGTTCAACTAATAACGGCTAAACTTAGCTCGTTCAAACTGACAATAAATAAAGCGCTTGTGACTCAAACATCACGGATGAAGAATTTAATCGTTTACAGCCGATTTTGATGACTACAAAAGACAAAAGTTTGATCTTCAAAGAAGGCGGGGCAAGTTTTCCTCAACACCAGACGCCGAGAAAGATAAAAAAGGAATGTTTTAAAAAAAGTAAACGAGACATTAAACTCTGTCTAAAACAGCTCACAAAACAACAACGAAGGTGTTATACTTTATTTATAGTCCAAGCACAAAAAGACCTTTGATATTGATTCTGATTAATATTTTTTTTAATAAATATTTTGAGTTAGAAAAAAAAACTCAACATGGCTAAGATATATGAAGGACCAGACAATTTTTTGAAGGAATGCTCGAGAGAGACGTTTATCAAAAGCACTGAATGATATTGATTTAGAAGTCATTGATCCAACAAACGTACAGGCAAACGTTGTTCATGCTATTTCTCAAGTTCCAAGTAAACTAACAATAGACCCGCCAGTTAAAGTAATGTTAGCTGTTTTAATCGACAATGTAACAATAAATGAAGAAAATCTAGAAGTCTGGGTCTCAACTAAACAACAGACTATTCTTTCATCATAACGACTTAACACCCGTTGGGCAGACCGAACTGCTTTCACAGTTTGACGCTGCCGCCGAAGAAGCCAAAAGAGAGGCTCTGTTGTCAGAGGGTGAAGTCTTAGAGATCAGATTAAAAAAAGTCTAAGTATGGCCCGATTGTTGGCAAGGCTACATTCCGCTACCTCCAGCATTGGTAGCGAAAAAACAGTTCTAAACATAAAGGAATACAGACAACAAATGTTTATGTGGTGTGTTCTCGCAAGGCTGCATCACTTGCTAAAAAAAAGCAGAGAAGTATCTAACTATCACCCGTACATCAATGATCTTAACTTAGTGGGGTGTCCTTTCCTGTTAGTGTAGACCAAATTGATCATTTGAAGAGCAAAACAAACCAATAACTGTCAATATCTACACATGGGATGAGGAAACAAATCTACACCGATTAAAGTGTCCAAAACAGCCCAACAAATTTGGGGGCCAGACAAAAATCATGTTACTTACTACTGATGCTTTCGCCAGCGGGGCTACCGCATTACACATTGATTTGAACAAAGAGTAAACTAATGCAGCATGCTTCAAAGAATGGCATAAAACAATAATTCCTGCAGAAAATGTTAACAAGAATGCACATCTTTCAGCCCGCAACGAACATAAGAAACATTGTATCGCCCAGTTTGACTGAATACAGAACTAATTACGCCCCCAGAGGCAGTAAAGTTAGTTTAAGAACTGAAAGCGGCTGCCAAACAATCCATACGTTGTTTCGCCAGACTCGAATTCAACTCATTGTTCCTTATGAAGGCCCAGCGCCACAAAAACTTCGAAAACGTCTAATAGTAATCATCAGATATGTTCATGCCTTCATTATTGTCAGTCGATGCGTTCAGTCAGAGCCAGTATTATTTCAGGCCAAATGCTGCAGAATACTTCTAGAACGCATGCAGCAAGTGCGTAATGGACTGTTCTAATAATCTACACTTATCTGAAATCATAATGACGCCTGAAGACCAACAACAGTATGACTCATCCACACATTGTTTGATGTTGTGTTAGAACTCAGTGAGGAAGCCTATCCAACAGGTGCCTTAGCGGCCAGCGGGAAAATGAGACCATGATCACATTATCGGAAAGTCAGATGAGCAGCGCACAGTAAATGCAATCTTCAACTAAGATTGATCCTAAGACAAGAAGCTGCTGAATTCTATCACAACTTTGCGAGGGGGGAGGTTATGACTCACACCCTATAATGCAAGCAGTAACCAGCGCCTTCAGGGTAACATGCATTGCACAGTCACAGAAAAGTACATGTGCTTTAATCTAAATAACATGTCATTTTATGACTCTAATGCAGCACATGAGGATGCATTAGAGTCGCTGGCTATGTCCTTAAAGTCCTGCCCAATAACAGAAGAATATTTTGACTCACTCTGTTAGAAAGGGCCTTTACCCCCTTATGATACATGAACATGGAATGGGGGGGTCGAAATACACTTCCAACCTAAAGGCGCGTACGTTTCTAGTCTAGAGAAAGACATCAGTGGATTCTGATTACCCACATGCTCAAGAGCTGTGCAGAAGTATAGAGTGTATAACCGATGGGAGACTACATGATCATACTTGATGGCTGATACATGTTTGTTGCGGATATTTTTGAAAACTCGCTAATGAAAGACCTGCATAAAACATTATAGCCTGATCCCGCGCATTACAATTCTCTGCGCACCGGGATGATTTGGGAACT
Source organism: Conus ventricosus (assembly GCA_018398815.1). Lineage (NCBI taxonomy): Eukaryota > Metazoa > Mollusca > Gastropoda > Neogastropoda > Conidae > Conus > Conus ventricosus. The sequence goes on along the minus strand of CM031604.1, from coordinate 9,013,394 downwards.
TTCTTAAAGTTTTACTGGAGTACAGATTGATTTATTGTCTGACCTCCAATGATTCAGATGATTGAAAACGGATGCGTGAGGAATTAGTATGTGGCGTCCGCTTCATTACAGTAAAGCAACACAATACTTGGCACTACTAAGAGTCCCACTAAAAGGTCTAACATCTTATAATTTAGATGCAAACATTCTGTATGGAGGGCAATGGCGCAATCACTTCACTTACGCAACTTTAAAATGTACACAGCGGCGATCGCGAATAATATTCAAAAGGCATTAAAGTGGTTGGGCAGTTAACGCCTGATCAACAGCGTGATACATTCTAGAAGTTGACTTAGAATATCCTCATGAACTCCAATGACCTACATAATGACTACCATTACAGCAGAAAGTCTAAAGATGGATCCAAGAGAGCCACCTAAACTTGTGCCTAATCTTCGAGGCAAAAAAAATTATGTCTGTCATTACAGACTTCTAAAATTTTTATTTAAGACATGGGTTGAAGTTGACAGCATTTCATCGCATAATTGCTTTGATCAAGAACAGTTCATGAAACCATACATATGAAGAACACTGATCTCAGAACCAAATCCGCAGATGTTTCAAAAAAAAGGACTTTTTCAAGCTGATGAACAACAGCTGTTTTGGAAAGACTATGGAGAATCCGCACAAGCGTAAAGATGTCAGATTAGTCACCAGAGAGAACGAAGCAATTAAGCTGACTTAAAAAACCTAATTATCGGGACTTCAGAAAAATTTCATGATCAGCTTTTTGGCATAATGATGAAAAAAAGAAAGTCAAATTAGACAAACCTGTATTTATTGGTTTACTGTTTTAGAATTATCAAAGCTTTTGATGTTAGAGTTTCTTTATGACTACTTTAAGCCCTCGTATCCTGGTCCAGAGTATTTTTACACAGATACAGATAGTTTTGTTATAGATACCCCTACTGAAGACATCTATAAAGACATGGAAACCGAAGTGGCTAAAGGAGCGAGTGGATGGTATGACACGTCCGATTATCCTAAAGACTCGCCTTTACATTAAATTTAAATAACAAGAAGGTTTTAGGAAAGATGAAGGATGAATTATCTGGAAAGGTGATCAAGGAGTTTGTTGGTTTAAGGTCGAAAATGTACAGTATTTCGAGCCAGGAGAAAATCTTAAGAAAGCAAAGGGAATATCTCGCCTTTTGTGCAGTCAAACATATTGCATGACAACTACAAAGAAGCGTTTTTTTGGGACAATAAGACTTTTCATCATGACAACGTAAAACTGCGATCTAATCTACATGAGTTTCAACACAACAGTTGTAACAAAAAAGTCGTTAGATAAAAACAAACACAAAACGGTGTTTGTTAATCCAGAGTTTTCATATGCATATGGACATTATAGAACCGTAAAATAATTAAAGCGGAACTGTGTCTGGTGGGATTATCTGCATTTCTTCTTTCAAAAAAGATCTTTGAGGAGCTGGTTGTTTTGTTGTGTCAGTTTCTCGTAAATAATACATGGGCGGATTCATTTTTACAATTCTTTTTATTTCAAAATGGAAATCAATACTCCAAATTGGATCGGTTGCCTGATGCGAGTGCCCCCTTCTGCTTCTCCCGGTAAATAAGGTACCTTACTTTTAAACCCAACGGTAATAGTTTGCTGGGTGTACGGGAGTCTTCAACAACATTTATTGTTTTTCTTTTGATTGCTTGTACTGGTTTAGTCCTTTAAATTCTTCATTATTCATTGCGCGCAAAAACTGAGGGCAATCTTCTAACCCATTCTTGTGTTGCGAGAATTGTCAATCAGCTCTCTGTGATACTGGTAGGAGAAAATGTCTTTCGGCTAACTGTTTGTTAAGTTTTCACTAAAGCCGTGATCTGTGAACTCCCGGAATGCCTCTTTTAATGGAAACTCTATGTTTCAACAATAATTGATTCACTTCCCCTTTAAAATTCTTTTCCATCATCGACTTGAACATGCGAGGATAAGTTAAGGGACCGTTGGTATATTAGTTGTATAGCAACAGCAACAGCAAAAAGCACTCTTTTGTGTTAATGGTTCCGCATCTTTGTATCTTGAAGCTATGTCAATTGACTGTGAGTGCGTACTTAAATCTTTTTCGTCTAATCCTATCAGAGGGTAAATATAGAAGATCATTTGAGGGGTGTCGTTTGGAGTTGTATTAACAAGTGTGGTCTCTGTATTCGGCTAGGCGCTGGAAAATAATTTGCCAAATCGCTTGTTTAGATAACCATTCTTTTGCTGTTTGTTCACTGACTCCAGCTGCGGGCTTAGCTTTTTAATTGCTGCGATTCCCTTCCAATATCCTTTGGGCGAATAATAGATTTTGTTCTTTTTTATTCAGCCAATATTATGCGCAACAAAATACACGGCGGCCATCCCAACGACAATAAACCCCCGATTTCTTGCATCTTTTGTTTTTCTGATGGTTGATAAAAGTCACTGAATTTTGGTGGGGGCAATGTCTCGTTTGGGTTTTGCTGTTACAAGATAATATTGTTTTATTGCTTGATCAACATTTTTAAATGTGTAAGCTGCATGCCCCTGTTTTTTTCAGTGTGTCATTAATAAATCTAACTGCTCAAGTCTCTGCTTTTCATAGGCGTCTTGTGCAGCTGCTAGTTGCTCCATAGCTTTGTTATGTCTTTTCTCTCGCCGTCACCCCCAGTTTACTAAATGCGAAATTACTTCCGCTAAAAGCAAGCGCATTCACCACAGCGCCGCCTATCATTATTGCGAGTAAACCATTTTTTTTATAAATGTATTTTTTTTTTAAACATATTTATATTGTCGGGAATTATTCCTTGCTTAACTAGAAAATCTTCGTGGCAAACGAAGCTGCAATGATAGCAATCAGCTTTGCTGAATCCTCAAAGTCTAGTTTGCCAAGATCTGCTGGTTTTATTTTTAACAGGCTTTTACCAAGCATTGAGTATCCTACACTTAGTCCTCCAATAACAGCAGAATGGTATACAAGGTTGGTAACAGTTTTTTTCGGTGCTCTTTTTTTATAAAAAAAAATAATTAAAATTATTAAAAAACATGAACAGTGATGATCTACTACAGCTACAAGGCGGCCTAAACCTTCCTGAACTTATGAATGACCAATTGATGACCAAGCTATTATGCCCAAAAAGGAGGGGCTGTATTCTTTGGCACCCATGTGGAAAAACAAACAGTTCCTCGGAACTGAATTCAGCATTGAAAGATTCAGCAGATGTCCCCACAAGACATTATAAAGTATCATAACAGGTTATGAAGCGCAGCTGGGGTCTAGAATGGTGAAAAGTGTGGGGCAAAGGGTTCTTAGTTTGTACACTAAACTAGTCAGTAGATTTGCCCCCATTGATTCTGAACAAGATCTTAGTATGATTTAACGCAAGATCCAGTTTTTAAACAAAGTCATTAGGTCTTAGGATGTGATCTATACCACAGATTTGGAACATTGTTATTCGCCTTTAATCTTGGGATTAATAACTTTTAATCATATAGTTTTTGTTTCCCTTCAAAATGAACGAGCTGGAAAATAAAGCAGAACAGAAACACTGAATCAGGTGGAGAAAGTAACCAAGCCAGAAAATCAGCAGAAAACGCTGAATCAGGTGGAGACCATTAAAAATCCGGGGCGTGTTGAAGCGGAAAAAAATTAGCAGAGTGGAACAGACAAAAAAAATTAATGTTACAGAATATGACTCATCATGAAAACATAACACCGCCAACGCCAGAACAAGTAATTCAATGCCAGCTATAAAAACTCCATGTGTTTCAAGGGCCCGAAGTCTTCATGGTATATTGAACTTAAAACTGTTGCCATTTTTGGCGCCCTTGCTGCTGCGGGGGGCCCTGTTATTACGGTTATAAAATATATACACAATGGCAACAAAAAAAAAAGAAGTTAAAACAACCTGAACCATAAATACAGAAAAAAACAACTGCACGCCCAAAACCGCCAACAACAAAAGATCATTTTGATCCATTTCAGATGGAATAATATTTTAAGAACTTAATTTTAAATTTTTTTAATAAAAATAGTCATGGCGTATTATAAAATGATAAAGTCAATAAAATAAAGACATGGAGTCTATAAAAACATTTCCATAAACCAGAATTGTAATCAATGCGGTTTGCTTAGGATGTAAGAACTTCATTAAGATCTATGCTGACCGATCTTGCGCAGAGAACGCTGAGCAAAATATTTCAGCGATGACGCGTTTTTTGAGGCGTGTGTGTACTATATTAGAATCTACTATTTAAAGACAAAAAAAATAGAATGTATTTTTTGATAATTATAAGATAACTGAATAAGAACTTGGTTGTACTTAAAGGACGACTTAATTTTTCATTCTTGAAGTAACTTAATCAAGAACTTAATTAAAAACTTAATCAAGAACTTTTTAAGAACTTGAAGTAAAATTAATTAAAAAACTTAATTAAGAACTTGGGGGTGACTTAATTAAAACTTAATTAAGAACTTGGGGTGACTTGGGGGGCAGGAGTGTGTGTTTGGGGTACACAGGGGGGTGGGGTGGGGGGGACGTGCGTGCGTGGGGTGGGGGTGGGGGGACGTGCTTGCGTGGGGTGGGGGTGGGGGGACGTGCGTGCGTGTGGTGCGCGCACCTTTGATTATTTATAAGAAACGAATGTTCAGAATATAGTATAGTTATTATCAGTAAAACAACAAAACAACAACAATAACAGCACACACGCACAAACATTTAAAAAATAAGGAGTGCTTGCATAGGGAAATGGGAAAGGGTTTTATGGTTGGCGCTTAAACGCCGTTTAAATTCAAGACGGCTGCCGGTCTCTCTGTCAACTGAAGATTATTCAAAGCAGCCACCCAAATGCATTTATCAAAAACTTGATTAATAAACAAGACAGTTGAATAAAGTACATTCTGTGGCCCCCAAAGGCAGCCAAAAAAGTTGAAGCAGGACGTTTTAAGGAAGCAGTGAAGCCCGTAATCACAGCAATATATACAAAGTCATGGGAAATGCTTGGTGGAAATTCAAGGCAGTCAACTCTAAACAAACCCGACCGCTCCGCATGAGCGGTATCTAAAAATAGATCTTACGTCAGTGGTAGGCCCGCAGTGGTCTTACAGTGCGCGCCTGTTGCTAAAACAGCCCAAATCTAAACAAACCGACGCTCCTGCATGAGCGGTATCTAAAAATAGATCTTACGTCAGTGGTAGCGCTTGAAAAACAGCTTGCCGCTGTGACCTTTAACCGCTCTAGGGTGGAGCGTTGAAGAAAAAAGCTTGCCACTGTGACCTTTGGCCTCTAGGGGGAAGCGTTAGTTCTCTGATCACGTGGGCCTAGTTTGCTGTGTCCCTCTTTCTCAACCGGGCTTGGGAACTGGCTTTAGCAGAGTTTAAACAGTAATTGCTGTAGCCAAGCTTTTATGGCGGCTCTAATCGCCAGTGTAGTACATCCGTCATTTTATTATTTGGAGCATTTATATGAAGATAGTGCCGGCCACACACTACTCCTCTCCATACTGGTAGATGTACTAAGGTCTGCCTAACCCTAAACTAGTTGTTTGCCAGAACATTCAAAAATCGCCATTCAGTTGCTAAGGGCACACTTGAAGGCAGATAAACTGGTTAGAATTAGAAAAGTAGAAAAGTATACACATCTTAATAAAACAGATCAGTTGCCACATGAACACGATCTGTAGTAACAATCAATCAAGTCTAATACAAACTGGAACATTTTACTTGGAAGGAACAGCAAAAATTTTCAAATTATAAATTTTTTAGCATACGAATCAGCCCTGTTTACCTCGCCTTAAGAAATGAACGCCATGTTTTTTAACATGGCTTTAACTGCCCCAAGCCAGCTCCCAACAATCAACGCGTGATGGATTGTTTTTCTTCGGCGGGCTTTCAACAATGCAGCGCCATTTTTAGATTTAAAGGGAAACCCTCTCATCGATAGCCAAACACGTATTAAACTGGCTACATCTTGTTTCATTTCCTTGAACCCAACAAAATTTAAGATAGTCGTTCATTTCCAAAGCAGTTAGTTCACTTTTTTCGTTTTCTAAAAAACAATCTCTCCGGTTTCACAACAAGAGCGCAGGGCAAAACACAACCCTTTTTGTTCGATAGTCCCAGCAAAAACAATGGCAAACCCGGGGCGTGTCACGTGACAGCCTCGATACGGTGTGTCGACGTGGCAATCTAGAATTTTCCAAAACGCAGTAGTAGGGGCGTGTGCTGTGTGAAAGAAGGTCGCTTGTCTGGGGTAGCCGTGCCATAGCATAAATTAAGTGATCAGGTTTCAGCCTCGTGTCTGCCTGTCTGTGTGGGCAAAGTTTTTGTAGGTAGAAATTATTCAGAAAAAGTGTGCGGATTTTATGTCATTTAATTGAGAGAGAAGAGTGAGTGTGTGTGTGTGTACTGTGTGTGTGTGGGGGGTGTGTGTGTTTTGGTGTTTCGTGTGGGCCGCCTCTCTGTCTGTCTGTCTGTCTCTTCTTCTCTGTCTGTCGGTCTGTCTGTCTGTTTTTGAGGGGGAACTTAACCTTAACGGGCTTTGTCAGGGTTTCTCTCTCTCCCCACGCTGTAATTAACATACTGCCAAGTAAAGGATAGCCTAGTGCACCCACCGTGTATATGGGCGCGTTCAGCCACAACTGCTTTTCCCCTGCGTTACTCTATGGGGCATGTTCCCGTCCGGCTACTTTCCTACGCTCTCTCTGAAAACTTTAGTAAATTAGTATTAAAACGGATATCCCTGCACAGTTGTTTGTTGTAGATAATCGTTATTTTTTGGTTATTTAAGTCTTGCTTGTCAGAGAACAGTAATATGCCAATACTAGGGCACTTTCGCCCGAAAATGGTTTGAGGGCGAAAGTGGGGTTAGGATTGGCATATTACTGTTCTCTAATATTGTTCCCGAAACCCTAAAAGGGGGGAAGATGTTCGTGTAATGGTTTTGTACGAAAACAAGGAGCGGCTTTGCTCCGGAAGTTAGAGGTCTCTCTCTCTTGAATACATCGTAACGAGCATGGCGCCCTGTCTCCGACTGCTGTCAGAATGAAGTGAGTCTGTTCTGTTTATGCATGCATGGGATGCACGCAACACGAGGTGCTTTCATTCAAAGTGGGGCAAGTGCAGGCAAAAACTGAAAATTTAAGAGAGAGAGAAAAAAGGAAGACTGAGCCGACAACGAAGGAACAAACAATGTTTTCCCTTTGTTTCCTTTTTCTTGAATGCTGTTTATCGGTGAGGAAGAACCCAGTAGGTTGAGAAGCGCTGTGTCCCTTTTGTAATTTGTTTGTTGTTTCGTTTGGCGGTTCAGTACTTCTATGTTCGCTTTTAAAGAACTTAACAACAGTCGCCTACAAGCCTAGAATCCCTCCACCTCTCTCCATCCCAGGCAAACATAAGCGAGACCCACTAAGAAACACCTGACTTTGGAATCTTATGATAAATACCAAAACGAACAGGAATCAAATCAATTCACTTCACGCTGCTTTACAACTCAACCGACCACAGGGAACCCCACCAGAGTTGACCACAGCTGGGGACAGGGGACCGCAGGGAACCCCACCAGAGTTGACCACAGCTGGGGACAGGGGACCGCAGGGAACCCCACCAGAGTTGACCACAGCTGGGGACAGGGGACCGCAGGGAACCCCACCAGAGTTGACCACAGCTGGGGACAGGGGACCGCAGGGAACCCCACCAGAGTTGACCACAGCTGGGGACAGGGGACCGCAGGGAACCCCACCAGAGTTGACCACAGCTGGGGACAGGGGACCGCAGGGAACCCCACCAGGGTTGACCACAGCTGGGGACAGGGGACCGCAGGGAACCCCACCAGAGTTGACCACAGCTGGGGACAGGGGACCGCAGGGAACCCCACCAGAGTTGACCACAGCTGGGGACAGGGGACCGCAGGGAACCCCACCAGAGTTGACCACAGCTGGGGACAGGGGACCGCAGGGAACCCCACCAGAGTTGACCACAGCTGGGGACAGGGGACCGCAGGGAACCCCACCAGAGTTGACCACAGCTGGGGACAGGGGAGAGGAACGCCCGGGACGGAAGTCTCAGCGGACTGTTGTTGACGCCCGGGACGGAAGTCTCAGCGGACTGTTGTTGACGCCCGGGACGGAAGTCTCAGCGGACTGTTGTTGACGCCCGGGACGGAAGTCTCAGCGGACTGTTGTTGACGGCTTGTGATGTTGGAGAGATCATGGGCGATGATGATGATGATGATGATGATGATGATGATGATGATGATGATGACGATGATGATAGTGATGAATGATGATGATGGTGAAGAGAAGAAGAAGAAGAAGAAGAAGAAGAAGAAGAAGAGAAGAAGAAGAAGAAGAAGAAGAAGAAGAAGAAGAAGAAGATAATACTGATGACACTGAATGTGATGATGATGATGATGATGATGATGATGATGATGATGACGACGACGATGATACTGATAATTATGATAAGGGTGATGATATTGGTGATGATAATGACGACGACGACGATGACGATGACGATGATAATGGACACAAGGTAAGATGGTGGATGTATTGCTTTCAACTTATACCAAGCACACCTAAAAGTTGCAGTGTACATTTCAAAGTGAGGTTACTGCAGGCGGAAATTGAAACAAACTTAAATGAAAAATTAGTATGCCGCCGAACGAAAGAAACAAACAAATTATAAGACAAACACGACGCGTTTCGACCTCTTTGGTCTTCTTCGGGCAAGAGAAACAACGTCCAATACAATGAAAACGAAATAATCGAGGCTCAGCCTCGTTTCTATTCCACACCCATTTTGCGCCCAATTTGAGGAGATAGGTGACTGTCCGTTCTTGGTTTTCATTGTCTTAAATGTTGTTTGTCTTGCTCAAAAAAAGGACCAAAGAGGCTAAAACGCGTCGCGTTTGTCTTGCTCGAAGAAGACCAAAGAGGTCGAAACGCGTCGCGTTTGTCTTGTAGTTTGTTTCTTTCGTTCGGCGGGATAGTAATTTTTCTTTTAAGTTTTTAACAGTGTACATTTAGCAATGGTTTGGAAGCATGACTATAGGAAGGGATTTCACGGCTAAGCAGAGTATGGAAATGAAATGAGGTAGGGAACAGTAAACAATAAACAGTAAACAAGTGGGGTAACGTTTGCTCCCATAAGAAAACCTAACACAGAGTAACTTTTATTCAAGACTGGCACAGCCTTTTAAACTTGAATAAAGTTAGACAAATACATAGACGAACAATTTAATAGTGGGGGAAAAAACAAGCACAGGCCAACAACTGTTCCCAGTTTCTCCATCTTCAAACTCTCTCCCCCCCCCCTCCACCTTAAGTCCAAATCTTTGCCAAGTCATTACTATGAAGACAGTTCAGTTGTTGGCCTGCACTTGTTTTTTCCCCCACTATTAGATTGTTCGTCTATGTATTTGTCTAACTTTATTCAAGTTTAAAGGGCTGTGCCAGTCTCTAATAAAAGTTACTCTGTGTTAGGTTTTCTTATGGGAGCAAACGTTACCCCACTTGTTTATTGTTTAAGCAGAGTATGGGTCTGAATCTCGATGAACGCTGTTGGTGAGTTGCAAACAAGCTCTTCAGCTTTTTCACGATTGTGTTCGGGACGTATTAGGGGCTCCCCTAAAAAAAAGCCCACACCCCTCCTGTTTTCTCCTAGCTTGTTTGGTGGCTGGTTTTCGTAGAGTCGTAGATTGATCCTTTGACTATCCACTCCCCACCCCCCTCATCTACCCCTTCATCCCTGGCCGTGTGGCTGACCAATCCCTATGACATCTAACACTATGTAGAACAGCACGAGCTGGGTTATAACACAATGGCGTTGTACAGACCAGCAGAGTGATGAATCAGTGGCATGAGCTAGGGAAGGGAGTCTGTTTCTCACGGTAGGACAAAACGCCAGATGTCACTTGGTAAGAGAGGCAGTTCGAGAGGAAAACAAAGGGTTTATTTGTTGCATAGGTTTCTGGTGCTGATCCCGGATCATGAGCCCCGTGCTTTGATGCTGGATCTGTTGACAGGCCAGACGCAGAGTACAGCCCTGCTGGTTCGGCCCGGGCCTGACCCCGGTCGTTGACCCCGCCGGAGTGGCGCTGTGAAGACAGAGCGTGCGCGTGGCCGCTTGCACACAGCGATAAGGTGAAGGGTCTCTTCCAAAGCCCGCGACTCACAGCGCCTCGGGGGAGATAACATCGGAAGTGGCCCCTTGTCTCACGGTCACCACGATTTGGACATGCGCACTTATTCCCCATCTCTAGCGATGTCTAAAGATGCAAAGCAAGGGGGCTGGTCGGGAATGGTTTGTTTCAGCGGAAAACACCCCCCCCCCCCCCAAAAAAAAAAAAAAATAAAAAAATAAACAAACAAACAAAAAAACCCAAACAACAACAACAACAACAACAAACAAACAAAACACCAAAACAACAACAACAACAACAAACAAACAAACAAACAACCCCCCCCCAAAAAAAAAAAAAAAAACCCGGAAAAGAAAATCTGATGGAACCCTAGCACTGTATAATGACAAGTCTTGTCTTCACGTCTGATTCAGACGCAGACAATAGACTTGTCATCTGGAACCTTTTTTTTCCCTGTCCGTCATGAACAGTCTCAGTCATTCTTCAAGGCTGCGGTTCAAAACCAGTCTTTTCAAAGCTATTTGTCCAGTTTAAAAAAAAGTGTGTTTTTAGGTCTCAAGTCTGTTTTAGGTTTCATTGTAATTCTGGACCGAGCTTTTGAACAGTGCGGCCGTGCAACCGAGGTGAGGCGTGTTCAGAGAGACCTCGATCGCTTGCCTGGCAGTATACCAAATTTTAGCACAGTGAGTCATGCTTGCTTACTGGGTGAATTGTCCCGGACCTCCTGGTTGCCTATGACCACGCGCCGGGAGCACGGTCACGTGAAAGATTAGTCAGTCAAGGACCCCACTGAATGGCTGCAGCGAAGACTTAGGATTCCGTTTGCTGACAGCAAAACTGGCCCGCGGCAATTGGGCGAAACTTTTTACATGTTTTTCAAAAGGAAAAATTTTGCGCTGTTCCTAAGTCGGTTCAGTTGGGGTCCTTGACTGACCGCGAGAACAGATAAAGATACATCTAAAGGTGCGAATAGAACCCAGAGATGTGCTGTCCTCAACTGCCGAACCGATCCGCTGGGAGCAATCCTGCACCACCCTCGGATTCCAGCGCTGTGTTCACATAGGATGCAGGCTCGCCCACGGCATTCCATTAAGACATCAAGGGACATAACTGATCCCTGGCAGTCATGAAATAGGGGCCGGTGCACCCATGAAGACGCACCCGTGGAGGTTCTGTCATGTCATATCCATACACAGTAGCCATCTGCCATGGAGCAGTTATGTCCCTTGATGTCTTAATGGAATGCCCGATGCGTGCCTGCACACGGACACACGGCGGACACACACATGTGGACACGGCGCAGGCTTCCAAGGGTGGAGCAGGATTGCTCCCAGCTGGTTGGTTTGGCGGTTGAGGACAAATTTGTGGCCATGAAAATAGATACTGTTTTGAAAATGTTTGATAATGTAAATGATATTTATTCTTGTGTGCTGTAGAATCTTTCTTCTGTCCGCGTAGTTTTTTTTTCTTTTTTATTTCATTTATTTTCTATTTTGTGTATAATGGAGCTCACTTGAAAACTGTCACCTTTGGAACTCCTTTCCTTGTCCAAAATGCTTTTCTTTTAAATCACCCAGACACTCTACTCGTGACACCATTATCACTGTTTCTTCCTGCTGTCAAGACCTGCTTTCTCTCTCTCTCTCTCTCTCTCTCTCTCTCTCTCTCTCTCTCTCTCTCTCTCTCTCTCCGCCTCTCTCTCTCTCTCTCTCTCCGCCCTCTCTCTCTCTCTCTCTCTCTCTCTCTCTCTCTCTCTCTCTCTCTCTCTCCGCCTCTCTCTCTCTCTCCGATTCATTTGCTTTCTGTCGAAAGTTGCAATACTGTGTAAAGCTTACAAAAATGATAGCTCAGCGAGACGTTAGGGTTAAAAGTGACTGGGCATCTGGGGTCAGATTGAAAGTGTGTGAATTTGGTTTGGGCTTTGCATGGGAGAATCACGATGTAGATACTATGAATGGTTTTATCCGTAGCTTTCGACTTAAAAAGATTGTGAGCTTTCGACTTAACAGATTGTGACGGGCAAAGATGGAATTCTCATGTCGAAGACAGTCACCGATTTGATAATTACAGGGAGTTAAATCCTGTACATTCTGTTCTTATCTCCTAAAATTAGTTATGCTAATGGCATCAACAAACGAAAACACTGTAAAACAGTTCGCTTTTGTATTTGTATGGAGCATTCCAAATACGAAATGATGTGTCAAATCAGCATATCATGTGCCAAGATAGTTACATGATTTGATGTTATTGGATTTCGTGGTTTGGTATGTGTTTACCCACTTGTAAGGGGTTATATTCTGTTTCAATACACGTCTAAATCTCAATCTCTCAACCTCTCACCCTCCTGTGTGTGTGTGTGTGTGTGTGTGTGTGCGTGCGTGCGTGCGTGTGCGTGTGCGTGCGTGCGTGCGCGCGCGCGCGCGCGCGTGTGTGTGTAGATAAAGACGAAAGTGTTCCCGAAAAACAAAAGAGAGTAACTCTTAATCGACAGGTAAATTTATTACGAAGACAGAAATGTACCACCCAAGAAGACAACAACAAGTCTTTGAACGGAGGGAATGTTTAACTGGAGGTTGAAGACAGCCCCCCCCCCCTCCCCTAGATGCACTAAGTGGAGAAAATTCAAAATAAATGTTTACTGGAAGCGTGTTCAGTGGGTTCACTGGACGAATAAAGAGAAGAGCAGGTATAGTGATACCGGTTTTTGACAACGGCGAACGTTGCAGATGAAAAAACATTTCAGTCACAAAAGTAAAACAGTCGATATTTAATGAATGACAAGTATGGATAGCCTGCAGCGACTACGCTGCACCAAACATCGGTAGTAGTAATAGTAGTTATTAAGTTACTGAACTATTAAACTACATTTATCTATTCATTTACTTATGTGAGTGTGTATGTATGAATGAATGTATGTATGTATGTGTGTGTGTTGTAAGTATGTATGTATGTATAATATATATATAATATATATATATATATATATATATATATATATATTATGTACGTATGTATATAGATATATATTCATTCATTCATCTATGCTGTTCACTTTTTTTTTTTTAGAGGGATCAGTGGTCGAATGGTTAGAACGAGTGGTTGCGAAGCTGACGTTCGTGAGTTCGAATAACTTACTGTTGAAAACGCTCTCTGTTCACCTAGCAGTGAATGGGCACCTTTATTTATTTATTTATTTTTTTTTTTAGCTCGGGTAAAGTTAAAGATGGCGGAAGGAGAGGGATGGCCTCCGTGCCCCATCATGCTGTGCCCAAGACAGGGTGACATCTGACGGTATTGTGTCCCCCAGACCTATAGGCTACGGGAACTTTCACCTTAACATTGTCACTTACTGTTATCGTGTGCCATCGTGTATCGGTGGAAATGGGAGGACACGTATAAACATCGCATGCATCCTATGCGAGAAACTGGAGGAATAAACGAGATAAATGAAAATGAGTGACTGACATTTGAATGGTACGGGAAACGACTGAATGAGCTCCAGTAGGCTGCTCTTCGGCCGGCTCTACCTGGGTAGGCAGCCCGTTGAGTGAGTGAGGTAGTATGTTTATTGTACAGCGCTTAGAGCTTGGTCTGTGACGAGGATAGGCGCTATATAAACACTCAATATAATAATAATAATAATAATAATAATAATAATATTTTTCAATCTGTATTTTTACAACTTTGACTTCCGTGTATTGTAGCATTGCTCTCATACCATTCACATTCACCATCCCCATCCCCTCCCATCCTTACTCCGCCAAGGCGGCTCAACCGCTCTCAGTCTCGCTCTCTCACAGTCCCGCAACAGTGCCCAGAGGGGGTGCTCCGCATCTTTAACCTCGCTTTGTTGATCACGTCACCGTCTGGACTTGTATACGAAAATGATCCATGTATATGTTCCTATAGGCTGGCATCTGCGGGGAGAATATATCAGTCAAGGAAACCAGACTTGGAGTGTTGTGGACGAGGTGGACAGTCATGGTATGGACTATGAGGGTCTTGGTATTCTTCTGCCTCTCCTTCATGCTCCCCTCTACTGCGGGAGATCGCCCAGGTGAGGATTTGTTCCTGTTGGGAATGCGATGAGATCAAATAAATTATTGGATAGGTCTGCGAACTTAGATATGCTCGCCAGCTGCTCGCATTTGGAGGTTTCGTGTGATTTCGTCCAGTAATTCATTGAGAAAATGGGAGCGAAAATAGAACTACTGCGCCGCCAAAGGAAGAAACAAACGAATTAAAAAACAAACACAATGCGTTGAAATGTTCTCCAGGCAGAACAAATAACATTCGAAACAACGAAAACAAAATAGGAACACTCACTTTTCGATCCGGGTGTAAAATTTGGTCTAGGGTGAGCCAGCAAAATTACGGAATGGAACTGAGGTTGAAAGGGATAAGATACGGGTTACAATGATAAGGTTAATGATAATGAGATAATATGTCAATGGAGGAAATGAGTTTTTTCTTTGGGAAAAAACCACCATGAAAATGTGAAAGAACCTTGGTGACGGCATCTTCAGAAACAGCTCCTTCCCCAGTTGTACAAAGGAAACGAAGCCAACGTTTCTTGGGTGATGGCAGACTCTCGAAGCCCTTGGCTGTTTCGTGTCCCCATCCCTCCCTTGTCCTCATTTTACTTCTTGAGGCAGTGGGCATGATACTGTAAAATCATGACACTGATAATTGTCAAATCATGGCACTGACATTGTAAGATCATGACGCTGATATTGTAAAATTATGGGACTGATATCGTTATATCTAAGTCCTATTTTTAAAAGCGTTGACTTTGGAAATCGCGTTGAATTCTTTCTGAGCTTTTTGATGTTCATTGTTTTGATAGATGAGGAAAGTATGTGA
>CM031604.1:8994980-8998276 GCA_018398815.1 Conus ventricosus | reverse complement strand
TGATAGATGAGGAAAGTATGTGATGATGACCTGAAGCTCTCCCCACTCTACTCTCACCCCGTACGTTTTTTTGAACCGGACGAATGTCGATCGTTACAGAGAAAACGACAGCCACTGACTGTAATTCTGTTACGTCCCGTATCATTATAATTATAATTTTGTACTTAATCATAAGCTTAGCTTCATCTTTCTGAGGCTAAATACTGTTTTGAAATTCATTTTCTGCCGACGGCGATTTAGAGTTGAAGCCTAAGATTCTTGCCGTCTGTTTCTTACTTTCTGTTCGCTCCTTTTTTTTCGTCTTTTCTTTTCGGTGTATCTTCCTTCTCACCCCACACACTTCTCCGCACTGATTTCATGTTGTTTTTCCCTTTTTTTAATACACACCATCAGTCATCCTCTGTATTGAACTGATCTGATGTGTAACAATGAGTTTATTGCCGAGTGCGATAGTCAGTTCTAGGAAAAGGGTTTCCCCTAGTGTTTCTGTTTATCTCTCTCTCTCTCTCTCTCTCTCTCTCTCTCTCTCTCTCTCTCTCTCTCTCTCTCCTCTCTCTCTCTCTCCCCCCCCCCTAGATTATTGAAATAGAATTTTGGTGGGTTTTTTTGTTTTTTTTTTTGCTTGTTTATTTTTCGTGTTTTGAACTGTTTTGGATTTAATGTTTCTGTCTTGTTAACACCGTTCCAAGTTTTTTTTTTTTTTTTTTTTTTTTGGGGGGGGGGGGGGGGGGGGCGGGGTTCTAACTGCATTTCTAACATTATTGTAGAGTCAACACTGTATAAAGAGCTCTGACACTAGCCTCCTTTTCCTATACGCTCAAACATTATTTTTGCGCCGGCATAGATAGAGAGTTTTTACAATTTAGCTTTTGTCAGTATGTTTGCACGTTAAGTCTGTGCCAACTCCGACAGAACTCTCATATCAGTGTTTTCTTTTCTTTTCGTTTCTTTTGTTGCTTTTTTTTCCCTTGCGGTATGCTCAAACATTAATTTTGTCCCACACCGATAGAGCTTTTATATTAGCGGTTTTTTTTTTCTCCGGTGTGCCGACACCGTTTGAGAGTTCTAATTCTATCTTTTTGTTCAGTATGGTTAAACATAGTGTTTCTGCTTTCCCTTGTTTTTCTGTTTATATCTTTTTCCCTATGTTGTTAAAACAGATTTTTTTCTTTCGCTTGTTCATTTTTTGTGTGTGTTTTAAACTGTTTTGAATTTTAATGTTTCTGTCTTGTAAACACCGTTTCAAGTCTTTTTTGTTGTTGTTCTAACTGCATGTTTAAACATTATTGTTTAGTCATCACCGATAAAGAGCTCTGATACTAGCCCTTTCGTAATGCTTAAACATTATTATTGCTCCGGCACCGATAGAGAGCAATTAAGTTTTTGTCAACACCGACAGAGCTTTCATATTAACATTTTTTTCCGGTGTGCTCAAACATTAATTTTGTGCCAACACCGTTTGAGAGGTCTAATTTTTTTTTGTTCAGTATGGTTAAACATCACTGTGTTCGTGCTTACACTAATAGCACTAACTTTGACTTCTTTCTGTCTGAAAGGACATCCTTAAATGAGGCAGAACGGCAACCAGTAATTAACAAGTAGGTAGCGTAACTCGTTCCAAAAAATCTGGCGTAATGGGCGTGTATTTATTTAATCATGGAAGCAAGAGTTACCCTTCTTGTTTGTCATTTTTTTTTTCTTCTGTATGTTTAAACATCATTCTTGTGCAAACACCGATAGAGTTTCAAGTTAAGCCTTTTTTTTTCTCTCTTTGTTTCTGCTCTTGCATGGTGGTGCTTTTTTTCCCTCTTTGTTTCTGCTCTTGCATGGTGGTGCTTTTTTTCCCCTCTTTGTTTCTGCTCTTGCATGGTGGTGCTTTTTTTTCTTCCTTAGTTTCTTTTCTATTTTGTTGTGGTTGTTGTCTTTCTTTTTTCTGCCTTTCTTTTCTTTTTTAGCCACTCATTTTTCACGTGAATTTAACACGACAAAAGTTGTAGAGAAACACAATGCCAGATAGTCTCTGTCTGTCTGTCTCTGTCTGTCTGTCTGCCCCCCCCCCCTCTCTCTCTCTCTCTCTCTCTCTCTCTCTCTCTCTCTCTCTCTCTCTCTCTCACATTAATTCACAGAAGTGCAGAGAAAATGCCAGATAGTCTCTGTCTGTCTGTCTGTCTGTCTCTGTCTGTCTGTCTGTCTGCCCCTCTCTCTCTCTCTCTCTCTCTCTCTTCCCTCTCTCTCTCTCTCTCTCTCTCTCTCTCTCTCTCTCTCTCTCTCTCTCTCTCTCTCACATTAATCCACAGAAGCGCAGAGAAAAAAAGAAATACTATCGAGAACTAATTTCATCAAATCAGAACCCAAAATTGGTATGGATAGCTATTAACGAGCTTACAAACAATCAATCTTCTTCAAAATCAACAATTTAAAGACATCTCTGTCGAACAGCTGAACACCCACTTTTGCACTATAGCCAATAAAGTTGTCACGGCTGATTCTTCAAGATCAAACGACCTTCAAAAACTGAAACAATATTGCCATGATAAAAATATCACGTCTGAACTTTATATTCCACCAATACAATATTTGAAGTCTATCACTACCTAACGCACCTAAAACAGTCAAGTACCTGCGGGGTGGATGGCCTAGACAGTAACATTCTCAAACTATCAGCTCCAGCAATTACAGATACGTTAACATATGTCTTCAACCTATGTATCGATAAAAATCATTTTCCCAATAGTTTCAAAAAAGCAAAAGTCATTCCTATCTACAAAGCAGGTGACAGCTCAGACCCTGCAAACTACAGACCAATCTCAATCATTTCCACTCTTTCCAAACCTTTGGAAAAACACATAAACAAACACACATTACACCACCTTAATACACACCACTTGCTTCATCCAAGACAGTCCGGGTTCCGACACAACCATTCATGCCACACAGCCCTAATCAACCTGGTTGATGACTGGCTAAACAGCATTAACAACAACAGATATTGTGGTGTCCTATTTATTGATTTCAAAAAAGCATTTGATGTGATAGACCACAACCTTCTTCTTAGAAAATTAAAATTGTACGGCTTATCCACAAGAACTCTTACGCTTTTTCACTCATATCTCACAAATAGGCAACAATGTGTGAAAATTAATACAACTTTCTCTTCATTTCAAACACTTTCCTATGGCGTCCACAAGGCTCTATCTTGGGTCCCTTATTATTCACAATTTACATCAATGATCTACCTCTACATATCACATCCACCTGTGAACTTTTTGCTGATGACACAACAATCCACACAAATC
>CM031604.1:8987480-8989980 GCA_018398815.1 Conus ventricosus | reverse complement strand
GCTATGTGACCACTGACTGCTTGATGACGTTGTGTGACCACTGACTGCTTGATGACGTTGTGTGACCCTTGACTGCTTGATGACGTTGTGTGATCACTGACTGCTTTTTGACGTTATGTGACCACTGACTGCTTTTTGACGTTTTGTGACCACTGACTGCTTGATGACGTTGTGTGACCACTGACTGCTTGATGACGATGTGTGACCACTGACTGCTTGATGACGTTGTGTGATCACTGACTGCTTGATGACGTTGTGTGATCACTGACTGCTTGATGACGTTATGTGACAACTGACTGCTTTTTGACGTTATGTGACCACTGACTACTTGTTGACGTTGTGTGACCACTGGCTGCTTGTTGACGTTATGTGACCACTGGCTGCTTGTTGACGTTATGTGACCACTGACTGCTTGATGACTTTGTGTGACCCCTGACTGCTTGATGACGTTGTGTGACCGCTGACTGCTTGATGACGTTGTGTGACCACTGACTGCTTTTTGACGTTATGTGACCACTGACTGCTTTTTGACGCTATGTGACCACTGACTGCTTTTTGACGTTATGTGACCACTGACTGCTTGTTGACGTTATGTGACCACTGACTGCTTGTTAACGCTATGTGACCACTGACTCCTTGTTGACTTTGTGTGACGACTGGCTGCTTGTTGACGTTGTGTGACCACTGGCTGCTTGTTGACGTTATGTGACCACTGACTGCTTGTTGACGTTATGTGACCACTGACTGCTTTTTGACGTTATGTGACCACTGACTGCTTGTTGACATTGTGTGACCACTGACTGCATATTAAAGTTGTGTGACCACTGACTGCTTGTTGACGTTATGTGACCACTGACTGCTTGCTGACGTTGTGTGACCCGTGACTGCTTGTTGACATTGTGTGACCACTGACTGCATGTTAAAGTTGTGTGACCGCTGACTGCTTGATGACGTTGTGTGACGCAAGTTGAGAGTTGCGCTGAACTCTGAAGCGATCAAAGCTAAGTACATTTTCGTTGTCCTATTTGTTTGTATCTTGCGTGAAGACCTAAGGGGTCGAAACGCGTCGTGCTTTGTCTTGTGACTCGTTTGTCCACGTTTCTCTGGGCGGTTCGCTAACATTTGTTTAAGATTTGCCCTGACTACTTGTTGACGTTGTGCGACCCCTGATTGCTCGTTGACGTTGTGTGACCCCTGAATGTTTGTTGACGTTGTGTGACCCCTGAATGTTTATTGACGTTGTGTGACCCCTGAATGTTTGTTGACGTTGTGTGACCACTGACTGCTTGTTAAAGTTGTGTGACCCTGAATGTTTGTTAAAGATGTGTGACCCCTGAATGTTTGTTAAAGTTGTGTGACCCCTGAATGTTTGTTAAAGTTGTGTGACCCTTGAATGTTTGTTGACCTTGTGCGACCCCTGACTGCTCGTTGACGTTGTGTGACCACTGACTGCTTGTTGACGTTATGCAACCACTGACTGCTTGTTGACGTTGTGTGACCACTGACTGCTTGTTGACGTTATGTGACCACTGACTGCTTGATGACGTTGTGTGACCACTGACTGCTTGTTGACGTTATGTGACCACTGACTGCTTGTTGACGTTGTGTGACCACTGACTGCTTGTTGACGTTGTGTGATCACTGACTGCTTGTTGACGTTATGTGACCACTGACTGCTTGTTGACGTTATGTGACCACTGACTGCTTGTTGACGTTGTGTGTGACCACTGACTGCTTGTTGACGTTATGTGACCACTGACTGCTTGTTGACGTTGTGTGACCACTGACTGCTTGTTGACGTTATGTGACCACTGACTGCTTGTTGACGTTGTGTGACCACTGACTGCTTGTTGACGTTGTGTGACCACTGACTGCTTGTTGACTTTGTGTGACCACTGAATGTTTGTTAAAGTTGTGTGACCCTTGAATATTTGTTGACGTCGTGTGACCCCTGAATGTTTGTTGACGTTGTGTGACCCCTGACTGCTTGATGACGTGATGTGACCCCTGACCGCTCGCTATGGACGCAGACTGCAGCCGAGCAGCCATGGACCTGGTGTTCGTGGTGGACTCCTCAGGCAGCCTCCGGGAGAGTGACTTCGGCCTGGTCAAGCAGTTCCTGGTCAAGGTGGTGCAGGGCCTCGTGGTCTCGCCTCAGAACATCCGCCTGGGCCTCCTGCGTTTCAGCTCCGACGTGCAGGTCATCGCTTATCTCAACCAATCGGAGTCCACGGAACAAATGACGAACATCATCAGCAACATGGCGTATTTGTCAGGTAGGGTTATGGGCGGCATCGTGTTTCTCCTTCTATTCCCCCTCCTCCTTCTTTGTTTTTTTCTCGTTATGGCATTCATTGTTGCCCATACGTGATTCTATAGCATTATCTGTGTCTGTACGCAGTGTATGCACTTTTAAAATGTTCCAGTAGCACTGGTATTCATTTACTGTTTTATGATTTTTACCGTTTAATGAAAACAAAAATGGTTTCTGAATTGAATG
>CM031604.1:8970787-8973287 GCA_018398815.1 Conus ventricosus | reverse complement strand
ATTTTGAGTTTACTGTGCAAACTAGAGCCCGACTTTTGATGCTCTCACAACAAATCCTGTAATACCCACTTCTGTCTCACATCTGCCTCAAGCGATTTATTCCATTTCCCGGACCAATGGCGCTGCCTCTTTCATCAACGGTGGCCTGACCAACCCTAAGCTATCGACGCCAGGACCAGGATGTTGTTCCAAAGGCGGAGTTACGGGTTTCCCAACATCGCCTTTTATGAGAATAGCACCAATTAAAGAGTTTCCCATTCTCGGAACTGTCACGCCTCCACTTGAACCAGTTTTGGAGCAGAGCCTCACACTGCTGAGCGAGCAGCCTGTGGGTCCCCTGGTGCATGCGTCGTGCCTCGTGCGGTATTTCCGGCTGCAGATGGGAGCAAGGCCGATAACTGGGACGAGAACAGATGCCTCGTTCAAAGGGTTCTGCATGTAAGCAGGGCTGGAGTGCTCTCAGGAACTCAGCAGCGGCGGCTCGTTAAGTGACTACTCAAGGCCCAGTTTTGTAAACACTGAACTTGCACGGCTGCTGTGTGCATAAACAATTGGGGTTAAAAAAAAAAAAAAAAAAAAAAAAAAAGCAGCAAGGCCTAGTTACAACTTGCATCAATTTTACAGACACACTGAAAAAAAAAATTGCAACCTTACCGCTCGATTATTCCTCGACCAAGTAAGTTCTGTATAAAAGTATACGGCAGTTTGGTCTGAATACATTTTGCCTTTCGTATGTACAACGCAGTTGCATTGTCTGTTGAGTCCTTTTCATAAATTCAGAGACAAAAGAAAAGAGGAAAGAAAAGAGAAAAGAAAAGAAAAGAAAAGAAAAGAAAAAAGAAACCACGTGTGAAATTTTCACAAGGGCTGCAAGCCTCAAATAATCTACGTGATAATTTCTTCAAGAAGAAATCGCCTTGTAGTTGGTGAAATCAAATGCGCACAAGTGTTGACAAGCCTGATGCCGGATTTCACCACACGACGACGCAAAAAGCAGTGAGCTGTCTCCAGCTTGCCACTTGAACATCAGGCATCCGTGTAGTCTGCCTCAAACCTCTGGCATTGCAGCCACGTCTAAGGACTGGGGTTGCCACGCTGCCCTTCCGTCCTTCCTCACACACGTATTTTTTGGGTGCTGTTTCGAGGAAGACCAACGTTTACGCTGTATAATCCGACGTTTAGCTGTTTCGAGGAAGACGAACTTTTACGCTATATAATCCGACGTTTGGGAGGCAAGAGTGGACATTGAGGATGGCGTGCCAGACTGTTACAATGGCGGTGTTCACCGTGTGCTGTGTGTGCTGCTGGATCTTCTTCTGTCCACCTGCTGCTGCTGCTGCTGCTGACTTGTTCCAAGGTAGGTAACTCTGAGCATCAAAGGAGGAATTTCCTTCTTCTTCTGAGACTGGAATACCTGCAGATCCTGTATTTTCTGTCTAGACAGTGTTTTGCAAAACCCAACAGAACTCACAGGATGGCTACCGGATGGGCTGAAGTTAAAACAAAACAAAACAAAAAACAAAAAATCAACGCATCAAATTCTGATGTTACACAGGAATACGCATAGGAACTGCTTTTCACATACACAAAACTAACAGAAAAAGAAGTGGAAAAAGCGGTATAGAATGAAGATGTACTACGGCTCGTAGTACAGTCAGAAGTAAGGGAAATAGGAGTAGAAGCTATAGATGTAGTACAGTCAGAAGTAAGGGAAATAGGAGTAGAAGCTATAGATGTAGAAGCTATAGATGTAGAAGCTATAGATGTAGAAGCTGTAGATGTAGAAGCTATAGATGTAGTAGAAGCTATAGATGTAGAAGCTATAGATGTAGAAGCTATAGATGTAGAAGCTATAGATGTAGAAGCTATAGATGCAGAAGCTATAGATGTAGAAGCTATAGATGTAGAAGCTATAGATGTAGAAGCTATAGATGTAGAAGCTGTAGATGTAGACGAAGGAAAAATGGAAGGAGAGAAGGGAAAGAAAAGGAAGTGACAAAACAACACAATGACAATAATAATAACAACAACGTTTTCAAAAAAAATAAAATAATGATAATGATAAAGATAACAATAACAATGATGAGGATATTGACAGATTATGATGATGATGATAATGATAATAATAATGATGATGATAGAAATAATAACAACAAAAAATGCCAATAATAATAATAATAATAATAATAATAATAATAATAATAATAATAATAATAATAAAGGACGAAGGGAAAAGGTGTGGAGGGGTGGGTGGGTTGGGAACGGGGAGGGGTGGGGTGGGAACGGGGAGGGGTGGGGTGAGGACTGGATGAGAAGAAGGAGAAGATGAACCGTTTTCAACTTAAAAAAAAAAAAAGTTATTTTTTTCTTTAAGAGGGAGTTGAACGGGCATGGAAGGGGGGGGGGGGGGGGGGGGGGGGGGGGGGGGGGAAGAGAGACAGGGGCATCTGTCTGGACGATGCATGAATTTAGGTGTATTTTTTTTCGCATTTATTGATCA